>VXBP01007160.1:172601-361410 GCA_013400115.1 Rhinopomastus cyanomelas | reverse complement strand
GCTTCCACTCTTGTTGCCCTGCCATTCCCAGTCCCATATATATAGTGTAGTACTTCCAAGAAAGTTGTATAGACTGTTCATTAGCTGTGTAACAAAACATCTGCTATGAATTTCAGATTTCACCGTCTACTTACAACTCTTTCCTTAACATCAAGTGTGGATGGTTCATATGTATAAATGGCATTTGTACAGAGACTCTGTATGCTCAGCAGTGTTGTGATGATCATAGTGAGTTGGGATCTTGATGTATATTTATTGAATGTCTTACATCTACTTTTAATCATAGTTTACCAAGTGAAGTCATATCGCACATCTGACAAGTGCCGGCTCTTAAGTTTAACATTTCATGTACCCAAATCTCAACAGAGAGTTGTAGTTACTGTAGGACAGCTGTGCGTAACACATCATCATGCTGGGTCAGCAAATCACGGAATCACAAACATTAGGGTTTGGAAGGGACTTCAAAAGATCATCTAGTCTAATCCCTCTGGCAGAGAAGGATCACCTGGACCAAGTCACACAGGAACATATCCAGGCAGGTCTTAGACGTCTCCAGAGAAGGAGACTCCACAACCCCCTTGGGCAGCCTGTTCCAGTGCTCTGTCACCCTCACTGTGATGAATTCCTTGTCATATTGATGTGGAACCTCCTATGTTCCAGCTTACACCCATTGCCCCTTGTTCTATCACTAGATAACACTGAGAAGAGCCTGGCTCTATCCTTCTGACACCCACCCTTCACATATTTATAAACATTGATGAGGTCATCCTTCAGTCTCCTTTTTTTTCTAACCTAAAGATGTTATTAAACAATCAGAAGCAAAACACTGGTAAAAGAAAATCAACTTTCTTGTGATTGCTTAATGATCACAAGCTCAGAGGAAAACTAGTTAAAACATCCATTTCCGTTAAATCATGTATGTGCAAAAATCTCTTTGCCAAAGAGGAATAATAAATACAGGCATGTGCCTTTGCACTTTACTGGATCCAGTCTTGATATAGCATTTCTCCTTTTAAACAGGCATTGGCAACAATATGTTCTTATGGTATTAATATAACCCATCTGCCAGTTGCATAAAGGCTGGGAAATTACCTTAGTGTTTTCATCCTGCGTCACAAGAAGAAAGTGAAAAAGAACCCCACCCTCAGTATTACTAGGATACTGCAAGACTTGGGAGGGGAAACACTTCAGAGTTTCAAAGCCATGCTCTGAACACAGACCTCTGCTTCTAATGAAATGTACAAGTAATTCCAGAATATCCAAAATTCCAGGAAAAACTGAAATCACTTCAGGCATCAATGGTGGCAGACATGGCCGCACACCTGGCTGTACCTGGAAACTAGGGATTACTCTTGGCCCTAAGAAAGACCTGCTGTTCACATTGTCCAAGGAGCAAGGTATTCTCCTTGCCACAGCGCAGCCTTCTGTATGGGCACTACTGTTAGAGCTGCACTGATAAATGAGGGTAGGCAAAAGCAAGCTCTACCTCTGTAGTCCTGGCACTAAAAGCATAAGAGCAGTCTGTTCAAAGCCACATACAGAACAATGATACCACTTAGGGCTAATTAGGTCAGGTACACAACCACACTAGGACAGTGAGTCTATATTCAAACAGGTAATTGCATACGAATTGCAATTGAAGATGCTCTGCTAAGATAAGTGTCTTTAAATTATGCTCCACTTTGACCTTGGTCAGGTAAGCCAGCCTTTTTGTTTTTGATGTCAGGTTTTCCTGATAAGTGTCCTATGCATCTCCATTGCTATGCCCCAGAGAGAGACAACCACTCTGTTGTGCTTCTAGTTGCTAACAAATCTGAAACAGTACCCAAATTTTGTTCTGCTTCAATAAATGTGCAATGACTGAAGCAAGGTTTTGAAATGTGATACTCCCAAAATGAGTGAAGCTAGCAAGGAAAGGACTGTTTCCTATTATTCCCCATGTGGGTTTATGCTGCTTTAGAACTAAACAGTCTTGCAAAAGCAAAGTTCTCCGTGTCATGTAGTGATAGGACAAGGGGCAATGGTTGTAAGCTGGAACATAGGAGGTTCCACATCAACCTGAGAAGGAACTTCTTCACAGTGAGGGTGACAGAACACTGGAACAGGCTGCCAAGGGGGGTTGTGGAGTCTCCCTCACTGGAGATGTTCAAGACCCGACTGGACAGGTTCCTGTGTGACTTGGTTTAGGTGATCCTGCTGTTGCAGGCGGGTTGGACTAGATGATCTTTCGAGGTCCCTTCCGATCCGTAATGATTCTAAGATTCTATGATTCTATGATTATAGAAAATTGTATTTTTAATCATAAATGTGCATTAAATTAATGAAGATTTTACATAAGAACACTAGCTGATGTAAACTCGTTCATTTTCAAGGTGAAAAGAAATCATAAATGTTAATCTGGCCAGACTGCCTGCAGAGTATAAGCCAAGGGCCCAAACATATTTGCAACTATACCCATAGTTTTTGGCTGAGATAGACGTTCAGAAAACATATTCAAATAAGATACCTAGTCCTAATGAAAATATACACAAATAAGAATCTTCCAAATGCCATACTGGGCTGTTCCAATGTTTAATTTTCCTGGTGTAAAAATAATGACTTCAGATTATTAATTACTGTAGAGCTATAACAAATAATGCCAGCTGTGCTTTTGGCTCTGGACTCAGGTTTGCTTTGTATTTGATAGGAGTATTTCTGTTTACTTGCACCAGTGTCAGAATTACTTTCCTTCTAAGAGCATGAATCCAGTGCAACAATTCTAGAGACAGGGACCTCAGTAGAGAAGGCTGCTTAGAAAAACAGATAATAAACTTCTTTCCTAAGACTTCCACAGACCTGCAATAAAACAAGCTCTAACAATATTTACGAATATTTTTATTAGCTTTTGTTTTATTTTCTTCCAGGAATTGTTTTACATTTGAATCACAATCATTCATCCCATGGCTCAAAAAGGAACAGAATGTTGAATGAGAACTGGCTACAGGATCTTGAACAGGAGGTAAGAATAAATAATCATGCATTAAGATGAGATGCTACATTCAGCAGGAAGAAAGCCTGCTTTTCCTTAACAGTGTGATTAGTGGACTTGGAGAAGAAACAAACAGGACATTAATTAAAGTCTGTGGATCCAACTGAATTGAAAGTTTTGCAAACATCACTGAGAAAGGAAAAATTATACAAAGGGAATGGGGGCAAGCTAGAAAAATGAGCAGGGATCAGCACAGGCTTCACCTTGATCAAATACAGTCAATGACATGATGGAAAGAAAATTTACACATACATATGCAGTGGATCAAAATTCCCAGCAAGAAAATATCAACATAGACATGATAAAGTGAAACAGAAACAAAAAGGCATTGCAACAGGACAACAAGAAACAAAACAACAAAACAATCTGAAAAAGGATGTGGCAAAAAGGCCCCGACTAAGGAAAGTATCCAACCTTAGCTATTGGCAGAGGAGATCAGTCTGGCTTGGAAACACAGTCTTGCGGTTTGCATGACTGTCGTAGCTTGAACCTAGTGGGTCTTAGCCTGATGCTCTGGGAGTCACTATGATAACTGCCAATAAGCAGCTTGGAATATGAAGATTTTCTGTAGCTTCATCCTGGCCAATCAGCATCTCTGTGAACTAGCACTAAGTTTTTTTTAAAGTGAAAATGTAAAGAGGAAAGTTATTCTACTTGTTTGGAGTTTCCTGTCTGCAGTTTCTTGAGACTCAGTCTTGCCTCATCTTTGTTCACTGATGAGGAGAGATTGAGAGATTTTGGGGCTGTTTAGTTGGAGGAAGAGGAGGCTCATCACTCTCTACAACTATCTGAAAGGACATTGTAGAGATGTTGGTGCTGGTCTCTTCTCACAGGTAGTTAGAGATAGAACCAGAGGGCAGGGCGTCCAGCTTCAACAGGGGAGGGTTAGATTAGACATTGGAAGAAATTCTTCATATAGAGAGTGGTCAGGCACTGGAATGGGCTGCCTTGGATGGTGGTTGAGCCCCCATCCCTATATGAGTTTAAAAGTCACTTAGATGTGGTATTGGGGGATCTGTTTTGAGGGTGAACTTGCAGAGCAGGGTTAATGGTTGGACTTGATGATCTCAAATGTCTTTTCCAACCTGAACGATTCTGTGATTCTGTCAAAAAAATTGTGCAGACAGTGAGGCAAATTAGGTGTATGGCATACTCTACCATCTGTCATCTTGATCAACGATGTGGCATGCACACACTACCAAAATAACAGTGACAGAGATCCTTGATCCTGCAAGTATAAATAAACTGGGCTAAGCTGCAGATATGTTGCACACCTACAGCTGAATCAGTAGAGAAGAATATGCATTTTTGTGGACTATTGGTTAATCAGAAGAGGCCTATGTCTTTCAAGAATAATTAGCGGTTTGTTCCTTGGCACTAATGAAAGATAGACCACACCCTAATTAATGAAATTGAAATGGCACTCACTATGGCTTCTAGGCAATCCACATAAAAGTTAGGAATGAAATTAATGGAATTAGATATAGAAAAGGAGGATTTAAGGTGAGTAACAAGTTAAGTCACAGGTTGCAGATTTATTAGTCTCCATTCTGCAGGGAGTGGAAGGAAACTTCATTGCATGGGTCATTTAAAACTACTCTTAACAAATTATAGCGAAACTTTCATGAGGGAACAATCAATATTGAATTGGAGACGTTATGGCAGTGCAACAAGTGATCTAACTTTCCTGTTTCCTTTTTTTAGGATTGACTGATTTCTCTAGAAGTTGTTTTCTGATTTTTAAAATTCTATGAAATGGATGCGTTGGTTAATTACTATACAACACAAAATCTCCCCCTGTACTCTGTCCTGATGAGACTGCATCTGGAGTATTTTGTCCAGTTCTAGGCCTCTCAATTCCAGAAGGACACAGAACTGCTACAAGGAGTCCAGCACAGACCCACAAAGATGGTGGACTGGAACATCTCCCTGATGAGGAAAGGCTGAAGGAACTGGATCTCTTTAGCTTAGAAAAAAGGAGACTGAGGGATGACCACATTAATGTTGATAAATATGTGAAGGGTAGGTGTCTGGAGGATGGAACCAGACTCTTCTCAATGTTATCTAGTGACAGGTCAAGGGGCAATGGGTGTAAGCTGGAACATAGAAGGTTCCACATCAATATGAGAAGGAACTTCTTCACAGTGAGGGTGACAGAGCACTGGAACAGGATGCCCAGGGGGGTTGTGGAATTTGTTTTTCTGGAGACTTTTAAAACCTGCCTGGCCATGCTCCTGTGTGACTTGATCGAGGTGATCTTGCTGTGGGAGGCGGACTGGCCTACATGATCTTTCAAAGTTTCTTCCTATCCCTAACATTCAATGATTCTGTGATGGCAGGACAAAAAACTTAATGAGGAGAAATGCTGAAAAATATTAAAAACACTGAATAAAAACTTAAGGAAATACATCACATTACATGTGAGCACCTTTACTTTCACAAATCACAACTGGCAACTAGCAAAAACCTCTTGTGGTTGACGATTAATACTAAGGTAAGAGCAACACATGAATATACAGAAAGTAAACTGTAAGTGGCCTGAAAGTCACTGTAGGAGATTGAACGGCTTTCTTTCTACGTCCCCCCGACGTCAATCTGGAATAGCGCTATGCAATTCATTGAAAGACCTCTGCACCGTTGTAGAATTACTGTGAATGACTGAAATTTTCCAGTTCTCTGACTGAGCTCAGTAAAAAGCTGTATTAATTTAAATGTAAGTCAAGATAGATTTACAGCTGGAGGAAACAAGAATTAGCTTTGAGATCCGAACACAAAATTCAAAGGTAGATTTAAAACAGGAGTACGTCCTTGTGTTTTACACTCCTTGCCAGGAAACACCGACTTGCCTGAGATCTCGGGAATTATTAAGTGTTCTTGTGTAGGTTTGATGCTTCTACCTTGAGGAAAATTAATATAACACTAGCCCTAGGTGGAAAGGATGTCATTAGTAGAATTTTCCAGAGGTTTGTTCCAATAAATGCATCCGCTGATGATATTGGAAAAAGAGGGTTCTGTGAAGTGATAGAAATTTGTTACTCTTTCAGAAATTTTCAGGATAGGAAACATGAGGGCTGATGGTAACAAATAAAATGGCAGGTGCAATTCAGTGTGGATAGATATAGCAATGCACTTAGGGGCATAAATCTTACATTTACATGTAAAGGGGAATGTCTGAGCTAACCATTACTGGTGTTGTAATAGATAATGATGAACTAACACCTCAGTGCTCAGTAGTGATCATAAAGCAAATATCGGCAAAAGCATAAAGAACAGAGCATAGCATCACGATGACATTTGAAAAGACTCGATTTCAATGGCACAGCTTGGTCTGACATTTCTGCAAGAATGTTGAAGCACTATGATTATTTACTGGAGAGCAGTCCTGTGAAAAGGAACTTGAGGGTGCTGGTGGATGAAAAACTGGACATCAGCCATCAGTGTGCAATGCAGCCCAGAAGGCAAATCACATTCTGGGCTGCATCAAAACAACTGCGACCAGCAGATCAAGAGAGGTGATTCTGCCCCTCTACTCTGCCCTGGTGAGACCTCACCTGGAGTGTTGTGTCCAGTTGTGGAGCCCCCAGCACAAGAAGGATGTAGACAGACTGGAGCACATGCAGAGGAGGGCCACTAAAATGATCAGGAAGCATCTCTCATATGAGGACAGGCTGAGAGAGTGGGAGCTGTTCAGCGTGGAGAAAAGAAAGCTTTGGGGTGACCTTCCAGTACCTGAGGGGGCCTACATGAAGGCAGGGGAAGGCATTTACAAGAGGGTTTGTATGGACAGGACAAGCAACTAGGGTTCAAGCTGGGAAAGGACAGATTGAGGCTGGATATTAGAAACATGTTCTTCAGTGTGAAGGTGGTTGATGGCTGGAATGGGCTGCCCAGGAAGGTGGTGGGGCACCCATCCGTGGAGTCATTTAAGGTCAGGCTTGATGAAGCTCTGAACAGCCTGACTTTGGTAGAGTCGTCCCCATGTAGGCAGGTTGAACTAGATGACATATACAGGTCTCGTTTCACTTGACTCTCTTTTGAGGCTGAGGGAGCTGGGTCTCTTTAGCTTGGAGAAGAGGAGACTGAGAGGTGACCTCATTAATGTCTACAAATATTTGAGGGGTGGGTGTCAGGAGGATGGAGCTGGGCTATTCTTAGTGTCATGTAGTGATAGGACAAGGGGCAATGGTTGTAAGTGAACATAAGAGGTTCCACATCAACCTGAGAAGGAACTTCTTNAGAGCCTGGTTCCATCCTCCTGACACCCACCTTTCACATATTTATAAACATTAATGAGGTCACTCCTTAGTCTCCTCCAATTTAAAGAGATATAGCTCCCTCAGACTTTCCTCATAAGGGAGGTGTTCTACTCTCTTTACCATCTTCTTGGCTCTGAGCTGAAGTCTCTCAAGCAGTTCCATGTCCTTCTTGAACTGAGGGTCCCAGAACTAGACACAATATTCCAGATGCGGTCTCACTGGGGCAGAGTAGAGGGGGAGAAGAACCTCTCTCAAACTGCTAACCACCCCCATTCTGATCCACCCCAGGATGCCATTGGCCTTCTTGGTCACAAGGGCACATTGCTGGCTTATGGTCATTCTACTGTCCACCAGGATTCCCAGGTGTCTTTCTCCTATACTGCTCTCTAACAAGTCAGTCCCTACCCTATACTGGTACCTGGGGTTGTTCTTGCCCAGATGCAAGACTCTACACTTGGCTTTGTTAAATTTCATTAAATTTCTCTCTGCCAAGATCTCCAGTCTGTCCAGGTCCCACTGAATGGCAGCACAGCCTGCCACTCCTCACAACTTTGTGTCATCAGCAAACTTGCTGACAGTGCACCCTCATCCCTCATGCTAGTCATTCATGAATAGGTTCAGTAGGACTGGTCCCAGTACTGATCCTTGGGGGACTCCAACTAGACAAGAATGGCAAACCTGTGCGACAGTCACCAAATAAGGAAAAGCTGCAGCCACTTCTCAGCCAAAAAAAAAAGAGCTATTAAGGGCAGAAGTGATAGAGGATTACAAAATTATACTTGAGGAAGACAAATGGAAATACATTTTCACTGTTTCTGCCAGTAAAGCAAGTTGAGATACTGAATTCAAAACAAACTAGCAAAAACCCAGGTGGTTTTTTATGCAGTGCATAGGTAGGATGTGATACTGCTCACAGAGTTTTGGATGCTAAACCATTTTTACTGGAGTTGAACGTTGTAAATTACAGGTTTGGGTGGGTTTTTTTGGTGTTGTGGCAAGTGGTAACTTTATCAATTGCTGACAAACATTCCGTATCACTGACTAGCAAAGCATTTAAGCACACACTAATTAAAGCTACTGGAACTTCTGAGTTTTTGTGCAGAAAAAGATGGATATAAAGAAAACTACATACAGATTAAAATTCTGGACGAGAATGCTTGAAGACCATCATTATCGGGAGGAGTTCAAAAATAGTTTTTAGAAAGGTTTTTTCATATGTGAAGGTAACCAAAAACTGTAAGCACTTGATCAATCCCCCCCTCTGCCAAAGATACTAGAAAGCACCCTCACTGTCCTTATCAGCTATGGAGTCCAGACATATTTGGATAATACATTTTTTGATGACTTGCCTCTGAGTATTACTGGGTTAAAGGTCTCCCAGCTCAAGCAGTTCGCTAGGTTATTATGGTAGAAGCAAGCCAATTTCTTTTGTGGGTTGACCCTATGCAAGAGGTCAGATTATCCCATTTTATTCAATATTAACCACTTCATGGAAACTGGGAATCAGATTCTCATTTAAAACATTGCCAGCTGGAGGAAGGTCTCCTCATCAGTACAAGTAGGTTGAAGCTCAAATCTTTAGATTTGTAGCAAGATACCTTAATCATGCTGTTATCAACTTTTTGTCTGCCTGGGGCTTTAGAAGAAAAGAATAAATATAACATTTTAGGAGATCATAAAATGCACCAAGGTGTGTAGATCTTGCAAGATAATTACATACTCTAAGGGGTATAATGAGGACCATATACCTTGAAGATATTAGAAATGTGGGTACTTCATCTGAGTACATTCCCTGGAGTATATAATTCTATGCTGAATATGGTATAAAGGACCCTTAAGTGGACAAAAACAGAAAAGCTAAGTGGTTCTGAGCTAAGTGTTGTTCCATCATCACACAGATTGTGCTCTTAATTAGTCAGTTAAATGACTGTCTCCTTTTCATTGGCTTCTCTAAGTTGTTGTTTTATCTGCAAGCACAATTTTCATTTTGCTGAGGTTGATCATAACCAAGAAGAGAACAAGAACTCACAGTAGTCTAATGTAACTCCCTAATTACCTGAACACATTAACAAAAGGAATAAACTGTTAGTTTGCTTCAATATCACTAAAGCAATAAAATCAACATCCCAACAAAAAACCCCCAACAAATAAAACGCATTATCTGTAACAATAGAGTCATGTGTCTGTGGTAATAAACCGAAACCATCTCTAATGATCTCAAATGTCAGATATATAATGATTCTTTGCAGGTGGGACACCCCATTTGACAGTTCTTTGAATCCTTTTTATGATTTTATAGATTCTGCAGTCAAATTCTGATCTTGCGTGTGCCAGTACAAAGCACGAAATGGCATCACTAGTCTTTCCTGAGCAGAAAGTAGAAGTGCAACAGGGAGTACTACTCTCATTGTTTCTCCTGCCACCAGATTACTCCTATTGTCTATTCCCTCAGTCTGTAAAGGCTTTTGAAAAATGCCTCTGAGATTTTTGTAGCAGTCTGGAGATTAAGATATTAAGTTTGCTTGGATGGTTTATTCATCCTTTCAAGCACTCTGGTATGTAGGATTTTAGCTTCACACTACTGTTACAGTCTGATTAACTTTGATCAAATATTTGGTAAAAAGAATCCTAATAATGTGGGCACATGCTTTTTCCCAGCACAAATTTTCCCAACACATTTTCCTAACACAAATATATTCATAAAAAACATTTACCAGGCTGCATCACACTCCCAATGTGCAGAGCAATGCATTACACAAATTGCATTTGCAAAATTCATTGTAAATGTTTTTACAAAAATTAACAATTTCTATAATTGTTTAAAAGATGCGTCTAGGTCAACATCAGATCTGGCACGGAAACAGATGATCTCTGCTCCTTGGACCTAACAATGTGTAAATAAGAGAGCTATTGGAGCTTGTGGAAGGACTTGTCTCACTTAATTTCACATGCCTTTTAGAGATTAACACTATTTCTCACACTCAGCCAACGGATTCAACACATCTAAGAATCACAGATTCCAAGAGACCTCGAAAGATCTTCTAGTCCAATCCTCCCACCACAGCAGGATCACCTAGATCAAGTCACACAGGAACATATCCAGGCAGGTTTTAAACATCTCCAGAGGAGATTCCACAACCTCCCTGGACAGCCCATTTCAGTGCTCTGTCACTCTCACTGGGAAGATGATCCTTCTGATATTGATGTGGAACCTCCTATGTTCCAGCTTACACTTGCCACCCCATGTCACATTGTTGGATGCCACTGAGCAGAGCCTGGCTTCATCCTCCTGACACCTACCTTTTGCATATTTATAAACACTAATGAAATCACCTCTTAGTCTCCTTTTCTCCAGAGTAAAGAGACCCATCTCCCTCAGCCTTTCCTCATCAGGGAGATGTTTCATTCCCTTCATCATCTTTGTAGCTCTGTGCTGGATTCTCTCAAGCAGTTTGTGGTGGGTTCAAGACCACCATTAAAAATAAAGGAAAAGAAAACAAAGCAGTTAGGTCTCGATGAGTCCTCAGATAAACTTGCCAGACAATAGATAGCTTAAGGAAACTGAAAAAGGGTTTATTAACTCTATAAGTGCATACAGAAAAGAAGAAAAGGTTAAGCAAGTTGGTGCACACAAACTAGGAACTGTGTCGCAAACGCCATCACATATGCTGAGAAAAATGCTCTTTTTTCACATCACAGATCTTGGGGAAAAAAGCATGTCAGTCAAGTAGACCCTATTATTCATGCATCACACCTGTCTGCAGTACAGTGGCACCCAGGCTGTTTGCAGATGGGTGAATTCTTCAGCGTGGCTTCTCCAGCTCAGTGTTTTTTGGGATGGCCTGATTCCTCAGCGCCTGAACTGCATCCCTCAGTGCAGAAGACATGCGTTTCAAACAAAGAACCCAGACTCTGTCTTTCATGCCCAAGGTTTAAGGATTCTCAAGTCCTTCTGCTTTCTTCAGACTAAGCACGAAGGAATTCCTCCCAATACTTAAGCATCCTCACGTCTTGATCAGAGGCAGAAATGACAACAGTCTCTCTTCCTGCTGATTAGTCTCTCTAAAATGGTGGCAGCCGCATGGCCCCAGCCACGTGCGGGACCAAAAATGGTCTCATATTGCTTCAGGGTAGATTTGTATTAGGCATTAGGAAATTTTATTAACTGAAAGAGGGATCAAATATTAGAACAGGCTGTTTAGGAAAGTGATAGAGTAACCATATTGGAGGTGTTCAAACAACTGTATTGATGTGGCACTTGGAAACATGGTTTAGTGGGAATGGTGGTGCTGAATTGATGGCTGGACTGGATGATCTTGAAGGTGTTTTCTAACCTTATTGATTCTGTGCTTATGTGAGATTCTATGATACTATGATACAGAAAGGAATATTTCCAAAATTGAACTAGTTTTTAACTTTTTTTTTTCAAACTTGGACACAAATCAGAACCTTTTTCTAAGAGGATTCCTGGAACCTTCTTCTAATCTTAGGACTGTCAGTAATATGACCCAAGATGAATGAAGTTCCTACATATAGTAGCATATAGAAACCAATTTCCTTTGTTCAAAGAAGTAAAGTTTTGCATTTGTATTTTAGTATTTAATTCTATGTTTATTTCTGTACAATATAAAATTATGTACAAAAAATCTTCCTCAGGAGGGGAAATAAGATCCCTTTATATATAGACATGATTTTCTATTGCTCTGATGTATTTCATGGCTGTGGGGTGGAATATCAATTTGACTCCTCAGGAAGTCATAGTATGTACTGTAAATGTTTTTAATACATATATGGCACACTTGGACATATGAAATGGTGAAATCATGATCCTAGTCCTGCTGGAACTATCTATTAAAGAGCACATCTACACCTGCAGACCCAAAAGGTTTTCTTTAGATCTCAAATTTTAATTTTGTCTCTTTCTTTTCCAGGAATTCTCTCCAACCTACTGAGTCATGATTAAATATTCTTGAAGTATACAGATCTGAAGCATTGGGGTAACGCTCAAAAGCTTTGCTTTGCTCTCTTTCCACCTGTAGTGCTACTCTTCCTGAAATGAAGTGGTATTCTCAGCAGAATGCAAATAACAGTGAATTGTTCTGTTTTGTTTAATAGGTGTACAACAACCCCTCATAACCACAATGACTTCCCCTTTCCCAGAATAAAAGGTCCATACAACTCTCACAGCACAGGAACAGATATTATGTTCTGTGAAGTTGCTCTGATGAAGTTGCTTTGATCTAGTTGAAGATGTCCCTGCTCACTGCAGGGGGAATGGACTAGAGGACCTTTTAAGGTCCCTTCCTACCCAAAATATTCAATGCTTCTATGATTCTGTACCTACCAGGAAAGATGACTCTGAACAGTTTCTGATTGATGTTATGAAAAAACCATGTATTTCTGGAAAAAATTTATTTCAATTTAGGATGATTAAAAAATGAGAGATTTCCTATCCTAGTGGCTGAATAAACAAGACATATTTCTATGGTAATAAATTTAGTGGTGTCTCTCTCTTTCCTCCTGATCCAAGGAAGTAGAAATTGTAATTTCTCATAATATGATTAATATTGTTCTTACTGCTCTAATCACAGAAGGCTATTCTACTACAATATTGCATTTGCGTCTACAGATAATTGCCTTCCTTCAGAGAGTGGTCTGCATAATAAGCTGGAGTAATTAAAATAAACTGGCATAATTTCAGAGTGTATTGCTACTGTACAGAAGAAACCAGCAGGCACATTTTGGGGAAGTAAACTTCAGTATGACTTATTCACTCACAGATGGCAAAGGCATTTTATGGTATCACAATTTAATTCCTTGCAGTTGAGAATTCGGCAAAGAATTGCCTGGAGATGTAGAGTTTGAAGAATATGAGTGATGAATAGGAGTTGTTAAGTGTAAGGCTGCATGCATGCATACAGAAAGTTCCCTCCTCTCCAGGATGGGATCATCTGGACATTAACCTGTCAAAAAGCTGTGCAGCCATGTGAAAGGCATCTTATTCAGCAGCTAACATGCCCACAGTATGACCTGGGGGTCATAAAAATATGTAGAACTAATGCATATCCGTGATTCCTCAAGCAGTTTTGGCATGAATCCAACATAAATTATGGGCTTTGGGCTTACACTTTTTCATACTTGAGAGAACAACAAGTGAAATTATTTTTATTTAATTTTAGCATTCTAAAATGTAGGCCTCTGATTACCCAGGCTCTCAGCGACCCACAGAGCATGGGGTACACAAAGCACATGACACGAGACTAACGTAAAATATTGTGTAAGAGAGATAAGCCACCTTCAAAAGATGCCAATTTCTTCTGGGAGTCTATAGGGAAGAACTTAGAGAAACAGAATAAGCCTGAATTTCAGATTTTTACAGTTGTAATGTTAAAGAAATAAGGTTTCCTCATCCGGTGTCAGTACCCAAGGGACATTTTTCTTTATCTTCCAGTTAGCATCCTGTCTGTCTCCTCCTTTCCATTGATACTGGGCATGCTTTGTAGAAAGGTTGCACTCTGAACCAGTTGCAAACTCGAGGTCCTCAAAGAATTTTCACTGTAAGACATTTTCCCTTTTCACTGTAAATATTTACAATTTCCTACATCTGCTTGAGTTTTGCAACAATCTACTAAAAATATCACAGAATCATAGAATTCAAGAATATCTTTGGCTGGAAGAGGGAGGCCTATAAGATCATCATGTCCAACCTTTGACCTAGCAAGTCACTGCTAAATCATGTTCCTAAGCACCAGATCCACATTGTCACCTTCATGTATGGTGACTCCACCACTGCCCTGGGCAGCCTGTTCTGGTGTCCAACAATCCTTTCAGTGAAGAAATTCTAATACCTAGCCTAAACTTCTCCTGGTGCAGTGTGCAGCCATTTTCTCTTGTCACAGAGCTTGCCAGCAGGGAGAATAGGCTGCTCCCCAGTTTGCTCCAGCCTCCATTCAGGAAGTTGTGGAGGGGAGTAAAGTTTCCCCTCAGCCTCATTTTCTCTAAAACCAAACCCAGTTCCTTCAGCCAATCCTCACAGGACTTGTCACGATGCTTCATCAACTTCATTGCCCTTCTCTGGACACACTCCAACACTTCTACATCATTCCCACAGTGAGAGGCTCAAAACTAAATACAGTAATCAAAGTGTGGCCTCAGCCATGCCAAGTATAGGGGGACCATTACCCCCCTACTCCTGCTGGACACACTCTTTCTAATACAGGCCAGTATGCTGTTGGCCTTCTTGGCCACCTGGGCACACTGCTGGCTCATATTCAGGTGAATATCAACCAATACTCCTGGTTCCTGAAGCTTTCCAACCACACATTTTAAGCTTTCTATATGACCAGTAGTAGACCGCTTTAATTTATCAGCCTTTCGGTACAGTCCAACCTAAAAATCACCTCCTTACAGCTACTGCTTTCCAGTTTATGAAACCAAAGATCATATTGCACTAGTACCTTTTGGCTCATTCGATGGAAGGAATGTTTCTTGCTTACAGATTTTTCCCAGGTACCTTCCCATACCCTGCATAAAATGGTTTCCAGTTATGGCAACAAGGTGTGAAACTCCTTGACTTGTAGACTTGTGTTGTTTACTAAAAGGTATTTTAACTACTCCGTCTTTGCCATCACTTGTAATTGTGTCACCCCTCATCTCAGGTCCCAGTTTTAGCAACAGTGATTTTACACACAGCTTCCTGTCAAAATTACTGCTACTTCCAGCAGTAAGACAATCCAATTAGCCAATTCTTTATTGATTCAACATGTGTCCTTTTAACGTTATATAGCATTAAGTTTTTTATTTCTTCGGATATTTGCAGTACTTCATCAAATGTCTCAGAAAAGTTTTAGAGTAGTTAATCTTTTCTATCACTCCTCAAACTTATAAACGCATCAGAGAAAATAAATTGTGTGAGAATATTTATTTTCTTATAATTTTATGGAAAACAAGTCTTCTCACATTTTAGTATTGATTACATTTCTAGGCCTTAATTGCTTTTTAATTGAATACTGTATCAGTTTTCCTTTATTTTACATAGGATTGCTGGCAGACTAATGGTCCAGAGCTACTCACATCATTACATTCTCTCCAGGCTTTTGGCTTTTCTCCAGGGATCAAAGTTAATGGTTAGCCAAAGATATTCTCAACAAAACCTCCTGGGATTCCTGAGTGAATTAATCTCGGTTTGTTCTTTTAAAGTATATTTTCCTTGCAGAGGAACTTTGCTTTATTTAAAAGTTCTTAATTACTGGTGGACTGGGGTTTTTATTTTGACCTCCTAAAAGTACACCCTCCTTCTTCCCAGATACTGAACACAAGTACTCGTTGGACACTTTCCATTTTAATGCATTCATAATAACTACTTTCTTGGCTGCAGGTGTAACAGTTTCATATTCTTCTCCAATATGCTAAAAAATCCTCATTCTGTCTACCACGTTTGACAAATTAAAAAATATTGTCCTCTATCTTTACCTTTTTTAACTCATGCCTTTAATTACTCTGCCTGTTATAGATAATTTCCTCTTCCTTATCCTCTTTGGGCCTTTCTGAGGATATTTGCCACTAAAAGCTTACTCATTGTTCCTCTTTCTGATACCTGATTCTAGGTATGAAGTTAATGTGAAGTTAAAAGTATCTCCCAGATGCTGTTCCAGTTTATCACATTTTTACAGTGTTTGCATGAGCAAAACCAGCTGTGATCCCAACAAGCACCGTGAAGAGGGTGCTGGAGCTGTGTGGACGCTGCTGTAAGCCTCGGTACGGATAACACTGACACCAGCTGGAAGTGATCATGCTGGCAAATGCCAAAACTCCCTGTGGCTCCTTACTAAAAAGTGTGCTTGATTCAGCACAGAAAGGAAACCTGGATACTAACTCCATTCAGTGGATAATTTCTAATTAATATCAGGTTTTTCCTCCTGAATACAACCTATCAATTCAAATTTCATGTCATGTTCCCTAGCATCTTACTGTCATATTTCTAAGCTGTACACCTCACAGATGGTTCGTATGTTTTCATGAATTTCTTGTTCAAACAGTTGTTCTTGTCTTCTCCTCTTTTATCACAAGGGACAAGATCTGTGCCTCATTCCAAGAAAACTTCACTTATTTGCAGAAGTCAAACTCTTTGTGCTGTATTTGCCAGATAGTTTTTAAGAGTTTCTGTGTATAATCCCACAAAGCTCCTTGTAATTTAAATGGATTTATTTCTCTGACTGCTTCAAGATGCTCCTTCAGCTTCTCGTAGTCCACTTTCCATGTTCCAAGCATTGCTTTATAACCTCCTTTTTTTGACTACATATGTTCTTCACATTTGGATTGAGATGCACCCAAAAAAAGCTCTCATATGATCCTTTAATGGCTCTAACCTGGGTTTAATCCAGTGGGGATTCTTTGCTGTTGCTCACTTACAAGTATTTTGAAGCCCACAGGTGAAGCCAACAGCAAGAGCGCAATCCAATAATGTCACTCTATGCTGCTTGTTTAGCACCGGTGAAACTTTCCCTGATGTTCCCGTGCAACTCGGCCTAGGCAATCTTGCTCTGGAAAGGGAATTGAACTAGATGGTCTGGCGAGGTCCCTTCGAATCCCTAATGTTCTGTGATTCTGTGATGTTGGAACTCTAACCGCTTGACTTAAATCTAGAACAAACTCTGCGATTGCAAGTTGTGGTTTACTGTTTGTATTATGTGTGGACATCAGTAAAATGCTTGTGATGACTCAAATTTCCTGAATCCATACACAGACAGAAATGAAAACCACCCACGGATCAACAGCATATTGTGAGGTCACACTAGGTCCTTTTGTTAAACTAGGTTTAAGCTACAGTACACACATACTCTGAAGAGAGAAAGACAAAACAAACTTGACTTCTTTCTAACCTTTAAGTTAGGTAAAGATAAATTATATCTTTTGTGAGCTTAGATAAACTCTGTGCCTTCAAGTAGCAAAATTAAAAGGAAAAGTGACAGAAACGTTACATATTCCTAAAATAAACAGCACTTTTGGAAAATCTAAGCTACTAAAGCTGCTCATTGATATTGCAAATGATCTGACATGCCTTTTCTTTTTAACAATTGACTCTGCCAATTAAAGTCGATGGTTGTTTAAATCTAAGGGAAGTAGGAAACAGAATTATTTGTTAAATGTTAATGCTCATTGCATCTACTAATGAATCAAAAGAGGGAAGCTTGAGGGAGCTGGGTCTCTTTAGCTTGGAGAAAAGGAGACTGTGGGGTGACGTCATTAATGTTGATAAATATGTGAAGGGTGGGTGTCAGGAGGATGGAGCACTCTTCTCAGTGCCATCTAATGTTAGGACAAGGGGCATTCGGTGTCAGCTGGAACAGAAGAGGTTCCATATCAATATGAGAAGGAACTTCTTCACAGTGAGGGTGACAGAGCACTGGAATGGGCTGCACAGGGAGGTTGTGGAGTCTCCTTCTTCTGGAGATGTTTAAAATCTGCCTGAACATGTTCCTGTGTGACTTGATCTAGGTGATCCTGCTGTGGTGGGAGGACTGGGTTGGATGATCTTTTGAGGTCCTTTCCAATCCCTAATGTTCTGTGATTCTGTGATTTTATGAGTTTTCATGTTGTTCCTCCAACGCTGCAATGCAGATGAATGATGTACGCAATGGTGTAACACTGAATTAGTCTCAATAAAGCAAGCCAAGAAGGAAAACACTCCAGCTTTTGTTGTTATTGTTGTAATTGCTCCTTAATTTAGTTTTGAATAAAGATAAACAAATTTAAAAATACTTATTCAGGAAACAGGCATGTATGTATTGCAAGATCTGCTCACTAGAATTAATGCTCTTCTCAGAAACCGACCAATGGTTTGCATTTCTGTTCCACCCAGGTTTCCAGGGCTTCCTGATTTCATATGCAAGAGCCGAGGGTCCTATGTCTGCTTGCTCCAAGATGCACTGCATTCTTGGCTTAAAGCAGATCTTCAGATCACCTCTCAGGTTTGGCAAGATGCCTGAGAGGCAAAAATGACTCAACAAACTCTCAAATTTTCACTTTTTGCTAGAAAACATCTCATTAACTGCTCTGGTGAATGAGATTAGTAACTTGCATTTAAGCTTCAATTTAGATTCACTTCAGTCTAAAGGAAAAATCAATTAAAAATACAGTTGCTGATAAATGTATGTGAATTGTACAAAGCACACAGATGAGAATGAGTCAAAAATAGCAGGAATTTCTGTGGGAAATGTCAAAAGAAACGATTTTTAAACTGCTTTTTAATCTTGCTGCGAAACTTTTTCAGTTTCAGCACACCCACACCAAATAAGCAACGAAAAAATATAGAAAGCATATGTAGATAATGTATTGAATTAAATCAGGAAATACGAAGCAGAATCAAACTTTTCTATGGAGAATTAGCTATACAAAAATGCATTTTTAAACAAGTAAAAGTTCAGGGCAGAACTCCTACTAACTCTAACTCTGATGGTCTTCAGTTTTACTTTTGAAGTTAGTACCTACCCACTCTGGGGTAGGTTCTTGGCTGTGTCAAATTTCTAGAAAAGAAAGATGCTTGTGAATCACTTCTCCATCCTCACGTTCTTGTATTTAGAAAGGGAAATGTTGCCAGCATTTGCAGTAGAAGTTCTCAGAGGAACTACTTTGTAAAGGGGCCCAGCTTGACTGCAGCATACACTGACTCAGTTTTCAGCAGTGAGGAAAATGAAGCCCCAGTGCACAGTAATTTTGTCTTATATCTTTGTTATAATTTTTGAAAACTCTTTAAATACTGATGAGCAAGTTGGGCAGGACTACAACACTTCTCCTTCTTTGGCTCACAAATACATGCATCCTGGTGCTGCCAACAGATCTATCACTGCAGTGAGTCTCTCAGGGACAGAAACAGGGAACGCTAAACCAATTCACAGCCAGGTCTCTGACCAAAGCTGGTAAAGACACCAAAGAACTCCTTATTTCAGTCATTGCAAGCTCCAAACCTTTCATTATAACTGTTGAAAGCCTCACTTGTATTCTTCAATCTAGCTGGAACAAGGATAGTATTGAAGTTCAGAGCATCATCTGGTGGTCCTGACAGTCTCCCCTCTGTCCATTCTCTGCTTTCAGAGAATATAAGTAGCAGTTGTCTTTCCATCAGATGAGTGCAGAACTTTGAACAAAGTAGCCTAAGAGAATGAGATTGAAGGATAACTTTGTTGATCGTGGCTTGAAAGTAAGTCCACTTCCAGGCTTACACAGAATGAAAAGTAAAGTCAGTAGTAGAGTCCCTGAGGGTATCTGTACCTCAGCACTGCTGGCTGCAGAGAAATGTGATCAAAATGGGACAGAGTTTCAAGGTTTCAGTCTGGCTCTTAAAGCAGCAACTACAAAATGTGGTGATAACTCCTGTCAGGATAATTACATAGCCCCAGAGTAACATCTTTTAACAAGCAAATTCATACAGAGGAACTGAGAAACAATATCATGTCATTGCTTCTTTAGGAAGAGCATGGGGGATAAATGAAGGGAAGGTTGTGTTTCAGATATATGGTATCTGCACAAAGGCTACCAGGTCCTGCAGGGAATCCTAAAAACAATTTTCTTCTGTCTGAAATGCTTAGGGGTCTGGTTAGACCTCAATGACATTATCATAAATGAAATGTCCCCAGCAGTATAAATGCACTCTCTTAATAAGTAACAGGCTTTTTAAAGCACAGTGTTCTCTGATGACATTTCATACAGACATCTAACTCATAAACTCGGAGAGCAAAGGATAAAGAAAATATCCAGCTAGATACAGCACCCATTAATATATATGGTAGCTGCAAAAACCACAGAAGATATGTTAGCCCCTTACAAACCTTGGAAAACTCTGTTGCAGCCAATGTAGAGATGCCATTTTAATGCTCCTGAGAAACAGGATCTGAATCAAGCTTCAGTAGCTCAAAACTTACTTGTCCATAAACACTATTTCTTATTACAAAGGCAAGGAACTATCAATGCCTGAACACCTCTAAATGTGTTATTCAGCTGCTCTGATCAATGCAGTCATTACCCACCTAAGTAGTTCTTGCTCTCTCTGTTACCTACCTATCAGCTAGAGATCTAAAAGAGATCTGAGTGAAGGCAGGTAGCAAGTGTTCAGAAAAAAACCTAAGGGAAAAGTCCATGCCAACATTTTACAAAAGAAAGCACTAGATGCAATTCTAAGCTGCGCTCTGATTCTTTTCAGGCTGACATAGCTATGTGTTGCACTGAAAATCAGTTTGGGCTTGTGTAATGAGGACTTAAGCTGCATAGCGAATAGCATGTTAACGGACCATCCCTTTGAATTGCAAGCCTACCCTTAGAAAGTTTGCGGATGACATCAAGTTGGGGGAGAGTGTCGATCTGCTGGAGGGTAGGGAGATGCTGCAGAAGACCTTGACAGGTTGGATCGATGGGGTGAGGCCAATGGGATGAGATTCAACAAGAGGAGGTGGAAGGTCTTACACTTTGGCCACAATAACCCCCTACAGTGCTACAGGGGGTAGAGTGGCTGGAGAGCAGCCTAGCAGAAAGGGATCTGGGAGTACTAGTTGACAACTGGTTGAACATAAGCCAGTGGCCCAGAAGGCCAATGTCATCCTGGCTTGTATCAGAAACAATGTGGCCAGCAGGACTAGAGATGTCAGTGGTGAGGCTTGACCGCAAGCACTGTATGCAGTTCTAGACCCCTCACTTCAGGAAAGAGATTGAGGTGCGAGAGTGGGTCCCAGGGAAAACAATAAGGCTGGTGAAGGGATTGGAAGGAAAGTTTGATGAAGAGAACCTGAGGGAGCTGGGTTTGTCTAGCCTGAAGAAGAGGAGACACAGGCTGGACTGATCTGAAGAGGCCTTTTCCAGCCTCCATAATTCTGTGCTTCTAGTTCAATTTGTGGGCTGTCTTCATTTCGCTAAAACTCAAAACCTATATAGAGATGTGTGTTTCTATGTGTGATAAGTATCACACACACATGTATATTACAAAAGAAATGTACCTCTAAATAAACACATTTGACATTGAATCGGACACTGGAGGTCATCTCAACTATCTCCAACCTGCTTAAAAGCAGGGCTATCTTCACAGCTGCCTTCCCAACTTATTTAGTGGATCTATTTTGTCTCTTTCTCTGTCTTTTTCTCTCTCTCGATACATATCATTTCTTATATATCTAGCTGTATGCATGCAATAGAGGTAATGTACAGACTTTAACTGGACAGGTCTGGCCAGGATCTTGAAAATGCACTGCTGAGAGAGAGGACCAAAAACCACATTAACACTGCTTCTGTTCACTGGTAGGAAGTATAGAAGACTGTCCTATTGCAATATCTCTTTCCTCATGTTCTCACGATTTGTTCATAAGCTTAGAGATGGAGAAGGCAAAGTGAGATTTTAACTGAAAATTTTCTTTAGCTCCAGAACACTTTCTCTGACCTCCCAGCTCCTCACCTTGCCGAAGCTATTCATCAAATAGGAGTAGCAGAAGGGATCACACATCTCTCTGTTGGTCATCATTATGTTTAAATGAACAATATCAATTTAGCTTTGACTGAGAAGTCAGGAGCAGTTTTGAAGGCATCAACAGCTCTCACCTAGTGCAATTAACCTTGGCAGTAGCACTCAGATCTGAAGTTTTGATAACTGAAGAAAAATAATCTTGTATTTCCAGTATTCATTCCCCAGTGCCCTGGGCAGACACACTTTATCCCTCAATCTAGTGTCAATGAGATGACTTTAATTCCTTTACCTTATTAGGAAACTCAGTCCATGTTTCGGTTTCTCTGTTGAATGTTCACAATCCATTTGATGCCATTTTAATGCAGTACCATGATAACTATGTATTGGGACATTTTGGTGAATCCCAGGCTCAGTTGCTGTGACAATAACGAATTTGCTTGCAACCTACCATGTGACTAGTGGGTACATGCTAACAATGCAGGAAATCCAGGCCTTAGGTTAGTCTTCAATAAAACAGGCACAAACCTGGAGCTTTGTGGAAGTCCAAGTGTCTTGCTTCGTTTCTTCTTTTATTTGGTTTCTACCTTTCTTTGCATTTTCAGTGGCACCCTTTAAGGAGCATTTGCAGAGGAATGTATTTTATTTCTTTTTATGTACAGTCATGATTCCAAGGGCGTTTTTCCTAAGAGCGTTTCACACCCATCCTACACTGTCTCCTCTCCAACTTTGTGCATATTTATTCTCACCCCTGCAGCACTCGTTCTTTATGCTGCTACATACATACTATATTGATGTTTTTGGTGGCTGACAGGGAACCAGTCTAAGGGGCTTACCCATGTTAAAAATACTCTTCCCACTTTTATTTTAATCTTGAGTCTGTTACATGATTTACTTCTCTGTGAAGTTGCTGTGGCACAGCTAAAGTGGAGACGTGGGTCCAGGAACACAGGGTAGCTGAGGACAGAAACTACTGCCATTAGCATTAATTTCCAGGGACACGCCCATAAACTCATTCCTGGGAGACAGGCCCCTTCTCTTCCCTGTTTCTCAAGATTGGTTCTGATCCAGTAGTGAATGATTAAGAGCAGATTTGTAACTGATGGAGATTAGACGTTCAAGGTCAGGCCCAAATCTGACTTTTTAAGTTTAGAACAACTCAGGAATAGAGGATGTGAGTCTGGTTGTGATGAAAGTAAATAAATTTACAGAGTGGTGGAGAGAACCCACTCATCATCCATGGAAGGCGGATGATCCACAGAGCAGGCAGACGAGGAATGCTTATCCTGAAGGATTTATGGTGCCTACTAGACTTTGGCCTGGAGAGGTAGAACTAGCTCAAACATCAGAGAAAGATTTTTTTATACCATTATTTTTTCTTGTCTCCCAAGGATATTAAGGGAAAGAATGGCAGAATATCAGGAGAAGATTTTGACAGGCAAAAAGATAGATGATGGTTGGAGATTCGTAGTATGGATATTCTTTGCAATGAGCAACACAAACCATGAGAGGATAATCTAGATAAATTCATACAGCCTGGAACAGACACATATTCTCGCAGCACATACACATCACCTTTTGATTTGCTTCAGAGATAATTAACAAACATTTTTAGCTTCTTGTAGAGAGGTACAAAGCAAAATATGTTCCAAATTTCCTTATTAAGCCACTGCAAATTTCTAGGCACTAAATGATAATGCATGTAGTGTTTACAGTACCAGGAGGCTCAAAGTGCATGAAAGGAAAGAGATGGGGAAATATACAGAGTGTTTTGCAAAATGACTCATAAATAAATGATTGTGATTGAATCGTTGTGACTCGAATGCTTAATCCTTCAATCTATTTTCATTTGGGAAGAATTCTTGAGTAAGTAATGGATTATAATACCAAGGTTTGAGTCTACGAATGCTCAGATTGCTCAGACTCTTAAAAAAGTAATTGTGTGTTGTGGGTTTGCTGGATTCATTGCATATATCTGTTCAGAACTGTCTCTTTTACAGCTGCTGGAGTCATCTATTTCTTGTGCTGGTGTGACAGCGGTGCAAATGCAATGATGGTCAGGGAGTGATTTCAGGCCTGTGACACTGTGAAGTAAGATATTACTCCATCTCAGAGCTTGTTCAAGGATTCTTACCTCGAGCTTTATATAGACTAGACTTGATATGCAAATGACCTAGCATGTGCAGAAGATGAAACATCAATAAGCAGTATGCACACGTATGTATTCTTCCACATGTCCTACATGAAGGGAGGATAACTGGAATCTCTGTTTGTAGCAAGCTAAAGAAGTTCATTTAACAGTGAACCCAGACTATGAATATATATTATTATATATATTATATATATTATATATATTATAAATTGCAGGCAAAATCTTCTACTTGGCCATATAGCCCTTGTCCCATTGGACTTGGATTAGTAGAACCATTACAATGCTCATCTGGAAAAGCTTCAGAATAAGTCCTTATCTTGTAGCTATTTCTCTGTGAAGAACCTTCTTACCCATAAACATGTTATTGGAAAAATGACCTCTCGGCTTCAGCAGTCTAGCACATTTGTCTTCTATTCATTCTCCATCTAAAATAGTGGTGACAGCTGACACCATCATGTACTTCTTAGCAGAAATGCCTGCTTTCCAGTTGCATGGACCCCAGTCCTTAAATAACAGAGCAAATAGCAATCTCTGCTATAAACTGTAGACAAGACTCCTGGGAACACACTGCCAAGGTGGACATATTAAATCATGTGTACAGTTTATAAAGCTGTGGTAGAGAGGGAGATTAAGAAGTACAAGCAAAGGAGGTAGGATATTTTAAAAATGGAACTTGAAAAACATTGAGATTAAATGAAGTGGAGAAACATTGCTTGCAGCATTGTATTTTGTTTAATCTTCTGACCACATTCTCCTTCTGGAGCTGCTGTGATAATGTATGTGCACGGATGCTCACACACACACACACACGTAAGTGTTTGTAAATAAATACAGAGCTGTACATACAAATACTTCACAAATATAAAAGCATGTGCACACAGAAAATTAAATCACAATGAAACCCCATAACCAAGCTATAAAATGTCAGAGAAATTACATAAAATTAATCGTCCATGTTCTGAAGCCCTCACCCTGCAAAAAAAGTTCTAGCTAAATAAGAATATCATGTATTCTTGCTGACTGCATAATACTGATACTTGCAAAGCAATTTGAAAATCTTGATAGAAGGGCACAGAGAAGGTTAGAAGATTTTTTTGAAAGCACTTCTGTTGTAATTATGGACATGAAAATGGAATACTTCAAAATCTTCAGCAGGCACACCTTCTTAATAGCTTCTGACAAAAATGGCTGCTGGTTGACCACATACAAATAACAGATTCAGCAGAGGCTACAGCCCAGTCTAAATTGATTACCTGAGTAAACTTTCAGGTCACCTACATGCCACCCAAGCCTGTAAACACTATCTCCTAATCAAGTCAGTCCAGCAGAGCTTCTGGGGATGAAGCTTGTTTTCCCATCACACTCCTTCATTTTTCAAACCCAACCTCATGCTTCACACTTTCAAGTGAAGGTATTCTGCCCGCAGCAATTTTGGGTGAGCAATCCTGTAACACCTTTCTGTCTTCCAGAAAACACTCCTCCTCTAGTTGTCCCCAAGTAGACAGTCCTAGAACAGCACATCTGCAAATAAGTTCCTAGAAAGACTTCCCATTTGACGCATCCCATCAGAGTCTGGATACATCCTAATGTGCTCAAATAATGAGTGATGACAAGCAGCCTTCTAGAGACTGACTGACATGGTTGCACAGTGAAGTGGCAGAAATGAACACTGGTACTTGATTCATTTTTCACTGCAGTCCAGCTAGCTGAAAGCAATGCACCATTTTTAACTGTGTGCTGTATACCACCTTTGGGACTGAGAACAGTGAAGGGACACTATTCCACCCAGATATCTGTTTTGGCATGAAGAGTCTAAAGCCAGATTGTCATTCGATATTTCTTTTTTGCATTTCATATTGAACAGATAATTTTTTCACAACACTTTCTCTGCTCCAACTCTACTTTCTCACTGCTAGCACAGAGAGAACAAGCAACAAAATAGAGGTTTCATTATGACTCTAAGTCACAACTGAATGTACTGATTCCTGGGACTCCAGGGACTGTTGGTGCCACCTCTTCATCAGTGCATCTCATAGTATTACTGTCTAGCCCAGTGAGGGTCATATCAAAAACTCCCATTGCTTTAGTGAGCTAGATGAAACCTAGCAATCATTTTTACCATACAGCTGTTTGGTACTACATAAAAGCTGGCTGGAAAAAACTACACTGCTTAGATAACTGGCTATTCATTTTGACCTTCAGAGGTGAGGTTATAGAAAACTGTATAAATATTAAAATTAGAAGCGAGGCTGAACCGCAAAGTTCATATTCAGATCTCATATCAAACTTGCCCAACACTGCAGTGCATTGGGAATGACTGATTTGGTTTGGGACCATCTCTAATTAAAAAAAATATATGTATCTAATAATCTCACATCATTCCCACTGCTATTTTTACTGTGTACCTTGCCCTAGGTGTCTCTCACTTATTTCAGAAGACTGAGTCATGCATTCGAGCTTTGGAGAATTGAGAAATACAGTACGGGTAACTCAAGCTCATAATGAATATAGAGTATCCTTAGGAGAGTCCATGCACAAGCAAAGAACAAGGGGGAAGAAAAACACAGCTGCAGAGAGAATCTACAAAAAAAGCAGGCAGACAGAAAATACCATTAAAGTGAGCAACTTTCTCTGTAGCTAGGAGGCAGGGGAAACACAACCAAGATATGCTCATGGATAAGCAGTAGAAGAAACAACAATCTGGAACGTGTCTTTACGGAGGCATGAATGAGGAGACTAACTTATTTAAGAAGACGGGAGAAAGTGTTACCTCTTCCTACCTATGTGAATTTGCTGTGAGCTCATCACTTTGGATTTAGAACCTCCTCCCTTACCACAGGCCTGCAGCAGAGCTCTGACTTCTTGTGAGCCTGCAATGTTATGATAACACGGGGTAAAACAGCAACAAAAAAGAAATTGGCATATATAAAATTAGTCTAGAGCTATGATCCAAAGTGTAACACCAATTTAGTCAGTAGAAAGTAAAGTAAAGTAAATCAATTGAGTTCATTAGAAACATCACATCTCACAAATCTTTGCTGATGATAAATTATCTGCTGCCTGTCGATAGCCAGAGACCAATCTGGGTAACAACATTCACGACAGAGTAATTTTTCTCGTTGCCTGACAGTTCATCAAGAGTTGAGGAAACAATTTCAATAATGTGAGGCTTCACAAACATACTGAAAGCTTCCATGAAGAGTTTAATCTTCTGCCATCATGTCTAATTCTTTTCCTTTCTGCTCTACAGCCTATAGTTACATTTATATCACATAAAACAGAACATCAGAATCAGTCTTGCCTAAAATGGCAAAATTCACAGTTAGGATTACCCTAAGCCAGACGCTTCTCTGATGAAAATTTCTGATTTTTAAGCTGAAGAGATTCACGTTAGGTCAAGACCTTCCCCAGTAATTATTATCACAGGATTACAGAATTAGGGACAGTAAGGGACCTCGAAAGATCATCTAGTCCAATCCCCCTGCCACAGCAGGATCACCCAGATCAAGTCACATAGGAACATATCCAGGCAGGTTTTAAACATCTCCAGAGAAGGAGACTCCAAAACCCCACTGGGCAGCCCGTTCCAGTGCTCTGTCACCCTCACTGGGAAGAAGTTCATTCTCATATTAATGTGGAACCTTCCAGCTGACACCCACTGCCCCTTGTCCTATCATTAGATGGCACTGAGCAGAGCCTGGCTCCATCCTCCTGACACCCACCCTTCACATATTTATCAATATTAATGACGTCACCCCTCAGCCTCCTTTTCTCCAAGCTAAACCTGAAAATCTGTAAATATCACTGAAAACATTCTCACTAAGTAAGTTTGGGTGTTTTCAGAAGAAGATCTCTTATGTTTGAGGAGAGTGAACAAGTCAGAAAATTAATTTGTTTTTCCTGTAATGCTATGATTAGTCTTTTACATTTCCCATAGCACACTGATTTTTTGTGTAAACTACCACAAAAGGATTCCAGTTTCCTAAGAGAACAAAGAACCTTCTGCAATGAAATATGTGCATTCTGAAAACACACAATCTATTTTTTTTTTGAGGTTACCTCCCCTTAAAAAATGTTAAGAATTTTTCAAACCAATACTACATTTATTTAAAGAGAGCCACTGGTTCAGATGCAGCTTCTTGGAGATATTTCTATACATGTTACCGTGCATAAATGATCAAAATGAGTTGTGAGAGGGAGGCAACTCATGATTAGCTTACTGTAGCACAAAGTGATGATAGATTAAATGTGGAGAATGTATGGTATAAGTATTAGAGGCCATAAAAAGAGAAAAATAAAGACTAATAAATAAAGACACCAAATTTCAGTGGAGATAATTTGTGTAGACATGCAAGAACTCTTCACTGAAATCAATGGAATGAGGCAACAGAGGTAAAGGACACAGAGAAGAAATGGAAAGTGTTCATAGGTAAATGAATATATACCCAAAGGGTATAGGAAGAAATATGGTTAGTGGGGGGGAAAGAAGCAAATGGATGACCTCTGTACTGAAAAAAGTAACAAACCATAATGAAGAAGCATATGCATGGAGTGAAATAACAGATCCAGAGGAAGATGACAATTATAACTGTTTAATAATCTTAACCTACTCATTAAGACAGACTGGAAAGCATCCAGAGGAGGGCCACTAAAATATCAGGGGAATGGAGCATCTCTTGTATGAGGACAGGCTGAGAAATTTGGGGCTATTCAGCCTGAAAAAAAGAAGGCTCTGGGGGGACCTTCTTTTGACCTTCCAGTACCTGAGGGGGGCTGACATGAAGGCAGGGAAAGGCCTTTTCAAGAGGGTTTGTATGGACAGGATAAGGAGCAATGGGTTCAAGCTGGGAAAGGATAGAGTGAGGCTGGATGTTAGAAAGAGGTTTGTCAATGAGAGGGTGGTTGATGGCTGGAATGGACTGCCCAGGGAGGTGGTGGGGGGCCCATTACTGCAGACAGTTAAGGTCAGGTTTGATGAGGCTCTGAGAAGCCTGACCTGCAATGGAGTTGTCCCTGTTTAGGGAGGTTGGACTAGATGACCTCTAGCAGTCCCTTCCAGCCTAGAACATTCTATGATTCTATGATTCCATGATTAAGATTATTAAAAGATGGTGGGAGCACGATAATAGTTAAATATGCACAGTCAGGTAGGAAAGAAGAAATAGGGAAGAGGAGAAGGAGAAAACCTGACCTGAGTGAGAAGTATGGTGTTAAGTGATTGAAACATGCCTAGTGTTTACTGCCAGCTTATTGTTGCTACAGTATTTTGCTTTCAAATACTGTTGATGGTGCAAAAGCCAGAATTCATTATCTACTGATTCTGATGTTGCTTAGAAGAGGTTTAAAAAGCAGCAAACTGTTATTTTGTCCTTTAAAATAATAAAGATCCTCAAAAACTTACCACAGCCATAGGGGTACTGTTAGCAGCACTTTAAACTGGAAGACACTTCTGCACATCTCCTTTCTGCTCGCCTGTTCTTGTTCAGTCTCTACAGTGTCTGTGAGGCACAGGTGCACAGGAAGTCAATGGGAAAAGCCATGCCTTTCTCAGTGAGGTCAGGGGTTGCATACATCAACAGCTGATATTTTCCAGTCACGCCAAATTATGCACAACTCTTTGACATTCAAATTGTAATGAACCTTCTGCATAGAAAACCTCTGCTACACCAAATGCATGGGTTGGTGAGAGCCACACAATTCTTGTCCAAGGCCTGGAGTCTTAGCTTAAGAGGAATGTGTTTGTCATCTGCGTTGGCAAGTTACCTGAAATTCTACTTCTGCTTCTGTGTTAGAAATTAATACCACACGAACACTACATTGTGAAGATCTGGATAGCTTACCACAGGAAAGAATACAGGTAGACTAAGAGGGGGTAACAATAACAGGAATCAAAATGAAAGGGGATCAAACCTTTTAGCCATGCAAGGGGAAGTCAGGCAAATGGTACCTAAATTCTGCCAAGTCCTAGGACAAGAAAAAATGGTAGCAGAGATTATAACTTAGAAAATGATTGAAGACTACTGAGCTGAATGCCATTCAGAATTCAAAAGGACAATGCTGAGCTAAACATGCCAATGCGAGATTGAAGACCATGCATATTCATAACAAATAATGAATTAAAGTAAATATGGTCCCTAAAAGCTGGCTGTACAGTGACAAGGCCACACAACAGATATTCTGGTTCTCTGCATCCTTTCAGATACAAGTCAAACAATCAGTGTATACAGATTTTGGGTCAGCCTCTCCCCAGTATCACACACATTGCAGAATGTTTCAAAGCACAGTATGTGAATTGTTTTATGCACAATTCTCCTGGTGAATCTTTTCTTTTTCTCTCATCTGTTTGTTCTTATTGTTCCTGGTCACTTAGCACCACAGAAGAGTCTGCTACCAGACTGTGGAGATTCTGCCCTCAAAACCAGCTTTTTAATCTCATTTTCATCTGCCACCTCATCTTTTTCTGCAATGACATGTGAAACCACTTCTTCCTCCGAATGGATCTCGGGCTGTTCACCCATCTGTGTTTATTTCATTCTGTTAAAAGTCACAGACTCTTTAGTGATGAACTTTAGAAGTTGTTTGCAAGTTCACAGTTTTACCTCCTGTCTTGGATAGTTTTGAATTCACGCTCAAGGGGAGTTTCACTGCATTGCTTATTTATTTATTTCCTTGTTTGTCTTTTAGGACTACAACATGCTAGAATCCAAAGTGACCTGTAAGAAACCACACCACAGTGAACTCAGATTCCTACTTCTAAGGAGAGTATTTAATTTCCATAAAGTGTTATGGGTCCAGCTTCTATATCAAACAAAAGATCATCTGTTTGTACCTTATTGCCCGACTGCAGAAGGACTTGCTATGTAACTTTCATTGTGCCATAAGCTCTCTCTGTTAGAGAGGAAATTAGTTTTTCCTCCTCTGTTGGTACTAAGAAGTAAAATGCTTATGTTATTTAATTCTTGGTTTGGGAGGAATTTGATGTTTTGCTGAAGAGTTCCCTAGAACTTCATAATTGTATGAAGAGATCAATCGCTCATTCTCTGCAAGCTCTGGGTAGGCTTCAGGGGAAAAAAAGAGAAAATAAAAGACAAAATCCACATCCACTGATTCAATGGCTGGAAAAAATATTGATCAGCTGGGTCATTCTCTAAGCTCATTTCATTCTCTGTGTGAAAGAAAACAGCAGTCTTCTAGGACTAAAAAATACTCTAAAGGCAGTATCTTAATGTATTTCCACAAAGAGGCGTGCTCTACATCCTCAAGGAGCACTTTAAGTCCTCATTTTTTAAGCCATCATTTTATTACAGCTTTTACATGGGCAAATAATTCTTGCTCTATACTGCAGTATCAGTTAGAAGCAAGAAATAAAGTTCAGCTGGGCTAGGTGCTGTGCTAACATTAAGCCATAGCCTGGCTTCCCACTGAGGTGCTGTCAGTCTAAATAGCCAAAACAGGTCAAAAAAAGGAACAGACAAGGAGCAGACCCATTGAGAGACTGAATGACCTCCCCAGGGCAACATGAAGGACTTGATTCCAGACAAGAATACAGATTTCTCAAGCCGGTGACTAACATCAAAACCATCCTTACTTCCACTGCACCAATGTTCACTTTTCCATTAACACCTCAAAAAAAGGCAAGTTTTAGTGACAGGCGTTTCTGTTTCTCAGGAGTCACTGGCAAGTTAGAATTATAAGTATTAGACTGGGCCATAAAAGTCTTGTCTCTCTTATGTTCTTATGTTTCTCAGAAGAAACAGACACATCTTCAGTACAACTGTGATGTGTCATTTTGTCAGATGGTGTCACTTGGCACTCTGGAGCAGGCAGAGGCTGTGTGACTCAGCACTGATGCACAGAAGAGCACCTGGCAGCACATTAAAAGAGGGAGGAAACTGGAGAGAGGGAGATGCTTCAATTTAAAAGGACCTTAATACAAGCTTTTGCTTCTGGAAGAGGCATCTCTTCCCACAAAAGCCACGTGATTTCCTTTATCCCCAGCGAAGCACCCTTCTGCATAGCTGGAGTGCTCATTAGAGCAGCACTTTCAGGTCCTAACTAACCACACGTGTTGTGGCTCTGCCCCGGGAATGAGAGCTAGATAAAGCTTTTGAAATGTTAAGTCTAAATTAACAACGCTGAGCCATGAAGCTCGTCTTTGAGTCTTGCAGTTACTTTCAGAGGAAAGGTCTCCTGGTCTTTGGGAAAATTCTGACCTGCTTAAATCGTTTTGGCCTGGGAACATGAAGGGAGAAATAGGACTTTCCAGTGGTGCCTCACAGAGTATGTTAGTGGCACCACTGTATGAAGTAAGTGCTGAACTGGAACACACACTCCATGGTAATAGCGCGCACCCTTTTAAAGTGGAAAGACAGGAAGCAGCCTTTGTTAATAGTGTGTGGGAGGAAACCCTTCTGACAGTAACAGGATCTCAGCTCTTCCTATTAAAAGCAAAGTAGCGTCCAAAATAAGCTTTAAGGCAAAAAGTTCAGGGAAGGATATTCACAAAGGGAAGGGAAGGGAGGGAAAGGGAAAGGGAAAGGGAAGGGGAAAAAATGTTAAATTCTCCTTCCCTCTCAAACTCTTCCCTTGCTGGAGCTCCCTGCTGCCATTAATAAGGACAGGAAATGAAATTAATTTCTCTTTCACAACCTTCTTAAGCAAGATCACTGCTCCTTGCTTGACTTTGAGAAACCATCTTTTAAAATCGCAGCTAGAGAGAAAATCTTTGATGTGGTCTGTCCATCACAGAAAGTCGTTCAGGAAGAAACTGCAGGTTTTCACATTTTGCCAAGTGGGTAGGTATGCAGGTGCCTTATGTCTCAAACTGGTGGGTCAAAAGATTGCAAGACATTACATTTTGGGTAGGTCTCTTCACTCCATCTGCATCCGCAACCCTACATTTTTGGTTCTTACTGAAATGAAGGAAGACTGTCACTCATAGGCTCCATCAGGGAGAAAGAGAAGTAGATGTCTACCTACGCTGCAGTTCAGAGTTGCAATTACAGGAGACATACGTTTCAATTACTTAGTCTGTAGCAGTAGCTATGACAATACAGCAGCACAGGCTGTGGGGTGGTAGCAAGCCAAGAAAGTACCCAGAGTCCCAAAGCTGACTTTCAGAAACTATGTAGTTCTTCTTTCATCTCTGTTGCTACCTGCACTTGGTAAATTAAATCTAAAGCAAATATAACGACATGAGCTGCAAACGTACCTTGGGAATGTGGAACGAGTGTACCCTCAGGCAGGGGAATGTTGGGAATGAGAACAACCTTTAGTAGCACTGTTAGTTTCTAAAAATAAGTACATCACAGCTGACAATAAACATTTCGGCAAACTATTGCTTTCAGATCCTAGAGTGGAACAGCTGGATGCTCACTCTTTTTGCTTGTAGACTCGGTCTGTGGATTTCCAGAAATATCTAACCCAAAACCCATCAGTTACTAGAAAATGGAAAGTTGATGTTTTCAACATTTGGAAGAAACACTTGCAGTCATTAATTTCAAAATAATGTTATCGCTCCTGACAGAGACTGGTGAACTTCATTCTGACTAGTTTTGTAATCATCTACTAACACTAATCCTGTGATATTATCTGAAATATGGGGGGGGGTGTGTGTGTGTGTGTGTTTGCTTGCATGTTGTTTTCCTTCCTTAACAGTTTGGAAAGAAAGAGAAAATATCAGAAGGTTTTCAGCCAGGCTTAAGGATGTGTTTCAAGCCTGGAGTGAAAATTTAGGTAAATTCTAATTTCATCTGACCCGGTTCATCCGCCTCTATCGCAATCCCGGTGCAGGATAAGTTGCCTAGCCACTATATAAGGGAAGGGAATTGACTACTGTTACAAATAAAGACTGTACCATAGAAACGCTGAAATTATAGCTAAGAGAGTGGCAGTGTTTCTCTGCTTGCACAATTGCACTTTTGATTGGTAAGAGAATCACATTTATAGTCCTTGATTGCAGGATTCTTCTTCTTTCACCATCTTCGTTGCACTCACAGACCACAATTCATATTGCAGTGATGATTAGCAACATCCACTTACACACGAGAGGTAAAGTGCTACAGACAAACCCAAAATCTGTGTTACACAGTAAAGAATAGAATTCTTATTACTACTATGTGTGGATTTATCTCCTCCAGTTTCTTTTTGTTTTTACTAGAAAAAAATGTTCAAGAAGTTAAAAATAAGAAAAAAAGTAGTGAGAAAAAATACAAGTCATCCTGAAACTCTCTGCATAAACAAATATATGCATAACTTTCTTAAATATGAAAATACCCTTGGCATGCCTATGCACAGTATTTTGGAGATTCTATCTTTATACAGACAGAAGTAGAAGGAGATTAATTCTTGTGGACATTCTTTTTTGGGTCTGTGGTGTTAGCTAAGACACCTTTGTTACTCTTCTGTTCCATTGTTCTCACACCAAATGTACACGTAGCCATGCTAAGCGGAGATTTTCAATACTGGTCTCAAAGCAAAGTCTCAGCATACCTGATGCACTAAGCCCTTGTTTATGTGTAGAAGCTGACAATGGCAAAAGCCACGCAGGCTGAACAGAATCATAGACTCATTCCAGTTGGGAAAGACCTCTGGAATCATCGAGTCCAACCATCAACCCTACTCTACAAGTTCACCCTTAAATTACATCCCCCAACACCACATCTAAACATCTTTTAGACTCATCCAGGGATGGGGACTCAACCACCACCCTGGGCAGCAAATTCCTGTGCGTGACCACTCTCTCTGTGAAGAATTTTTTCCTGATATCTAATCGAAATCTACCCTGTTGAAGCCTGAATCCTTTCCCTCTCGTTCTGTTGCTGATTACATGTGAGAAGAAACCAACATCAACATCTCTACAATGTCCTTTCAGATAATTGTAGAGAATGATGAGGTCTCCCTTAAGCCTACTCTTCCTCAAACTGAACAGCCCCAACTCTTTCAATATCCCCTCATCAGATTTATTCTCCAAGTCTTAAACAGTCACTTCTGCAGCCAAAGAAGACCACCTACTGCTAAGATGGTTGCCCTATAAGGGTAGGATTTCATTAGCACGGTCTGTGGGAAGCATGTCCTCTGTTGTGCAACAGGCTTTATTCTCCAAGGATTACGGCTAATATATGATGTGTAAATAACATTTCATAATTTAAAATTATAGTATTTTATATTTACTAGATGATCTTTTGAGGTCCCTTCCAATCCCTAATGATTCTATGATTCTATGTTTTAATCTTTATTCATTTAATATTTATATTTCATGCTGTGGTGAAAATACAATTATCTGTGACAGCCATCCAGGCTAACACTTTGCCAGACATCAGACACATGTCCTGGTACATGTACAATGTCTACAGAAAAAAGGGGTTTCAATGTGGAAACCTACAGCTCAATTTCAAGCTCTGTGTGTGTGTGTACAGATACAATTAGCCTTGTGTTTTAGACTTCTTATTAAGGGGTAATTTTCTTTGATCAAGAAAACCTATGACTCAACATACTCACACCAAATTGCACTACTGCTCTTTAATCCTTTAAAACTTCTTAAGTTTTCCTTGGTGTCTAGTGTATCCCTCTCAAAAAGCAACATTTTCTTTGATTTTAAGAAAACACAGATTATGCCACATATGACTTTGTTGTAGATGAGGGAGAAGAACATGGTCCTTGATTTTTTCAAATTTGGCTGCAAGTTAGGATGCGACACTACTTGTTATGAGAGGTGAGGTTAGAAGAAAAACAGTTTTCACACTGCGTGTGATCGGTGTGAGTGCTGGAAAAGCATTGACATCCCATTTATAGTAGGGGAGGACAGGCAGTGACTCATGCAGTGTCTGGATGGGTGACTCTAGCCCTTACTATGTCTACTAGCTCTACCTTGTGGTCATACCAGAGGGATTTTCACAGCTCTCAAAAACACACACAATGCCTTTTTTTTCTTCTAAGCTCCAAGCAGTTACTGAAGGAAATTTGCCTAGTGTCTCTGTGTTCTTCAGGAGAAAGCACAGTTCTTGCAATAGAATTACTTGTCTTAGAGAACTAGTGTGCTTGTATTCAACTCTTATCAAAGTCAGTAAAATAACACAGGAAATTATATTTTATGCTTTGATTATTCATGTTTTCTGTAGGATTGGAATGACAAAGCAACACAATGCCAACTTGCTTCAGTAAAATATCAGTTCTCTTGTTTTGTGTTCAAATATTTGTAAAGTATTTGAGCTTTCTAAGGTAGATGTTCCTGAAAGAACNCCTCTCCTCATAAGGGACAGGTGGCTGAATACGAGCCAGCAGCATGCCCAGATGGCCAAGAAGACCAAAGGAATCCTGGCCTGTATTAGAATTTGTGTGTCCAGCAGGAGTAGGGTGGTGATAGTCCTCCTGTACTCAGCACTAGTGAGGATGCACCTTGGGTACTGGGTCCAGTTTTGGGCACCTCAGCACAAGGGAGATATCGAGGTGCTGGAGCAAGTGCACAGGAAGACAACAAAGCTGGTGAAGGGCCTGGAGAATAAATCTTATGAGAAGACTGAGAGAGTTGGGGCTGTTTAGTTGGAGGAACAGAAGGTGAAGGGGACATCTCATAGCTCTCTACAACTATCTGAAAGGACATTGTGGAGATGTTGATGCTGATCTCTTTTCATAGGTAACTAGCAACAGTATCAGAGGGAAGGGCTTCAAGTTTCAACAGGGTAGGTTTAGCTAGACATCAGGAAGAAATTCTTCCTGGATAGAGTGGTCAGGCACTGGAATGGGGTGGTGGTTGAGTCCCCATCCCCGGATGAGTTTAAAAGATATATAGATGTGGTGTTGGGGGGTGTGGTTTAGGGGTGAACTCGCAGAGTAGGACTCATGGTTGAACTTGATGATCCCAAGGGTCTTTTCCAACTGGAATGATTTTATGATTATTTTACAAACTGTGAATTTGTGGATTTGAGGACTTTCAGCCTCAACTACAACCTAACACTAGACCAGAGAGTTGTAAAACTTCTCTCATAAGTTAACACTTGAAAGATTTTTAAATTATACCAATTATTAAAATATTATTAGTCTTAATGCAATTTATTTACATAAGGTTTTTTCAATGTTAGATAGTATTTAAGTTTTTAAAACTTTATTATAGAGTGAACCATGATGATTTATCTCTGTATCTTTGTATCTTACATATCTCTACCTCTGTCTTAAAATAATGGCTGACTTGTAATCTAGTGTAAAGTCCCACGGCAGTGCTAGAAGAGTACAATATGAATAAAGCTGCTTTTTGCATTTCTTTGGCTATTGTGATTATTACTTTTAGTAAGTTTTAATGTGAGATATTGATCAGATTATTTTCTGTTCCCTGTGAAGTCATTAAAATGAAAGATGGTGACACACAGTCACTATGAAAAAGGATTTCACAATCAAACTGTCAATTGTTTTCTGTTACGGTTCTGTCTTGGACATTTCTGTTTTTACTATGGTGACTGATTCAACAGGAATTGATTAAAAGATGTTTTGAAATCTTGAAAAATATTTCTTTGAAAAAAGAAATATTTATTCTTCATTTCAGCACTTCAGAAGAAATACTATAATGAAAATAGCTAATATTTAAACTTTCTCATTTCCATTTAGGGCAGAAAATATATGTCAAAATATCAACATTTCCCGTAGGAGAATTATTTCTAATAGTTTGAATCAGTTTCAGTATCTTTTGCTGTGGTGTTTGTATCTGTCTTCAAAATAACTTATTTTTGTTTTTTTATTATTCAGAAACTAAAAGAGAAAAGCATGGAATCAGCAGATAAGAAAGAGACCTCATGAGTTAATCTAATCTATCCTCCTCAGTATCATCTAAACCTCACGGTCAGGTTTTTTTAATCTTCCCAGACTAGGAATAGTCATGACGTATCACATGAAAATTATGCTTGGTCTTTCATTGCCAGGGAAGTACTCACATCATCTCATCATGTTATCTGAAAGTCCGATGCCCAGTTGAAACTAACCAGCCATTCTCTCTCAGTAATCACAGCAGAGCAGAAGTTGTCTGTCTTCTCTCAATATCTACAGTCACTGACAAATATTTATCAGCTGCTGAACACAGAGGAGGTCTCTCCTTCCCAGTGATATTTATGTCCTCTGATTATCATGGATAAACAACAGTAGATCTTGATCTTATCTCAAGATTAACTCTCACTTAGTCTTCACCTAGACATGTTTATTTTATGTACTAAAGTGTGTTCCTTTAACTGTGCAGTTCAGCACTAGCATCTTTTATCTTTCTGTATCTCCTTTCACCTGAGAATTTCCTAGTGGTGCATAACCTCTAAAAGGGAGCAGGATATGATTTTTTAATAGTTAATCAGATGAAATATTAAATAGAAATTACATCTTAAAATTTAACATTGAGCCCTTTGCTAATGATGGTATCAGAGTGAGGGACAATTGAGAAGACAATGGAATTAAAATACTTGCATCACATTTTGCATAGGAAGACATTAATAAGATGTCCATCCACAAGCAAGTGTCCTCAAATAATTGAATTAACATCTAAAAAAGAAAATAAATGAAAGCTGAAGTGAGCAGGATCAGTTGATACTGAATAGTGAGGTAACTAAAGAATGCTGAAGGGTGAGAAAGGCAGAAGCAATCATGAATTCATAAAAGAAAGTTAGATCAATTCTTTTGAATGTCAACATGAAGTGAACTGACAAGTTATTCTGCTTTTGAACAGGATGTTCAACCACCATGTGTCATATAGGAAAAGATCTATCATTATGTTGTAGACTACAGCAGCTTTGTACTATGGCTCTGCTCAGTGTTAAACCTGCAAGTAACTGCAGTGAGATCAAACAACATTTAACAAATCAGTGAGCTCAAACAACATTTAACAACTAAGGACTTTAGGACACGTAGTGTTTAGTGTACTACAGAAAAGTCTGGACTGTAGGAAAGCTGTGAATGCTTAAAGAACAGAGGAGTCATTTGATAAAGAAGTGGTGCAGACTGGCCTGAGACTCTGCAAATCATCTTGGTTTCTCTACCTCACAATATTAATGTCTAGATATTAGCAGTCAGATTGATATTTAATTTTTATTAGAGGAAAGATAAATCAAAGGAATATGGGAAAGCTCGAGATAAGAGTATAAGACAGAACATAGTCTTAAATACTAATTTGTGGTATGCCCGGATGCAACTGAGCTAACAGGAGTGGAAATCCATTCAATATGAGAAGTTGAGTATTTTTACAATGCTAAAATTGGGAAAAGCTTCCATGCTAAAATTAATCTTCATGCATTTCTGCAATACAAACACTTCTGCATATATTGAGTACTTCAAGATTCAGGCAACGTCTGATTATTTATTTGGTCAGTGAAACAACAAGTTAGAGATGCTGAGGCAGAAATAGAGATGAGTGCTTCATGGTCTAGGCCAAACATTAACCATGTGTGAAAGGGAAAAAAAACCCCAATGATATCTTAAAACAGTTCAGAGGTTCTTAAATTCCTGTATATATTACTCAGGTGCCACCCCTAATATATGAACACGTTGCTTGATGGTGGTGGGTGTATGAGTTTATTCTCTATCTCTCTCTATCTCAACCTGAATATTAAGAGAAATTTAAGAATAACTCAGAGAGTGAATTTCACTCTAATGCTGTCAATGGAAAGACTCGGACTTTGTTCTTTCTGGGAATTCAAGATGCTTCTTTTTGTTTGTATCTTTTTTGAACTACCAAATTTAATTGTTTGCTTCCCTGGCAGTAACAAAATAGGAAGATAATGAGTTTTTCATTGTTCACTAATTGTATACTAAAGATGAGACACAGTCAGCCAACTGTAAATTGCTGCTTTACTGTAATGTTTGGATATTTCACTGCAAATAATCACAAATACATCTGTTCCTGCATAAAGTAAAATGTCTTTGTTATGAAAACAAGCTGATGTACAGAGCAATAAAAAAATAACTATGATGACTTCTGTTGATTAGAATGGGGTGTACCATTTGAGTGGTTTCTGACATCTCAGAAACATGCCTGCAGCTTTTAGCAGCATAAAGATGATATTTCAGCAGGTTTTCTTCCTCTATAGTATTAGGAATTGCAAACCTGGAACTGATATTCACAGATAATGTAAATCCTAAGCTATAAGTAACTTTGCAATGCAAAATGACAAAACCTGTTAAGGCTAAACAGGCACCATCTTTTCCTTATCTTGGTTGCTTCTAAAAATAAAGGTTTCCAAAGTGAATTAAGCATCAAAGTTACGTCAACTTCAAATATTCTGGCAGGTGTGTGTTCTCAGTTTTTTCCTGTCTGCTTTGGGAAGGGCTAGATTTAACATTCTAATCTAATCCAAAGTTCCCTGAAGGATCCAGATAGAAATTTTAACCCTATTGAATTTAATGTCAGCTTTAGTATTGATGTAAAAGTGACTAGGATTTCATATCAAACCTTTCAATCAGATCATCCATAATGTATAAGTTTCAGTTCAGAGGCAGAAAATGACTGTTGAATCAGCAAGCCCTTTTCTCTGTGGAACAGGTTGGTGACAGTAGATGCTGTTAAATAACGGGCTTGATCCAAAGCTCACAGGCGAAAAAGAACAGACTCGTGTAAGAAAAACTACAGTCTTGTGGTCTTTTGTTGACTTTGGCAATATTATGTGTGGCCACTTTTGGGCACTTCCTAACAGCTCTGCTTCCTTCAGGAAAATACACAACATGTGTCATTTTACAAAGAAACATGGTTAGTAGTTACTTAATGAGTATTTGGTGATCTTGTAGCATGATTTCACAGTAGGAAAAAAAGAGTTATCTAATTTTAATTATGATCTTTTAAAGTATTATTTGCTCTGGCCAGCTTTTGAATTTAGGAAATAATAAGAAGGACTAATTATGAAACTAGTAACTATTCAAATATTGCACAGAAGACATTAATCTTGGTTCCAGAAGGACATCTATATATAGTGGCATTTGTCCTGCCATTAACCATCGTGTGCCACCGTCCAGCATGACTGGTGGTGCAGCCTGGCAGCTAGCAGAGCTGGAACCAGAACGAAAACCCAGCCGCTCAATGTGTGAGATAAACCAGTCCACAGACTCTCTGCCTTCACCTGTGAGATTGTGTCTGAGGCCAGCACAATGATTACTGGGAGATATCTTTGGTGATTTCCCAGTAAATGTATTTAAAAAGCATATTGTTTCAGGGAAACTGGGAATTTCATGTACACTTCACTCGAGGCAGGCTGTGAACATTTTGGCTTAGCTGACTTTTTAAATGATTGTTCCTATGTGTTTTGGGTACCGGCTATCTGAACTTACACAGATAAGTCATTATTTTTATGGGCTCTACAATTTACTCAAAAGTCTGAGTGTTTTCACGATACTTTGCATGACATCGGCTGTGTTCTGAGAACTCGCACCTTTTTTCCATTTCATTAAGGAGAAAAATGAAAGCAGAGGTACTTTACAGTCTGGATGAAACTGTGTGATAAGCCTGTGCTAGCAGGACCACCTTTATAGTTAATGCTATTTACATATTTAGGTATTACATACATTTGATCTATACATATGCAAAATTTTTATATATTTATAGGCCATCTTTGTAGTTAGTGGCATCTAGGGCATTGCTTTGGGGAAGAAGGGGTTCAGGGGAGTCCAATTGACAAGGAAGGTTAACTAGTCGAGCACTACATAAGGAGCAGGTGTCTACATGTTTTTAGTAATCAGAACAAACTGGGGAGCCAGGCAGGCAGTGCTTTATTTATTACTAGCTTCAGCTGTAAAGATGGCCTTGGGACTATCTCTGATGGGAAAGGGGATACTACTCTTCCTAGGATTTATTAGTTCATTATAGCCTTTCCTTTGATTTCTTTCACCATTCAGCTTATAGCAGTCATTTTTGGCTGAAGTCCATGGCTGCACATCTTATCCTCGGAGCACTGAAGAAGGAAACTTTCTCCAGCAGAAGCACCTACAGCAAAAGAGATCTCAGCTTCAAAACCAAACACTCTTGTTCTCTGGCAGAGGCTGTTGCTGCCTGTTACTGAAGAAAGAATGGGCACAATATTGGATTGCTGCTCATCATTATAGCCTTGAAGCAGGCAGAAAAGGAAATTAATAACCTTAGTGCTATGAATGTACAATTGTATCCCAGAAGGCCAACCACATCCTGGGCTGCATTAAAAGAAGTGTGGCCAGCAGATTGAGAGGAGATTCTGACCTTTTTCTCTGCTCTAGTGAGACCTCACGTGGAGTACTGCATCAAATTCTGGAGCCCCCCACACACAAGAAGAATGTTGGACTGTGTCCAGAGGAGAACCATGAAAATGATCAGAGGGATGGAGCACCCGTGGGGATCTTATAATGACCTTCCAATACCTGAAAGGGCCTGCCTATAAGAAGACTGGGGAAGAACTGTAAACAAGGGCATGGGATGAAAGAATGAGCAGAAATAGTTTGAAACTAGAAAAAGGCTGGGCATCAGGAAAATGTTATTAAATAAGAGGGTGGTGGGTCACTGGCACAGGCTGCCTAGAGAGATAGTAGAGGCCCCATCCTTGAAAGGGGTTTAGGGTGAGGCTTGATGGGGCTCTGAGCAACCTGTTCTAGTCAGAGTCCCTGCTTGTTGTAGTGGGGTTGGACTAGACGACCTTTAGAGGTCCCTTCCAAACCAATACATTATATGATTCTTTGAAGAAGAAAAACAATAATAAAGTCTGAAAGGGAAAGTGGCACAAATCACACTGAATCCAAATCCACAAACATTTAAATTCTTTTCTACGTGCTATTGTGGGGGGGCTGAGAGGAAGGACACAGAACTGTCCATGTTTTCTTTGCAAAAATACACCAAATAATCCAGGAACATATGGGATATAGATTATATTTTACAGAGGGTAAAGTCCAGGCAGCACTGAGAAGGAGATTGTTCAGAATTAAATTGCACAAGCATTTTAGATGCTTCCTCACAAGTGGCTTTATTGACAGCACTGCCTATGCATGGTACGTCTTGTCAATGTGTCCACAGCTGGTTCCTGCAGCAGCCATTCCAGTTGCTTGTACTAAAACAGATCAACATCTTTTTTTCAGCATTATTGTTCTATCTTACGGGCATTTCTCATTAAGATCTCACAGTGACTAGAACAAGTACCTTTTTAATTGCTGCTACAGAGAACAAACAGCACAACCAGTGAGCTACAACTCTTCCAATTACTTTATCACTTGTCTACTTGAAAAATGTAATGAGAGGAGTACCAGGATGAACGTACATGTGTGTAGGTGGGTAGTTCTATTTGCTTAGTGGTGAATCTGAGTTTATGCATGGCACTTATTAGCAGGCAAACACTGCTAGTCATTGTAGAGTTTGCTGTCTGGCTCAAAGAGAAAACCTATGAAGGCAAATCCTTGGTATCACTGATGAAATTCATCTGTTTTCCAGCTTATGCTGAAATTAGATTTTTGCCATTGATCTCACAACAGAAAGGACTGCATCGCTGCCAACTTAGCTGCATTCTGAGAATCTGGTGGTGTCTTCTCATCTTGGCTGGGCTGTTTCCAGCCCTGTGGAGAGACTAGTTTTAAGGCCCATCAAAGGAGCATCACAACAGCCTTACTACTAGAGGCTGTAGGAGTCACACTTTTAATTAATTAATGTGTCTCTCTCAACAGACCACAAGCTCTATCCAACTACTGCTAGTGAAGTGAAGACCCCAGCAAAATGCCAGGCCAGCCTTCCTATTACTATTTTTTTTTCTGTTTTGTGTCCCACATCCTGAGTTAGATTTTGTTCAGACAAATGTCATGAGCTTGCTGGGACAGAATCTTAGGACTGCCATGGTCTGCAGGCCATTTGTAGTTTGGAGTCAGCCAGGGCAGCCGACTCGAGCTGGCTATAGGTGTCCCACATTGCAAACATGGTCAGTATAAAGGAGAGAGTTTGCTGAGGAGGAGGAAGGCTGTCTCCTTGGACACTGTCTCCTGCAGACTGCTTTCCTATGTCTGCTGTACATTTTCTGGGCTGAATATAGTTTTGCGTACTTTATACTGGGATTTGACATTAGTTTGGTTGTTTAATTAAAACTGGTTTTATTTCATCTTGTGGATGTCATCTCCATTTCCTGTTCCCAGTTCTCTGCTGGAAATGGGTCATCAGGCAACAGAGAGAGCAGTATAGTTTAGCCTTAGATATGGGCTAATCTATGTCTAGCAGAAGAGGATCTGGGGGTTCAAATTGACAGGCAGCTGAACAGGAGCCAGCAGTGTGACCTGGTGACTAAGAAGGCCAATGGCATTCTGGCCTGGATTAGAATTTGTGTGTCCATCAGGACTAGAGAGATGACTGTCCCCCAGCACTTAGCACTGGTGAGGCTGCACGTTGACTACTGGGTCCAGTTTTGGGCACATCAGTAGAAGGGAGACATCAAAGTGCTGGAGCAAGTGCAGAGGAAGGCAACAAAGCTGATGAAGGGCCTGGAGAATAAATCTTATGAGGAGAGACTGAGAGAGTTGGGGCTGTTTAGATGGAGGAACAGGAGGTGAAGGGGACATCTCATAGCTCTCTACAACTATCTGAAAGGACATTGTAGAGATGTTGATGCTAGTCTCTTCTCACAGGTAATTAGTGACAGTATCAGAGGGCAGGGCTTCAAGATTCAACAGGGCAGGTTTAGATTGGACACCAGGGGTAAATTCTTCCTGGATAGAGTGTTCAGGCACTGGAATGGGCTGCTCATGGTGGTAGTTTTGTCCCCATACCTGGATGAGTTTAAAAGTCTTTTGGATGTAGTGTTGGGGGATGTGGTTTAGGAGTGAGCTTGCAGAGGACTGATGGTTGGACTTTATGACCCCAAGGTTCTTTTCCAACCGGAATGACTATGACTCTATGATTCTAAATGTAGACAGCTAATATGTTCCTGAAGGTGACTTGTTATAAAACACCGAAAGAAGAAAACACTAAACATAATAGAAAAACTAATTAAATTTCTTCACATAAAGTAAAAGAAAAGATGCAATTCTCTTTGGGAAAAACAAAAAAGAAGAAAAAACCTTTTTTTTCCCAACCCTTTTTCTTCCCTCAAGGACCTTTATTTATTGCATATTTCAGCAGTTGCTATCAGGTGATGAGTCTATCAAATGATAATGCAACTGCTGACTTCATTTATTAACTTCACAAGGGGCAGGCATGAAGTGTAAATAGAAAAATCACTATCTCTGGATGCCAACAATAATTGCAGCTACAGTTACTGAGAAAGCACTGGAGTGCTTTGCAGAGTAAATGAGAGGCAGGTTTTTCTTCAGTAGATAAACATCCTGTTATAGTTCTGAGAGAGTGGAAAGATAATGCAAACAACACAACTGTTTTCAAATGCACTGCTTATCATTTTGCCAGTTGAAGGGAAAAGGTAAGAATTATAAAGTCAAGTCAAAATACAGGAATGAATATTGAAACCTGATCCAAGCGAGAGATATACGGACTGACTTATCTCCAGGTCAACACCACAGTGAGAATGACTTTTCAAATTACATCTCTGTATTATTCAAATAATAACTACCTGTTTCTAGCACAGCATTCTCCTACTTAGGGGTATCTTCACTGTGTTCCCATGAGTATCTTCCAGCAGTTATGACTCCCGTATATCACTCAACTTTGAAGAGCTAAGCTCAATGCAATGAGATATTTAGTACTGCTTCAGCACGGTATGATAGAAGGAAGATGGAAAATTCACTGCAAATAAAAGAGCTTTGGGTACAAGCTGAACAGGTCCCATTTTCACACTGAGATAGGGCTCAGACATAAGCTTTGAGGGATTTACTATGAGAATACTGAATGACTGAAAATGCAAAGCTTGGGGCACTGCCAAAGCAATTTGCACACACACACACATATGTTTACAGATCCTTCCCTGGGTGTCTCTCGGTTTTCAGTGAGAGTGAACAGTCCCGTCATTATACCATGAGTTAGGAAGTCAGGAGACAAGGGCTTGCTTCATCACCCTCCTCAAGGCCAATGCTAGGGACTGATAATGAAAATGGCCTGCGATGGTGTTTCCAGACCTTTTTCAGCATCTTGCTTTTGCAGGAAACACAAAGGCAATAGAGGTAGTCAGTTCTACCAACAGTAAAGACAGTGTCACAGAAGGCAGGGTTCAAAGACCGGCTATGCTTTTTCTCTCTGAGCAACTTCTGAAGCCCCAAATATTAAGAAGAAAGTTTAATTCTTTCTTCAGTACTGATGGTAACCTTGGAAGCAGTCTTCATTTTACCACCATCGCTTTGACTAACATCACCTGAATCAGACTGTTCCTTTGTGCTTCCATTTCTGAAGTAATAAAATGGCAATAGTGCTATTTGTCCATTGTGTATCTCTGGTAGAAAGCATTCGAATAGCACAAAGATGCTGTTTTGTTATTATACACCTTATAATAGGAAGAAAGCCTGGAAGAACAGTTATTTCTGAATAAATTTGAAGGCAGAAATTGTTATTATGTTTTCTTCCCAGAAGTGAAAAAAGAAGAACAGATTTCAGGGCAGGTGGTAAAGAACCAGATGCCATTGACAAATTAATAAATCTTCAAATAATAACAAGAGTATCTTCTCAAGTGAACTCAAACTGAAGCATTTTTGGTAGTGGGTCAAGTTAACATATGGTTGGCTTAGACACTGAGATGACAGACAGAATCTGAACAGAAGCAATCAAAACAAAATCTGTTAAGGAACAGACAGCAAAAATATGACAAGTTGAGGCAGGAAAATTAGATTGACAGATGAGAGAAGCAGATAAATTATAAATAAGAGATTTGGCTTCTTTGCTTTTTTTTTTTTTTCAACAGGACTTCAACCAACTTTCCCCACTGCTACATCATTACATAAACTTTGGATATCTCAACAGGTTGATAATAGGAAATTAATATAAAAGTAACTACTCTGTTTCCATAGGGAAGGTAACACAAAGAATCACTGATCCTGTTTCCAAAAATGATATGTTTCTGTAGTTGCCTGACATCATAGTCTCATTTGCGTAAACACAAAGTAGATGTAGATCTATCTGTATGCCCCACTTTCATACTTTCTGCCTTGCTAGGCATGTCCTACTTTAGTAGGACAGTCTCAATTTTGTCATTATTGGATTCAAAATTGCTCCTGAAACACTGTTTGGGAGAAGGTCAGACAAGATATCTGCAGCAACACAAGTGTTCTCCTTCACCTCCCATCCCTCTGCTACTGCTGCTGTCCATAGCCACCTCTAAAACAGAATCACATTACATAGAGCTGAAACAGCAGAAAAGATCTTATAAGCACTTTTCATCTGCTTTGGTGCAAACCAGTTAATTGAAACCAACACAGAGTCTTACTTAAGTATTCTCTTGAATTCTTATCTAGAACAGTTCAGTTATGGAATAAAAAGATTTAGTTGAAAAAACATGATTAACATCTCATTTTTGGGATATCTGTGCTTGCACGGGTGGATGTGTCTATTTGTTTGGCACTAAGCAGTTGCATACTCACGTCTTACAAGAATGGCAATTTTATTTATGAACAAATATTTATTTACGTATTGTAACAGTTTTAATTGACCTCCAAATGCCTATCAACAAAGCTCTAAAGAGATGAGCAACGTGAGGTCAGAGGAGATTTAGGTGCGATGTAAACAAACACATATATTCCAGAGAGCTGACTAAAACTTTACCGTGTCCAGGTGAGTTAGAAACACGATGTACAGAAAAAGAAGCCCCTGTGAATTTACAGAAAACGCTTGAAGTACTGCTGATTTTCTGACTTGTACTAGAATGACAGAATCATAGAATCATTTAGATTGGCAAAGGTCTTTAAGATCAACAAGTCAACCATTAACTCTGACAAGCCCATTGCTAAACCATATACTTAAGCTCCATATCAACATGACTTTTAAACGCATCCAGGGATGTCAATTCTGCCACCTACCTGGGAAGCCTCTTCCAATGTCTGATGACCCTTTCAATAAAGAACTTTTTGCTAATGTCTAACTTGAACTTCCCCTGGTGCAACTTGAGACCGTTTTCTCTTGTCCCTATGACTTATCACCCTTGAGAAGAGACCAACATCCCCTCTCTAAAAACTCCTTTCATGTAGTTGTAGTAGGTAAGAGCAGGCCAGCCCTGTGTCCTGGTTCTTAAATAAGAAAAGTATGTCTTGTGCTTGATATGGTGAGCCAGAAGTATAATCAAATCCCACTCTCTGAAATGAGCATCACTCTCAGACTCTACTTTGGTTCTGCCAGGCTTGATTTACTTCTTTGTACAACATGAGGAACAGACTTTAGACTGGACTGCACCCAGGATATTTAAAGTCCTCCCTGTGGATGCAGTTTTTGAATGAAAGTGTTTATCTGTGCATGTCCAGGGGTGTCTTTTGAGCCAGATATCCCCATCCAATTTAGGTGCCTAACTCCCACAGATGGAACAGGATTTAAGACTCTCTATTCTATCCAGGGTTTGTTTGGCTAGAAGAGGTCACTTTTCAGTCAGAGGAAAGCCAATCATCATGCTGTGTCCAAAATATGATTCCAGCCTCTCTCACCATGACAAAGTTGCTACCTCAGTTGCCAACAGCTTGGGAGTCACATGTGGATTTCTGGAGAACCACGGGTGAAACATAGTTGTGAAATGAAAGCGCCAACAATAGAAAGTTTAACAGGTGAACCCCTTGGTGAACAGATTCCTCCTCTGTTGGTAAAAAGGGATATTGCTTCTCTTTTCTTACAAGTAGGCATTCCTTCGTTATGACTAAATGTTCAAGATAGCCAGACTGGTGATGGTTGTTAACAGATTGGTACAAAAAATTACCCCAATACACAGTGGGAACGAAGTGCAGCTAATGAAGGATTTATTCCTTCAGTGATCAAGGACAAACTTGTTTGCCAGATAAAGTCTTATTAAAGATTAAATTACTAAACCTTTCTCTGTTTCTCAAGTTTCATATTTGCACTTTAACCTAATTTTTATTTGTGGCTTTCTACAAATTTATGAATAAGGAGTAGGATGGCAGAATCACCAGGCTGGACTATTATCCAAGGCATGAAATTTAGGACCTTGCCTAAAAAAATGTATTTCCTAGTGACAAAAAGATAATAAAGAGAATATAATGCATGCAAAAGATGATAGTATGAAATGCAAAGAATTTTTAAGCCCTCTGAAACACCAGTAGAAAAGATTTTCCACTTAGAGATAAAAGCCACAATTTGTAAAACCAGAGAACAATGGGATGTGCTTAAGTCTATACTGAGTCATCTTCAAGTGTCATCAAATGGATGAAAACAATCCATAAAATCCACACAGATTGCATGAATTAACTATGTTCAGATTATGATTTGCACTGGAAAGAGGATTACCCCTGTATTGCTATTGTGCATGGTACAATCAAGGCAGACACTGCTTTTAAACCAGCTGAAATGAAAACAGCTTAGACTGGACAGAAAGGTTCATATGAGGTAGAGGTGAAATTAGAAACAAAATGCTGATGTGAAAGATGGGAATTCCAAGGTCTGTGAAATACTATTGTTCAGGCTGACTACTATAATGCTAAGTTTCCAGCATGTTACATGATAATATAATCAAAAATCAACTAGATTCTTTGCTTTTGTATTAACTGTAAGTCTGGGAGATATTTCTCATCTAGAGCTTGAAACACACATTTCAAATATGTCCATCTGATAAGGTCCAGAATTTTTACAGAATCAAAGCCTTTTCTAGTTAAAAAACCCATAATTTGTGACAAACACTTACTCTGAAATAAAAGGTTCCTATTCCTCGGATGAGCTGCAGTTGTGCAGATGTGCATGCAAGGGGGCATGCACAGGTGAACTGTCTGCTGCAGCATAAAAAGAAGTTTAGCTTGGAAAAAGGAGACTAAGGGATGACCTCATTAATGTTTATAAATATGTGAAGTGTGACCGTCAGGAAGATGGAGCCAGGCTCTGCTCAGTGACATCTGATGATAGGACAAAGGGCAATGGGTGTCAGCTGGAACAGAGGAGATTCCACATCAGTACGAGAAGGACCTTCTTTGTGGTGAGGGTGACAGAGCACTGAAACAGGCTGCCCAGGGGGGTTGTGGAGTCTCCATCTCTGCAGATGTTTAAAACCCGGCTGGAAATGTTCCTTTGTGACTTGATCTGGGTGATCCTGCTGTGGCAGGGGTATAGACTGCTGAAGCTCCAGAGGAACTCGAGGCAAGAAAGAAGCCTGCCTTGGTTGATGAGGAGTGGGTTAGGGATGAGCTGAAGGGACCTTGAAAGATCATCCAGTCCAATCCCCCTGCCACAGCAGGATCACCCAGACCAAGTCACACAGGGACATATCCAGGTAGTTTTTAAACTTCTTCAGAGGAGACACTCCACAACTCCTCTGGCCAGCCTGTTACAGTGCTCTGTCACCCTCACCATGAAGCAGTTCCTTCTCATATTGATGTGGAACCTCCTGTGTTCCAGCTGACACCCATTGCCCCTTGTCCTATCACTAGATGACATTGAGAAGAGCCTGATGACATTCAGAAGAGCCTGAAACCATAGGCCCTGATGGAATGCACATGTGTGTGGTAAGGGAGATGGCTAAGCGACTATCCATCACCTTTTCCAAGTCACGGGGATCAGGAGAGGTGCCTAGGGAGTGGAGGACAGCAAATGTCACTCCAATCTTCAAAAAGGGTAAGAAGGATGACCCAAGTAACTATAGACTGATCAGCATCACCTCTATACCAAGAAAGGTGATGGAACAATATGTCCTAGACCTTGTCTCTAGGCACATCAAGGACATGGCTTCACCCAGGGGAAATCATTCTTGACCGACATGATAGCCTTTGATGAGGGCATAACCAGGTGGATAGATGATGGCAGAGCAGTGGATGTGGTCTATCTGGACTTGAGTAAGGCAATTTGACACGGTCTCTAACAGCATCCTCACAGCCAAACTGAGGCAGTGTGGTCTAGATGATCAGATAGTGAGGTGGATCATGAAGTGGCTCCAGGATAGAAGCCAGAGAGTAGTGGTCAATGAGACAGAATCTGGTTGGAGGCCTGTATCTAGTGGAGTGCCCCAGAGGTCAGTGCTGGGACCAGTCCTGTTCAATCTATTAATTGATGACTTGGACAAGGGATTAGAGTGCACTGTCAGCAAGTTTGCTGATGACACAAATCTGGGTCCTGCCATTCAGCAGGACCTGGAAAGGTTGGAGAGCTGGACAGGTAGAAATTGAATGACAAGTGTAAGTGTAGAGTCTTACATCTGGACAAGAACACCCCCAGGTACCAGTATAGGTTGGGGACTGACCTGTTGGAGAGCAGTGTAGGAGAAAGGGAGCTGGGGATTCTGTTGGACAGCAGGATGACTATGAGCCAGCAGTGTGCTCTTGTGGCCAAGAGGGCCAACAGCATCCTGGGGTGGATCAGAAGAGAGGTGGTTAGCATATCAAGAGATGTTCTTCTCACCCTGTACTCTGCCCTAGTGAGGTCTGAAGTACCGTGTCCAGTTGTGAGCCCCTCAGTTCAAGAAAGACACAGAGCTGCTGCAAGGTGTTCAGCATAGGTCAACGAAGATGGTGAAGGGAGCAGAACACCACCCTTATGAGGAAAGTCTGAGGGAGCTGGGTCTCTCTAGCTTAGGGGAGACCAAGGGGTGACTTCATTAATGTCTGTAAATATTTCAAGGGTGGGTGTCAGGATGATGGAGCCGGGCTCTTCTCAGTGTCATCTGGTGATAAGACAAGGGGCAATGTGTGTAAGCTGGAACATAGAAGGTTCCATATAAATATCAGAAGGAACTTCTTCACAGTGGGGGTAATGGAGCACTGGAACAGGCTGCCCAGGGGGATTGTGGAGTCTCCTTCTCTGGAGACATTTACCATACCCGCCTGGGTATGTTCCTGTGTGACTTGATCTGGGTGACCCTGCTGTGTCAGGGGGATTGGACTGCATCATCTTTCGAGGTCCCCCTAATGATTCTGTGATTGCACTGGTTAATCTTTCAAGGTCCCTTCCAATCCCTAGTGTTGTGTGATTCTGTGAAGGTGCTTTGCTGAAATTGTGGGTTTTTTTGTCTTGTATTTTCTTGCACCAATTATATCACTTGCAGCTAGTAAAACATATCCTGCCTCCCATCTGTGTTGACAAAACATTTGTTTGATTTCTCTGGAGTTACCCAAATCCAGCGATGCAGGAACAGGTATGAGATTTGTATTAGTCCACATGGCACACTGATTAAAAAGTCCACTTCTGCCTTCCTGGGACTCAAGCTGTCTTTCTGCATAGGTGCGACACTATACAATTCAATTTTTGCCACTTGAGAACTGTACAGTACTAGTAAATATTTTACTATCCGTTTTATGATTTTTTTGTAAATGTAGTGCATAAAGGAGCTGAAGAGATTATAGCATTTTCTGTATCTCTATTCCTTCTTTACGACCCCCCTAAATGTTAGGTGAAAATCTGTAAGTTTATCCATAACACGCAATGATACAGCACATAGACTCTAATAGATGATATTACAGTGCATAGATCTCCCAAAGCAGAGACCGATGAAAATACATTTCACTGTATGTGGAGTTAAAAGCTTATCTGCCCACTAAGCATTTCAAATATATTAAATTAATAATAAAAAAACAAAGATATGTTATTATTCTTGATGTAGTTACGTGCAATCACTGAGGTGTCTGGCTGCCATTTTGATAGAAAGGCAGAATCTTAGAACGATGATTAGTCTAGGTCACAGACTGTGTAGGAATAAATGCAGTAACGCTCTACTGACAATTAATTTTAACTCTAAGTTGATTAACATATATATCTGAAAGAGGGATTTGTAGAAGCACTGATAAATGCCCACTCAGTGCTGAGTGTATATGAAAAGATACTTTATGGAATCATATTCAAATCCCTTTTTTTTTAATCACTTCTTGTATCTCTTTGACCTACACAATTAGTTAGTCAATACCTGTGCTGTTGAATAGTTTTTGTCATAGAAATTGATCAATGACATGACTTGAATGATCTTGGTCTGATCTTCACAGAATCACAGAACATTAGGGATTGGGAGGGACCTCAAAAGATCACCTAGTCCAATCCCCCACCACAGCAGGATCTCCTAGATCAAGTTCCACAGGAACATATCCAGGTGGGTTTTAAATGTCTCCAGAGAAGGAGACTCCACAACCTCCCTGCACAGCCTGTTCCCTCCATCACCCTCAGAGACAGTGCTCTGTCACCCTCACAGTGAAGAAGTTCCTTCTCATATCTATGTTCCAGCTTACATCCATCGCCCTTTATCCTATAATTAGGTGACACTGAGAAGAGCCCAGCTCCATCCTCCTGACACCTTTCCTTCACATATTTTGAAACGTTAATGGGGTTACTCCTCAGTCTTCTTTTCTCCAAGCTCAAGAGACCCAGCTCCCTCAGCCTTTCTTCATCAGGGAGATGCTCTACTCCCTTCATCATCTTTGTGGCTCTGCACTATCTTGCTTAGATTTATATTTCAGGTTGGCTAAGCCACTGTCTAGGTGGATGTTATTTTCAGCTCACCCTAGAGATAGCCACAGGCAAATTCAGTAATGAAATATGGTGAAGCACTGTTTTCAAATAATTTCTGCAGCAGTAAGGGTATCACAGATCAGTAGTGACTGCACAGAATATTTTTAAACTATTTCATTGCATTAAAAGAGGAATTTTCAAGAGAATACAACCATAAAATAAGTGCCACCACAAAAAGCAAGAAAGCAAAATACTTGCCTTGCTGGTAAATAGATGAGCAGTCCTGGCTCTTGAGTTGGAATTAGCAAAGCATTATTAGGCCATCATCAGATCATCTGGCCACTACGGTGTTTCAGAATATCACAAGATTATAAGAGGTGAAGCTAATGAAATTTCAGACCGTTACTGGATTAATTAATAGAGAAATTGCATGTTAGAAAATGTTAATGTAAGATAGTCTGCAGTAATTTTAGTTTGCCACTTCACTGCGACTAATTTTGGAGCCAGCATACTGGTTATAGCGCTCAGATAATAGTTCTTTTATGCCTTCTTTTAGATCTGCTGCAAGCATGGAGAACCAAGTGAGGTGGTCCAAAATGCAGCAAGAATAACAGTCACAGAAGCTCAAGTAATTGCATTCTTCATCTCCTTTCTTCAGTCACTGCAGAACTGCATAGCAAAGCCTGAGCAGTCCAGAACAGGCTTTAAACTGCTTCTAGTATAGGTCAGAAAACATACACTGTAGGATCATTGGGTGATCACCTGGTATCAGAGTGACCTCAGAAGTTCTCTAGTTAAACTTTCCACTCAAAATGGGATCACATAATAGACAAGGACCTTTTTTGAGCTGGGTACAAACCATCTTGGTTACGGCACAGCAACCACCACAGCTATGCAGGAAGGCACTGAGTTTGCTCTTCAGTGATTTGCTTTCAGCCAGAGTAAAAGATTAGAGGAGTGGTAATGCTTACACGGTCATAGTAATAGTCATGAGAGAAAAGAAGTTCATTTGATTCACATTAGACTCTTAGCCTTGTTGAACCTCATGAGCTCAACACCTCAAGGCCCACTTCTCTGCCTTGTCCAGGTCCCTGTGAATGACCTGCAGGCATGTCAATCATACTATTCAGCTTGGCATCACCTGCAGACTTGGTGAAGGTGCACTCAATCCTTCAGTCTGTCATTGGTGAAGATACGAAACAACATGGACCCCTGAGGTCACTCATGACCCCTTCGTCACTAATATCTGGATGTATGTTTAAATCAAAACATACATTGATTGTTCTGCTATTAGATGCTTTTTGCCTATGTATGTTCACCACATAACAAAGAATCACAGAATGTTAGAGATTGGAAGGGACCTTGAAAGATCATCCAAGTCCAACCCCCACTGCTGGATCAAGGTAAGCCTACAGTACTGTCTCAAGATGTCCTACATGGGGCTCAAAGCCATGACCCCAGGAATTCAGAGTCCCATGCTCTACCAACGGAGCCAGTCAGGTGCCCCTTAAAAAAAAAATACAGCACCCAGTATTCCCATGAGGTCTCCCATCCAAGTACTAACCGGGCCCAACCCTGCTTAGCTTCTGAGATCAGACGAGACATTAAAAAAGGGAAAAAGAAGAACAGTTTTTAGACTGTGGGGGATGTAAATGGGACATTTGGAAGAAAGCAGCAGTGAGTTACCCCAGTGAAAGAGAAAATTGATAGGCAAAGATCTGTTATCAAAGCTGCAAACATAGGCCTGTGATTTATTGGGAAGGCTCAATTTATAGCTGTAAGCCTCAGGCACAATAGCTTTCAAAGTTTTTAGCTTCACAAGAAGAGTGGATCATATTTGTTTTTCTCTGGCCATGTCTGCGACCCTGATACACAGCTGAGTGCCTAAAATGGAAGCAGCATTAGAAAAATACCCACCACTATAAAATCAGAGAGAAGTTATAAGAGTCTTTCTGCACACAAAGCAGATATGATGAGAGCTTTTGAATAAGCTATCCTGCTGGAGTGATTGTATTGATAGGGAAAAGAAGGATAATCATGCACTGATTTGACATTTTTTTTAATCTGACATGCTCCTGAATTTTCTAAGCAAGAAAATCTAGTGGATAAATTTATTACAACAGTATCAATTTATGCACAGAGGCAGCGGTAACTAGTTTTCTTACTTTTTGGCTCTCAAATTCTTCTTCAGTGTGGCAACACTTGTGGTGTTCCTTCCTAGAGGGTGCTGCATTTCAGGAGTGAAACACCATTTATGTGATCAATTGCTCTTGCTTGTGTAGTGTGATACAAATGCATCTTCATTTAATCTTTCACTATGTAATACAGTAGCAACAGCAAGCAAAGTTTATCACATTCTTCCATATGCCCAGAGCACCCAGGATTTATTCAGCATGAGAACTCGTAAAGGTTTGTTCTAGGTTAGGAGAACAGATTCTGGATATCACCTTTCCTTTCCTTTTATTCCTAAAGTAACGCCTGCTGTGACTAAAAAGGAGGCAGAATCAAAACCCTACCCCAGATAGCAAAAGAATGCTGCTCAGGGAGGCCGAGTCATTAAGAGACACAAAGAGCTATCAGCCCAGATATTGTAAATCTCAATGGCCCTTTGGGGAAAAAAATAGCAGTAGCTCCTACAGGAGCTGAAGGTTTTAGAAAGCTGAAACTCAAGGTTCAGATGGCAGGGACATTCCCCCTACTCTTCAGCCTGATAAAAGAACTCTGCTTTGGGGTGAGTAGGGGAGCTTCTCCTTCTCCATCACTTCACTCCAGACATTTGCCTGGACCCCTGCACCTGCCACTTCTGCCTGGCATGAGCTGCTGGACTGCCTATGGCTGCTGCTTTCTTCCTCCACCAGCTGACTTTGAGCTGCTGGGAGCCGCCTGCATTTGCCTTGTCAGGTTTCTTGATGGGAGATAGCTGGGTGGAGAGAGAGGGTTTGTCACAGTAGCAGGAGCTTTAAGGGGGTTACTTTTCATCTTGGGGTGGCTTGCCTCAGTTCTGTTTACACTGATATTTACTATCCTGTGTTATAAAGGTTATTTTCTTTCACTTCCAAATGCTCTTTTCTTATTTGCTCCTCTCTCTCTCTCTCTCAGGAGAGAGTAAGCCAGGGGAAATGAATCAAGGGGAGGGAATCTCCTAGCCAAGGGTCTCTGCCCCCAGACTTGTTCCTAACCAGGACAAGGTTCCAGAAGTACACATATGTGAATAACAAGTGCAAAAATCTAGTTGCTCAAGACCATAAAAAATTTAATTAATGCTTTTGTACGTGATTTCCATATCTTCATCCCAAGAGATGTCACTTTGGGATTCTTTTTTCCAATGTGACCCACTGAATGTTTCAGAACAGTTATAAGAGCTCCAGTAAGCAGAGGTGAGAGGGCTAAGCATGATAATCCCATCTCAGCTCATTTTGCAAGGTTTCTGATCAGATTTTAAAGGGCAGCTTCTTCTTTGACCTTCATCAGCTGCTCAGGGAAAGAAGATCCCAGGATTTTTCTGGAGCAAACCTTTGAACCTATAGGAATATATATACAGTTTCAAGGATGGCATCTGTGGGTAACTCTGTTTAGTCTATATCTACCCACTCAGGGACTTTAAAAGCTCTAATTCCTTCAGTGTATTTGTCATTGATGGACAGAGACAAAAACATTTCCTTGAAGTTGGAACATTTTTTTCAAATCCACAAAACACATTTATCAAAGCTATAATAATAATAATAATCAGTTGTTCAGTTTCTCTGCTAGGTCTCCAAAGCAAACTTATGCCTATAAAGCAGTCAGATGCAAAAAAAGCACAGAAGAATGCAGCTATATAATAGAATCATAGAATCATTAGGGTTTGGAAGGGACCTCAAAAGATCATCTAGTCCAATCCCCCTGACACAGCAGGGTCACCCAGATCAAGTCACACAGAAACACATCCAGGCAGGTTTCAAACTTCTCCAGAGAAGGAGACTCCACAACCTTCCTGGGCAGCCTGTCCCAGTGCTCCATCACCCTCACTGTGAATAAGTTCCTTCTCATATTGATATGAAACCTCCTATGTTCCAGCTTAAAACCATTGCCCCTTGTCCTATCACTAGATGACATTGAGAAGAGCCTGGCTCCATCCTCCTAACACCCACCGTTCAAATATTTATAGACATTAATGAAGTCACCCCTGTTTCCCCTTCTCCAAGCTAAAGAGACCCAGCTCCCTCAGCCTCTCCTCGTAAGGGAGGTGCTCCACCTCCTTCATCATCCTCTTTGACTTATGCTGGACCCCCTCCAGCAGTGTCCTATATTTATTCTTCCTATTGAGAAGAACCATGTTTTAGAAGTATAGTTAGTAAGCTCCATATCAGAGCTTGGTGTCTGTTTAGATGTTGTGGAAACAATATCACAAACAGAAGACTGCAGAGCAGAAGTACCAGTATTTTTGGCAGACTCCATGGTCACAGCAAACTACAAAGTAAGACAGAGTATCTGCTTTACCCTAAGGTGCTTCTTATCAGTCCTTTTTGAGTGCAAGCCTCATGTGATACCTACAAGGGTTCTTTTATTTTTTCAGTGTGTCAGTCTGGTTGAGTAAGACTGTTCAATCAAACAGAATGAGACTGCATTTGGAATTTGTGTCCAGTTCTGGGGGCCCTCATTTCAAGTACATGAAACTGCTGGAGAGAGTCCAATGCAGAGCCACGAAGATGATGAAGGGAGTGGAACATCTCCCTGATGAGGAAAGGCTGAGGGAGCTGAGTCTCTTGAGCTTGGAGAAAACAAGACTGAGGGGTGACCTCATTAACATTTATAAATATGTGTCAAGAGGATGGAGCCAGGCTCTGCTCAATGTCATCTAGATAGGACAAGGAGCAATGAGTGTAAGTTGGAACATAGGAGCTTCCATATCAGTATGAAAAAGAACTTCTTCACTGCGAGGATGACGGAGCACTGGAAGAGCTTGTCCAGGGGCACAGTTGAGTCAGCTTTCTTTGGAGATGTTTAAAACCTGCCTGGACATGTTCCTGTGTGACTTGATCTAGGTGAACCTGCTGTGACAGAGGAATTGGACTAGATGATCTTTTGAAGTCCCTTCCAGTCCCTAACGTTCTATGATTCTGTGAAAACAAACCTCTCTTTTATCACAGTATCACAGTATCACAGTATTATCAAGGTTGGAAGAGACCTCATAGATCATCAAGTCCAACCTGTCACCACAGAGCTCAAGGCTAGACCATGGCACCAAGTGCCACGTCCAATCCTGCCTTGAACAGCTCCAGAGTTGGCGACTCCACCACCTCCCTGGGCAGGCCATTCCAGTGGCCAATGACTCTCTCGGTGAAGAACTTTCTCCTCACCTCAAGCCTAAATTTCCCCTGGCGCAGCTTGAGGCTGTGTCCTCTTGTTCTGGTGCTGGCTGCCTGAGAGAAGAGAGCAACCTCCTCCTGGCCACAACCACCCCTCAGGTAGTTGTAGACAGCAAGAAGGTCTCCCCTGAGCCTCCTCTTCTCCAGGCTAAACAATCCCAGCTCCCTCAGCCTCTCCTCATAGGGCTTGTGCTCAAGGCCCCTCACCAGCCTCGTTGCCCTTCTCTGGACACGCTCAAGCACCTCAATGTCCTTCTTAAGTTGAGGGGCCCATAACTGGACACAGTACTCTAGGTGTGGCCTAACCAGTGCAGAGTACAGGGGCAGAATGACCTCCCTGCTCCTGCTGGCCACACCATTCCTGATGCAGGCCAGGATGCCATTGGCCCTCTTGGCCACCTGGGCACACTGCTGGCTCATGTTTTGCTGCCCAGATACAACTGCACTTTAGAGCGAGATATGCAACAGAAGCGTAGCATGGCTGATAATTATAAGAAACCAGAAGAGTACTTGTAGAATAGAGTCTCAGACACATATTTCAGTCCTCTGCTTAAGCTCTCTAGGCCAACCACTTGATTAAAAGGATCCATTTTCAAAGCGTAAAGCTGTATGGCAGTGTTCATAACACATAGTTTTTACTTGCTCACTGAATAACAATTTGTAGCATTTAAATAATTCTTATGATTACACCAGAAGCACTTTTTCCCCTAGTTAATTCTCCAGTGCCTTAGTTTCACATACTTGGAAATCCTCTTTGCTGGTGTTAGTGCTAGATCTCTTCCTCACAAGCTTTATCCTCACTATTTCAAGATGCTTTTATCTACTCTCCCTTCCTTGATACAGCCTGTTTTCTCCCAGTAATTAGAGAGACTGCTGTAGAAAGAAGTTGACTAGACTGCCAGAGTGTTTGCTTCATTAAAGGGCTGTCTCATCAGGGAGATGATTACATGTTCTCTGCTGTCACAGTACCTGAAACGTTTCTTTTTTTAAAGGAACAGAGAGTCTTGAAGAAGTTCCTCAGCCTATGCAGCAAACAAGTACACTCCAAAACCCAACCAGTCAGTCTCAGCACTATATACAGAAATCTGCTGTTTTCTTAATACTTGTCGCAGCGCTTAACTCCTTCTCTAGACCTCCTGGAGTCAAGCTGCTTCTTTGTAGATACCTCAACACAGTGCACCCTGACGCCCAGATGCAGAAGTATTAGCTAGGACACAAATCTGGGCATGCACTTCTAAGCTTGCTTGCTTTAGAGGAAGGTCAGGCACTGCAGTTTCATTTTTCACAGGCAATCAGGGTGCATTTCCAGCCCAGCTGAATTGAGTGCATTCTCTGCAACACAAACACAGTTTGATTTATTTTAAAAAGCTGGTCAGACTCAAACCCTGTCTATAAATTTTTTTTTCTGCCTCTGCTTTTAGCCTGCAAGGGAGATGTGCCAGCATATCCATAAGAAAGATGAAGCGGTTACCCTCTTTCCACCACTATACTGTGGTGAGATGCTGTCACCCAGAGAAGTTTCTGGGCCATCGGCACAGCCATTGACTGTGACAATCCAGAACTACTCACTTTGCTCACAAAGTGCATCATCATTCATGGGAGTTATTTGGGTCGTACCAGCTTTTACCATGAGATTCAACACAGCGTAACAATGTGAAATAGGTTCTGATGCTTTTTTTTCATCTTTATTTTCTGCAGTTAAGCACAATAGCATTTTCCAGTCTGGTTTGTAGCAAATATTGTAATGGTGTGCGAAGAAGTCACAGCACAGAACCGCAGAATCAGTTTGGGAGACAGGGCCATTCTCCCTTCGTTCTGTTTTTTCAGTCTGGTAACCAATGATAGATCTCTGTTTTCCACATCAAGGCATGTGATGACACATCCATCTTCAATTTCCCTTTTTCCTTTCGGTCCATCTATTTCCCTGTGGGCAGCCTACTTCCTAGAAGGTCTATGTGTAACGTCCATTCCTTTTAGAGTGGCTGGAAGATGCAAAAATTTATATCCCTGCAATCAAAGGAAGACCATAGTCCCCGATCCTTCAGTCCATGCAGGTGTTGTGGATACACAGCAGAGAGCTGAGATACACCTTTATTTCTTCTTCCTTCGTGAGATTTGGGATGCCACCTCATGGCAGTTTGAAAAAACTTTTCATGAGGTAGAAGAAACAGGCTGTCCCTGATGCAGCCTTGAGCACTGGTTAATCTGTCTCCATGACAGACTCCTCTTGGGACCGTGTTGATTTGGGAATAAAATAAATAATATTCTAAATCAATCTGAATTGAAGCCACACAATTAAGAGGTTTGACACTGCTTTAAGCCTATGTTCCCTATGTATTTCTTTTGTGGCTGTACATGTCATTAATGCCAAAAGCAGATTTCATTACAGCAGTTCAGGAAAGGTGCTTACCCATAAATGGTGTAAAGGATTAAGATGCAGAAAATCTACATGTACTTCAGAGAAAACCGTTAAGAAATAAAAGCCTAAGCCTAGTTCTTGCTTACTGCAATTGAATTGAGATTGACCAGGTTGTGATTTGCACAACAGAAAATAAGAAATCTTTAAAATTTTGACACTTGCATGAAATGTCTTCATTTGTCACCCCTAAAGACTAATGTCTGATTCACTGAATTTTGTATTTTTTAGTGAACTCATGAAAGAAAAGAGATACCCGTTAGAAACACATTTGCCAGCTTCTACCTGTGAAATGACATGGCACCTGGGAAATGCCAAGTGCTTCTGAGAACCCCTTTACACAGTGTTCTCTAAAGTGACGTAACTGTCTCTGTCTCTATAACAGTAGGTGTAGACAGAGTGGCTTCCAACTAGTCATTTCAGCAGAAGTACTCTGCAGCCAAGTAAGACATTTATTTACTAAAATAAAAAAACTAATTTGGAGAGACCCAGAATATTCTGGCAATGACCACAGAAGGACATGTACCCTTGTGACTGAGGCAACAGCCTCAGCAGTGACAATAATTTTCCCTCAGACTGAATTAAAGTGATGTTTTGAATCACTTGAGCTAGGAATTAATTTTTCTTCTCCCAGAACCATGCATTCAGCATCACAGTCTCTGTCAAGCATGAAGGGCTTCCTAAAGTTAAAAATTCAGGTTTTAATCTGGGAAAAACCAGAAACTTGGGAAAATACCAGATTTTTTTTTTTTTTCATTCACTTTGAGCTAACAACTCTAAAACTCTCTGAAACTCTCTACAACTATCTGAAAGGACACTATAGAGATGTTGGTGCTGGTCTCTTCTCACAGGTAATTAGAAACAGAACCAGAGAAAATGACTTTAATCTTCAATAGGGTAGGTTTAGGTTAGACATCAGGAAGAAATTCCACAGAAAGAGTGGTCAGGCACTGGAATGGGCTGCCCAGGATGGTGGTTGAGTCACCGTCCCTGGATGTGTTTAAAAGTCACATAGATGTAGTGTTGGAAGATTTGGTTTAGGAGTGAACTTGTAGAGTAGGATTGATGGTTGGACTCAACAATCCCAAGCATCTTTTCCAACCTGAACGATTCTGTGATTTTATGGTGTGATGAGCATTCAGCATTTCATTAATTGCTCTACTGATGAAAAGTACAGTCTGAGCAACACTCATGTCAATAAATGGCCATCTTTATAAATCCTGAGCCAACAAAGTCAGCTGTTTATTGGGGAACAATACAATTGATCCGACTGAAAAGAAAAGCCAAAACACCACTCCTTACACAGTAACCCTATGTGAGTTATGTCATCACAGCCTACTGCATTTTCCCTCTCTGAGGGAAAGATGCTAAATAATCATTTTTGGTCCCTCTTTTTGAAGACACAAGTGTGTATTGCGTACTTATAATTTTCCGAATGTGATATGTCTGTGGCAGACATTCAAAAGAGTAAACAAAGCATGTCTGAAGAATCACACCAGCAAAATAGAAGGCCCAGCAGCAAAGATAAATTATAAATTATTTATAAAATTATATTATCTTTATGATAAATAAATAATTATAAATTATTTCTGAAATTATAGATCCTTTCAAACACAGCCTTTACCAAAGAAAGAGCTGTGTCAGACGTTGATAATGAAAAGTCAGATAAAGGTCACTGCCTTTAACGCTACCAATTATATCACGCATTACAGACACTTTTGCTTAAGTCACTGCTCCAATTAATAAGATCTTTTCTAACTGCATGAAAGGAGTGGGGAAAACCTCCTGGTTTATTTACAAAATAAACATTCTGTCCCACTAACATTTTACATAGATTAAGCTTCAATCCACAAAACCACTTTGCTATTTTATACTTCCAAACCGTGTATTACTGGACCCAGCATGACTGCTGACACTCTTTTCAAGAATTCCTCTCAAGAAAGTTGTTGTAATCTCTGAAGCTGCAGGTTTAAGTAGCACTTTTGCAAGTCTTCTATAAACACTTGTCTTGGACATTGCTATTTGTCATGATTTAACCCCAGCCAGCAATAAAGCACCACATAATGACTTCATCACAGAGTCACAGAAGCACAGAACATTAGGGATTGAAAGATCATCTAGTCCAATGCCCCTGCCACAGCAGGATCGCCTTGATCAAGTCACGTAGGAACGTATCCAGGGGGGTTTTAAACATCTCCAGAGAAGGAGACTCCACAACCCTTGTGGTCAGCCAGTTCCAGTGCTCTGTCACCCTCAGAGAGAGGTTTCTTCTCATATGAATGTGGAACCTCCTCTGTTCCCATTGCCCATTGCCATCTATCATTAGATGGCAATGAGCAGAGTCTGGCTCCATCCTCCTGACACACACCCTTCCCATATTTATCACCCCTCAGTTTCCTGTTCTCCTAACTAAAGAGACCCAGTTCTCTCAGCCTTTCATCATCAGGGAGATGTTCCACTCCCTTCATCATCTTTGTGGCTCTGTGCTGGACTCTCTCCAGCAGTCCCGTGTCTTTCTGGAACTGAAAGCCCCAGAACTGGACACAATATTCCAGATGCAGTCTCACCAGGGCCTTCACAGTTCCTTGCTCTGAGGATTGAAAAAAAAGTAGTAAAGCTCTTTGCTTGATATAGGGATGGTTTAATAACTAAATGCGTGAATAACCACAATAATGCGTGAATAACTGCAATAATAAAACATATTAATAATAACAATTGCAATTTAAATTAAATGGAATATAGTAAAAAAGAGAGATTAAATAAAACTGAAGAAAAGTCGAGTTATGCACAATGCAGTTGCTCATCAATCACTGACCCATGCCCATGCAGCAATCTGCCCATCTTGGCTACACCCCCCAGTTTCCTACACCGAGCACAGTGTTCTGTGGTACCCAATATGCCTTTGGCTAGCTCAGGTCGTCTGTCCTGGCTGTACTCCCTCCCAATCTCTTCTGCAATTAATTGTTTGCTGACAGAACAGGGGAAACTGAAAAATCCTTAACTTAGGACTTAGCAACAACAACTGAAAAATCAGTGTGTCACCAACACTATTCTCACACTAAATCTAAAACACAGAATCATACTATTTTCTTCTTAGGAAGAAAATTAACTCTGTCCTGGCCCAAATCAGGATGATATGTTAGAAGGCAAATATGCTACTACCACAGAAGGTTTTATTGAGATAGGCTTTCCTTTTCTCTTCCAAGCTTGCTACTTCCACTCCAGAAGCAAAATGCAGTTGAAGAAACAAAACTATCAAAATGAGACCTGAAAAAACTAGAGTTGGCTCAGATGTTTCAAACTCTTTATATGAAGATATCTATTTATACTATGTACTGTACAGACTTGTGCCTCCATTTGTACTGCATGGAGAAGAGAAAAACCACAAAAATAACATCCAAGAAAATGCACCAAGAGAAGTCTAAGTTAGACATTATGAAAGCTTCTTTACTGAAAGGATCATCAGGCATTGCAACAGCCTGCCAGGGAGGTGGCTGAATTGACGTTTCAGGACATGCATGTAGCTATGGTAGCTATGTAGCAGTAGTCTCAATATAGTTAGGTTAATGGTTGGACTCAATAATCTTACTGGTCTTTTCTAATCCAAATGATTCTATGAGTTGATGATGATCAAAATACATGACACAAAATACTTTAGTATCATTAATGAAAGTTCTTTTAGTGTTGCAAATTTTATGGATTGGAACAGACTTCTCAGCAGTTGATTCATAGTCGATATCTTTGATTACAAATAAAGATCGATGACCAGCCAGCAGGTTTGGTGCTACTGGGTGCAGAACATGATCACCCACAGCAAGCCATACACAGGTACCAACGCACAGTCACTGGGGAGGGGCAGATTTGGGTAGTGGGATACTTATTCCTTGCCCAGTCCTCTACCTTGTTAGATAAATTCAAGTCTACAATTAAAAATAATCAGACTAAACCAGAGTGTGCATCTGCTGCACTATCCCTGCAGCTAGAAATGGAATTTGGCAAACGGCATGATTAGTCATTAGAAAAAGTAGGGGGTTTTAAAATTTCTTAAATTACTGTTCCTTTTAGTCACAGCAACCCCATGCAGTGCTACAGACTTGGGGCAGTGTGCCTGGAAAGCAGTCCGGCAGGAAGAGACCTGGGGGTTCTAACTGACAGGCAGCTGAATATGAGCCAGCAGGGTGCCCAGGTGGCCAAAATGGCCAATGGCATCCTGGCCTGGATTGGAAACTTGTCTCCCTGTACTCAGCACTAGTGAGGATGAACCTTGAGTACTGGATCCAGTTTTGGGCACCTCAGTACAAAAGAGACAGCAAGGTGCTGGAGCTAGTGCAGAGGAGGGCAATGAAGCTGGTGAAGAGCCTAAATAAATCTTATCAGGAGAGATTGAGAGAGATAGAGTTGTTTAGTTTGACAAAGAGGAGGTTTCACAACTATTTGAAAGGACATTGTGGAGATGTTGGTGCTGGTCTCTTCTCACATGTAATTAGTGACAGAACCAGAGAGAAGGGCTTCAAAAGAGGAGGTTTAGATTAGACATCAGGAAAAAATTCTTCCTGGAAAGAGTGGTCAGACACTGGAATGGGCTGCTCAGGGTGGTGGTGGAGTCCCCATCCCTGCATGAGTTTAAAAGTTGCTTAGATGTAGTGTTGGGGCATGTGGTTTAGTGTAGGACTGATGGTTGGACTTGATGATCCCAAAGTTCTTTTCCAACCTGAATGATTCTATGATTTATCTCCATGGCCTTTTTCTGCTGTAGTCCCACAACTGCTGATCAGCTTGCTGATTCTTGCATTTCAGCTCTGGGTTTTCCTATCAAGTTGTTTCTATATCCTTGTTTGCACAGGTTATGCAAGGTTGTCCATGAGCCTTGTCTTTACATCTATAAAGCATGATCTTTCTTAAAAGAAGAAAGATTTTTGTGGGAATGAAAAAGGTGATAAAATCTGTAGACCAGCAAAGCTAACGAGAAAAGAAGTTTAGAACAATCTTTATTCCCCCAGTTGGAGGAAATTGCATAAACAAATAACACACTCATATACAACATTAACATTTATAAATGCAAAGTTATTTTGGTAATTTTAACACAGTTCTCATAAATGTCTAATGTATGGATCCCTGCAGTATGAGATGCCCTCTAAACTCAGAGGCAAGTTGTAATTCAGGGAAAAAAAAACCCTTCTCCTCTTTCAGGTAAGCTGTTTTCCGAACAAGTTTCAAACCTGATAGCTGGTTCCCACGGGAGCCATGCTCTCAGAGTGATTTATGCTGTTGAATACTAGCAAATGGTCCCCTAAATGGGTGCTGTGCTTTAGCAGGCTCATAGGCCCACATCATTCTGGCTGTGACAGTCTCAAAGAAATAATTTCACCATGAAGGGATTCAAGGCTTTGTATTTGAGCACAGCCTATCTTGGATAGTGACATAACCCGAGTACGTCCTGTGCCCGAGGTTAGTGGATTTTGCCGGCGTTGCTGCAACTGCACTAATGAGACAGTAGCAGAGAATTCCCACGTGTCTGGATTATTTGCAGCTGGACCTCTCGTAAAAGGAACATGACATACCATAAGGCAGGTGTGTGTCAAGACAAGGCAGACTGCAGGATCTTGCAGCAAAACTAGCTGTCTTGAAGATTAACTAGTTGTGCTGGGTGTGGAGAAAATATCTACTGAGACGTTCTCTGAGGAGACGAGTGTGACATCAGCCTTGTTTCAGTGAGGCTGAGAAAACTCCACAGATTGGGTGAAATCCCTGCTCCCTGACCTTGCTGATGATATGGGTGTTTAAAATGCATGAGTTGAGGGGGGTGAAAAACTCTGAACAGACCTAATACAGAACAAGAGTTTGACTGAAACCAAACCAAAATAACCTCATTTTCTTGGACATAAGAGATTCTAAAGGCAAGTTCTGTGATTCAGTTAGTCTGGAAATATTTGTGTAATTTTTCGAATCACTCAGTAGTGCAGTTGTACCTTAACATTTACGGAAATAAATGTTCTCAGCAAAATAAAAATTTCACTTTCAGTGGCCACTTTCCAAAGCATTATTTACACCTACAGCTTCTAACCCTCCCTTACTCTCCCAAGTGTTTAAAACCACAGTTGTGGTTCAGCATCTGGTTCCTACTTAGCAGCACATCTCAGCTACAAGTGCTGTCCTAAAGAGATGAAGTGGAGATAAATAGCTAGAGGTACATAGCTCAGCAAAATTGGTGATGCTCCCCTTAGATGAATAATTGGAATATTCCATCCAGCCATTGGGTTACTCTCATCAGTAAAATACTTCTTGTAGTAAAGAGGTTGTACAAGTTTATTCTCTAGCCATTTAGTCCAAGATAATGTAATTTAACCAAGCAGAAAAAAGGTGAAAGCCTACCTGCAGCACTGGAAACTGAGTTTAATCAGTTTGAAATTATTCTGTTTGAATGAGTCTAAACTCTCACCAAGGAGAGAAGGAGCTGAATAAATTGATCAATAGATAAGAGTTACAGGGAATATCTGTGTGTCAGCAGGCTGGCAGAAGCTTGTACTGAAGTTTTTAGAATGTTCACACCAGTCACTCATTAAACAACCAAAAGCAAAATCAGAATGCAAAAGTTATTTTGCATTTCATTACCTGAGCTACAATGTTCAAAGCTTTTGGTAAAATGACACTTTGATTTAAAAAGTCTGTAAAAAAATGAGATTTTTTAACGAAATTTTCAAACTTAGAACACTTAGTGCTCTAAGAGGCGACTGAGACAACTCCAGTTAGTCAGATATATTGCCTTTTTGTAACCGCTTTAAGAAGGCTCCTGATTTCACTTCCCTAAATGGACGACAATTTGTTGATATCAAACAGAAATGACATTGGGTGTATTTAAGGAACATGATGATGAGTTGGTTGAATAGCAGCATTGGGCTACCATCTGTATAAGAATATCTTTCTAGCCTATTTTAAAACCTTTATGTTTCTAAGGTACATACTACTTAGAATGAATGCATATGTCTGCTATTATCATCGTTGTACTTACCACACAAAACTGCAAGTTTCCTCCAGCTTTATATGAAATCAGATCATGGCCTTGTTGCATTAAATACTGCAAAATGAGCTGCCAGATTTTCATATAATGAGTATGTTATCTCCAAAGAACTCCAAAGTTTTGTTCAGAAATACTTGATTGTCAAATATTTTAACTGTTATTTACTTGTTGGCTTTTTCCATACCCAAGCACCAATAAAGCAAGACCTACTATTTATTGAGGTCCCCCTAAATCTACAGGTGCACTCCTTTCTTTCTCACATGCATGCGTCAAGCCACACATTATGACAGTTTCAACTTTAGTGTTGTTCAGAGTTAACCAGAACAAGACCATTCACATCTCAGAATACATTTGCTGTTCTTGTTTTGTCCTCTGAAGGAGCTGATTTTCTGTAGAGAGGAATCTCTTCCTATAGCCCTGGATCAATAAATGTGAAATTGTTTTCTTTTCTGGTGAAGGAGATATATCCCATGGAACAGTCAGATCATCACAGCTATTTTCAAGACTGAAAATTATGGCATACCTGATCCTCCCTGTCTAAGACTGTACACTATCTGCAACTTAAAAGTGCTCTCATCTCAGGAAAAGACAGCTAACAACTTAGGTTTAGGTTACATAAAACATCAAAAATAGAGCTGATACCTTCTTGCTGTGTGTTGCTACCAACTTTTTCCCTGATTTTAAAAAAGTCATCATTAACTCAAGATTCGTAACCTTTGCCAGAAACTGCATGTGATTTATAATTAACCAGCTCTCCGAGACAGGCCTTAAACCACACAGTAAAACTCCACAACAGGAAATTTATCACTCATCAAAGATTACTCTCCCCTCAAGACATATGAAAAAGGAACAGGGGCCACTTGGGAATAAGAATTACTGTGTTGCTTACCAAACAGCATTATTCTGGGAGTTGTTGAATTGGACACCGGGGAACAAATGAACTTTACATGCTCTTCTGAACCTCAGGAGAGCCTGTTAAAAATTCACTGTAGTACAAAAATGGCCAAGAGGGGGAAAAATAGACTTGTGTTGTATGGAACGGAAACCCTAGTGACCTTTAGTGGCTGTTTAATGATAAACTTCAACGTGGTAAAATTAACAAGTTTGCTTTGGTTTTTGTTTTTCAGTGTGACCTCTGTGATCAGTACAGGGCACACCTGATGGCATATTAGCCACAGCAAATGGAAATGGGAGGTTGTATGTATAATAATGCCCACTGTGCTTCGTGTTAGGCAGTAGTCAATTATCAGCAAGGCTCATGAGACACTGCAATGTAGGAGCCTCACATGAAGCAAAGATCACAGAATCATAGAATCATTAGGGATTGGAAGGGACCTCGAAAGATCAGGACTCAGCCTAGTGCGGCTTTGAGAAGATACTCTGCTTTTCCAAAGCAAGGTGCATTAGGAAAACCAGACTGTCAGGGTGAATCCAGACCTGTCTGCCAAGCTGTGAAGACTTGAACGGACATACTTCCTCTCTTAAGCCTAAAGCAGCATTTAAACTACAACGATCCCATAGCGACATTGTCAAACCCAATGTGCGCACAACATCCTAACCTAAGGAGACTGTAATTCAGCACAGCCCAGGGAGCACAAGAAGTGAAGAATCTCAATGAACTTCAGGCTGAGATGTGCTAGGGTATCACTGACAGACATGTGCATTTATCTCTCATTTAGGACTCACTCATCCCATAATTAGCGCTCTGTTTGTAAGGTGCTATTGCTCACTAAAGGCCTGTGATTACAGTCAAATTGAATATTCCCAGCAAGTTTGATACTTTATAGGAAAATCACTCTGTTGAAAATGGTACTAATGTGCTTGCAGGACTTGAGGACCTATGGATACGTCCCAAATGATATTGCTTTGAGACTTTCACAAGAAAAGACTGATGGCTGTGTTTGTGAATGTACTTCACCACTTTAGAACAGATGCTTCTAACTAGAGAATTCCATCCCTTCATCCTTGATTTCAGCTACCAATTCAGTCCCTTATTGACTACACAGAGATGAATTTTAGGTCTCTTGGGCATTTCGAGTTCTACTGCTGAGCTTGTATAAGACTGTCTTAATCCTAGAGGTGTGTGAACAAGATGTCTGGATCTCCTCAGGAACACTGCCCAAAGCTGTCCATCTGGTAGATACACCCAGAACCCATGCTGACCTATACAAAACATTCTCAGAGAGGCTACCGCAGGTACGTTCCCTATTTCATTGGCCTCTCCTAAATTTCAGAGCAAGGATTATAAGAAATAAGAGTGAGACCTAATGAATTTCTTCCCTAACAAGGATTGAAATGGAAGTCTCTTCCCTGCCAAAAGAGCAAGCTGATTATCAATCAACAGGCGGTGCTGGAGCATGATGGTAACATTGCTCTGGCAAGGAAGGCTTCATAGAAGCCTGAAGCATTCATACGTTAATAAATCAGAGGCACTGGCATTCAATATACTTTGGAGAGATGCAGTGCCCAGTTCTCAAACACAGAATCACCTACATTCTAATCTATGTTTGTATTTGGTAACAAGCAGGAACCAGCTAAGGTTTCTTTCTCTTTGCTGCAGACCCAAGCAGTATTGGGTAAATACTAGTGCATTATATGAGAAATCATGCATGCAAAGTCCAGAATCAAAGGAGAAGGCTAAAGATCAGGAGCTGCAATACAGTCTGTAACACCAAAGACATTTCAGGTAAACTTATTTCATCCCAGATTGTTTGAAGCTCTCTTCTCCGCTCTCCTTATGTACATACGTTAACAACACTGGTCCCTCTGTGCAAGGTTCCTTGTCCCAGCTACCTCTGAGGAAGTATCAGAGAGTTAAGTACTTTCTAGACACCAGTCCCATGAGATGCAGAGTTGTATCATGTATCATGTCATTCTTTCCTACTTTCTGTTCTCCATTGTGCAGTTTATTTCTAAAACATAAAGAAGATGATTATCTAAATTTGTAAGCAGAGAAAGCTGATGTCAGAGCAGACGACTATAACAGAATGGTTTCATCTTCCTCATTCTCAACTAGGGCAGAGCATCCATGCCCAAAATGGAAGAAGCCCTGAAGAAAGCATGAAGCTGCAAGAAGCAATAGCAATAGGCAGTGCTAAACTTCAAAGAGAGACAAGACAACCATTCCAAACACTTGGAAGTGCTACATACAGCTTACTTCAGAGAAGTGGAGAAACTAAGACACAAATCAACTAAGTGAACGTCCCAGCAAAGAAATCCAATAGCAGAGAACAAAATTTCATTGTATTTTTCCACTTTACTCATAAGATTTTATTTCTTTTCTTCAAATGTGATCAGTGATTAACTGAAAAAAGACAATCTCTTTTCACTTATGCCTAGTGATAGGACAACGGGCATCCATTGGGGCACAACATGTTCCATCACAAAATGAGAAAACAGCTCTTTTCTGTAAGGGTTACAGAGCATTGGAATGGGCTGTCCAAGGATGTTGTGGAGTCTACTCTGGAAACTTTTAAGACCCATCTGGATGCGTTTCTGTTTAATCCATCTTAGGTTTTGTGATCCTGCTTGAGCAGGGGAATAGGACTTTATGACCCCTGAAGGTCCCTTCTGACCCCTAATGATCTGTGTATCTGTGTATCATCTTGAACAACTTCTGTAGTCCCATGAATCTGCAAGTCCACTCAAACTTTGAAAAGAAACAGGAATATCATACAAGAGAATTATTTCCATTTTATTCCTAATTTATGGGGGAGCCAAGAGGTGCTAAATCTTCATGGTATTTAATTGATGCACAGAAGTCAAGTGGTTTGTGGGTTTTTTGGTTTTTTTTTATATAATAGTGCCAAATTATTTTTGGCTCGTCAAGTTTCATATCTCTTCTCTGGATAACTGCCTTGACAACTGACCTTCTGTTGGTTCTCAAATTCTGACAGGTCTCAAAGACTGATCTTAGGCATCCATGAAGCAGATGGAGACTGATTTTTTTTTTTAAATTAATATATTATTTTGTAAGAAGTTGCTTGTGTTTATCCATTTCACTCTGTCATGAAGACACACATCTCTCACCCAAAGTGCACGTTCTTACAGGGATATGGTGTGCCCAACACTTGGCAGACACACCCAGTCATTTCCCCTTATTGGTTAAGGCCTCATTTTCACATAAACTGCCAGAAGCAGTAAAGGAGCACAACCTGAAGGCACAGGGCAGCATGTCAAAGGTACATGCTTTGATAAGCTTGGCGGCCCAGCTCCAGAATGAAGCAGCAAGATCTTGGCTGTATGTTGTGCTGTTCTTCATCTGAGTGTATAAAGCCCTTCACTTTCACCAGACAAAACATTCCAAATTGATTTTTGAATTTATATTTATCTCTGCTTTTTTTGGGAGGGGGAGTTACTTGAAAAATACCCACAGTTTGAATAAATTGGGTTACTTCCCCAAACAAACCTGCTGTGGGATTTTCAGTGTTGGTTGCACAGACTTGCAGAAATGGCACAAGGAAAATGAAGGATTTTTATGAGTGCCACATGCTGCCTCCTTTTCCCACAAGGAGAGCCTTGATCTCACAGAAGCTGACTGGGGTCAAATGAGATGAGGGTTAGAGGAGCAGATAATCTCATATATAACGGATCTACCTGAGACTCAGAAAACCTGTAATTTTAATCCAATATGTGCAATTAGCTTTTACTGTGACTTAATCTCTCACTTCATTTCAATTTTTGTAATTACCCTCTGCCTGTCTCATCTGATGAGGCTTTGCCCATGGTAGTGAAACAACAGACAGCAAAGGTCTGCTTGTGCTACTCTGGCCTTATTTATTTCACAGTCACCTGTGCATAGTGTTCTTCCTGTGCAAGACTGAGAGAACTTGCCCTTTCTGCACTGGGAATGCCAGAAAGGGCTTTGGGGGCAAAGAAATAACACTATGACAGCTCTGCCTCCATCCTCACTGCAGTTATACAGCTAATGTTCACAGTTTCATGGAGTCATCCATAGGTGACACAAAGCTATGGCTGCTTTAGTAAGCCGAGCTGTGCTTCCCAACTAGCCATTTCAGGATTTTGCAGGCTTTTGTAGAAATGACCTCACAGTGACTCTTGAAGAATAATAGAAAAATAATAGTAATACAGACTTGATTGGAGTGAAAGAAACTCCTCTGTGTTGTAGCATAACTTCCCAGGTCTCTTTTACTTTATTCATTATCCTTAGAATTAAATGATACTCATTTAAAATTACTAGGTCCATGAAGCATTGTGCAAAATTACAGGGTATGTCAACTTAAAATTTACAGTTCACCGTCACAGCAACTAATTGGTGAAATTAGTCATTGTTTCATAAACTGAAAGCAAGTAAAGTACATGTTTTAAATTGACAAAAATGTCACCAATATCCTTTAATTATTTTTCCAACTAAGTCATTAGTATTTTCTCTACTCTTACAAAGACAGGTTTCTCACAGTATAGTATTAGCTTGCAGATATCACCACCTCTGCTTCCCAGGCTGATTCCTTCCCTTTCTGTGATGAATAAATAGCACTAAAATACTGCAATTATGAATAAAGGCCACCCTCAGGCTGTACATGAGTGTTCCAAGTTTACCGCAGCATGAATAAAAGCAGAATTGCACCTCCCTTTCTAACTGTGTTCTTATTATTTCCTTTTCTTATTTTCCGGTGATTGTCGTAGGGCCATAATGAACCAAATCCCTGTTTTTCCACCCAGTGATAGGAAGGAATGATTAGTTTATAATTTCTTAACATTTCTTCAAGATTTAGGACATTTTCAGTAGTTCATTAGTTGCTAACTGTTTCAGATAGACATGGTCTGAAAAAAATGCTTTAAAGAGAATATTCTGCCACTGAGAACATTCATGGGCTAAGAACATACTCTCATTTAATGTCCACAAATTGTCATTCTGAAGTCAATTACCATTCAGCACAGGTCATGTACCTTCAAGAAGCTGTAACTCATTCACTGTGCTACTACAGACTGTCTGAGACAGAGCTTTTTGATCCTTTTGTAGCCATTGTTATCGGAAATGAAATTTGACCCTGTGAAACTGAAGATTCAGCTTGTGCTTTCAAAATTGAAACATCCATGTTGAATCCTACTGCCAAAAATTCCAGCTAGAGACAGCAACCCACTAAAGAGCTGAAGCTGATGTAACAGACATGCTCAGAAACTAGCAAATAGGAACATTTTCATTTAAAAATATTTTAAGCCTAAAATGTCACCAGTATCCTCTAACTTATTTGAAACAGCTTGGTTTTATGAGATCCTACAGCAGTATCTATGAGGACCTTGCTGAAGACTTTAGGAAGGAAAGATAGCGGCACCACGTACTCCGAGTCTCTATCTGTGCTGTTTTACAAAGCAAAGATGCCGTTTAGACATATCTGCTGCTGGCCATGGCAAAGTCTGTGCATCAGTCCTCCAAGGCTGCCTGCAGAGACCTTTCCTTTGAGCCTTTGGACACACCAGACTCTGAGCCTTATAAAAGTCCTGAAAGCACTAGAATCTAGGCTTGCATCACATTGGGAGAACTTTCAAACTTGAGCTCAGAAACACTGTAATTCTTAAATTAATTCATTTAACCTAGGAACTGCAATGACCTTACGATACTTGTATGAATGTCACACTGGACCAGTAGCATATCCACAAGTTACTTACAGCAGGACCATCTGCCCATCTGCGTGAATCTTTGTGCACACGCCTCCAGGAGATCAAACCTCACTGAGAATCAATAGGTTTCAGAAGTCTATTTTCTGATCTTACCACGAATCTCTTTAAATGAGTACACATCAGCTATGGGAATTCCATTCCCAGACTGCTTGAAGGGTCAGGACTTTGACTTCAAAATTAATTAGTGAATGTTAATTACTCAACAGCAGTTATGAAACATTTAAAAGGAAAAGGAATTTCTTGGTATACCATCAGTAAATACATTCAGGAGGAAGTTATTTAATTAGTGTTTAATTACTGTTAAACAAATCTATTACTTGCTCAGTATTAATTACATAGAGCATAATTTTTAAACTGCTGGTGCTACTCCTAATTTAAATAACTACCTTTATATATGCATTCATTTTGCAGTGTTAAGTGGGTTATTCCTCATTAAGAGCAGAACACAGTAAATACTTTAAGTATGAGACTGATTGCTACTCTGACTTGATCCCAGCTGCAAGTCTGGCATCTTAAGATCCCAAAACACAGTTCTTTCGTTCTTGGAGTTAAGATGCAGCTGTCTTATGAGACAGAAGAAACTAGTTTCAGTCATATATGCTAACCAAATCTAGCCCTTTAATGAAGAAATAGGTACTGACCACCCAAGGTGTCCTGGATATTCAACAGCTGCATCGCAGATCGCATTTGAATCCAGGTCTTTTGCCACTGACTTCTGCCCCCTCCAGAACTGGGATGACTTCACCATCGGCATCAGGAATCCTTTGCCCCCTGTACAACCAGCCTTGGCCATTATAACACTCCTTTGACAGGGTGTAATGATGAATAATAAAATAAATCACAGGACTATTTATGCGAGCAGTTTGGAGACTGCAAAAGTGATCCCTGTGTTATGATGTGTTTGCATTTTACGAGGTGTTCTGATGACTCACAACACCATTTATGTTCTCCTTAGAAACAGAAAAATAGTTGTTTCACCCGAATCACTATACTGGACACATTATATGGACAAATTGCACTTTGTGCCAGCTTATCCAAACCATTGGGAATAACAGTGGAATGTCACTGAGGAATGAATTTAACTCCTCATTTTTCCAAAGGATATCTGATATCGCCTTAGGTCTCATTCTATTCTTCCACCTGTTAAATGGTGTTACAGAGCAGCCTGACTCCTACTAGGTTTAATTACATTTCTTTTCTTATGGATGTCTAGTTACAAATTTTTTTCAGAATTATTTGCAATTTCAAGATTACGCGGGAGAAAGAAAACAGTATTTACTTATGACCCAGATTGCTCAGTTTAAAAAAATTCCAAAAAGTTCTCCTGCTGTTTTTTAATTGGAACCATCTGTTCCTCCATTTCTTTTCTGTAAAGAACAAAAAATTTAAACTCTGGTCTAGGAGTCATTTAGATGTATCATGAAAAGTTAGTGCTCTAAGTTTGTGATGGACAGATGTTATGAGATATCGCAGCTCATACAGTTGGTATTGGCATTGTTATTAGAGGCAAGGAAAAACCTTTGCAAACCTTGTTAAAATTCTAGAATAAAATTTAGCCTGTTTTTTATTTTTTTCTTATCCATTGCCAAGAATATTTGTATGGTTTTGATTTCTTTTTCATCATTTCTCTAGTCGTGTAAAACCAAAACACTGTAAACACACACCACCCCCTCACCCNTAATGTTTGGAAATATTTTAGTTACATTTATTTATATTTCTAAGAATTGAAATTCAAGAACTTAGGGCATCCTGACTCAGGGCTGAACCACCCTCACCATGATTTCTTTTTTCCCCTCAAATAAAACCAGATTTTGCTTTAATATAACTTGTGTCCAGCTCCTCTCAAATCTTCATGATTTGAAAATAATCTGATTTAACTTCCTAATGGATGGTTTCAGAGATGATGAAAATGAAGATAATCCCCCTGGTCTTCTGCTCTGCAGGCTGAAAAAAACACCTCTCCTTCATATGAAGGCCCTCAACCATCTTGGTGATTCCTCGCTGAATTTACTGCATTTAGTCAAAATCTTTTATACACTGGGAAGACCAAAACTGGATACAGCACTGCAGATGAAGCTGTACAAGTAATGAGCTCGTAAGGGGGAATCAGTCCTTCACTGCTGGCTGAGCTTTTGCTGACAGAACTCAACGCTCCTCTGGGATTTCATGACCAAATGATATGGCATTCTCTATGCTAATCCCATTAAGAACAGGGAAGAAGATTACCTAGGACCAGAGACTGAAAATCTTGACTGTGTATGAAATTGGACCACAAAGAGATGTGAAAATAAAACAAGCTAAAAAAACATTCACTTTGCAATCAGGAAATAGTAGTGCAAACAAATTTCATCAGAGAGTTTCAAAATGTAACCATCTGTGATAGTTTATAGTTAGTGCTTCATTGCTATTTCTGATATTATATTACTTATTGTTTGCTTTTCTTCTTTTACATCTATTTCCCCTGGACATGATTATGAACTAACACTAGGGCAAATGAAGAGGAAAAGGGAAAGGAACATCCTGTAGGTCTAGTGATTTAAATAGTTAAAAATGTTCCTGCATCCATCATCAGGAAGCTTAAGAAAAAAAACAACTTCAAGACTGATTTTGCTCCTATTGAAGAATCATATTTTTGCAGCTTTGCCATTAGATGATATTTACAACCACCTAGTATTCCTTATATTAAGATCTTTTCCTTTCTGGTCTTAACAGGAGAGCATCACTGAATTAAAATAAAAAGCCTTCTACAGAAAGATTTTAACAGAAAACTGTGGCCAGCATGCAGCCAGCATAGATCTGACGGTGTACCTTTTCTGGGGTGCTGCTTTAGAATAATTATAAAGTGCTTTAATGAGTCAAAAAACCTCCAAAAAGCGCTGCATTGATTTTACTTCCTAAGCAAACTGCCAAACCTCATACTTTGGAGTATTGAAAATGTTAAGTGTTTTAAAATATCCACTTTCCTGCAGCCAGCCAAACCACAGTGTTCCTATTGACGTATCACTGACAGCAGACAGGTGTTGGGATTTTCTACCCCCCCAGAATTTTTGATGTCTCCATAATGATACTTGTTTTCTCCACTGACAATGACAATAAAGGCAGTTACAGGATATCTTCTTCTTTCCTGACTATATTTGAAATGCTGAGTAAAACAAATACTTTGTCAGAAGGCAGAATTGCAGAAAATAGTAAGGCAGAAGAAGCCATAAAAATGGAATATTCATAAGGTGTTTGCATTTGACATCATGTAAATTACTCCTAGTCCTACTGCTTTTAAACACCAAAGTATTATGGATTGGCCTGTCACGCATTTCTTAATCCCACATAAAAATAATTGTATGGATTAAATAGTAATGCTCAGACCCCTTTTCCCCTCTTTTTATTCCCCTGCATGGAAAGGAAAAGAATTCATGATATATTATGCCCATCATATCCACCCCTGCTCCTCAGCCTTTTTAGGATGTTCAATACAGAGCTTCAGTATATTTACCCTAACAAAAATCTCATGAGAACAATCTGTTCAGACAGAATCAGCTTCATCTAGCTTCAAAAACTTAAGTGAGGCAGCTAAGTGCAAAACCTAGTTGCCTGAATCAAGCTTTATACAGAATAATGAACAAAGGGTAATCCTAGGCTGTGATTCAACTTATTAAAATACTACTTACTTAAGACAGGTCTCTAAAGTCAGATGAATGGATTTGAATAATAAAGGTCTGTATGCATAAGAAAGGTCAGGAAAGGATTTAGGTGCAGAAACAAGAGGGAATAGTTATTGACCAAGCTTCCTACCTTATATCCTCAAGATAAAACACTCCTGATGCCTGTCTCCCATAATTGTTTCAGATGCTGGTTTTGATGAATGTTTTTTTAATTAATGCGTCTGAAAAGTTTTACGCACCCTTAACAGATAGAACTGGTTGTGACTGATGCAATTTTAGAAGTCAGTAACAGAAATGGATTAGCATCATCACCAAAAGTATTACAGCAAAAGCAAAACAGTGTACTCCAGTCTTGGTGTTTCTAAGCACAGATGTATAGTTTCCTCTATGGACTAACTTCCTTCTGAATGCACATCATATTATTCACAGCTCCAACAAAATATTTGGAAAAACTACAGCACAAGAAGATTAAGGTCAAGGACTTCAAAATAGATTATTTTGAAATAATAGACAATAGATTATTTAAAATAGATTATTTTGATACCTTGTTTCTACATTCAGTTTATTTGAGTAATCTTCCTTAATACAAAAAAGAAATTAGAATCTTAAAAATATGTCCTAAGTGTCTTTCTGTGACAATAAAGGAAATTTTTTATAATCCCTATTATTGAAACCAAATCTTCTTGCTCCTTATCCACCAAGGAATAGTCAAAACATTATAAAAATCACAGCAACTGACACTGACGTATTTACCTGTTTAGCGCAATAAAGCTACTTGCGCTCTCTATTTGGAGAGCTGTTTCTGAAGAGCTCCAAAAACATTTCGGTTTTTAAGCAGTAGTACCTCTCCTTTATTAACTTGTCAAAGGCCAATTGTCTATGGTCACCCTGGCATTTGGTTTGGTATTAAGAATCTTATCTGTGTAAAGGTTTGCTGAGCACTTTGCTCACTTGGCTAAATCAGAGTCTCAAACACCTGCCATTACAGTCCTGCATTGATTCGAAACTCTACCTGTTGATCAGCAACAAAGACAGCCTAAAGAGAAATACTGACTTAAAAGTTATTACTTGGAACAAGAGTTCTTTTTTTTTTTTTTTCCATTTTACCTCATCTTGTAATATTTGTAGTGTACAGGTGGGTTTTGTACTTAGTCTCTTCATTTCCCTGGAACCTATGAGTAGCTAGCAGGTTGAGAGAGCTTTTCCTTCCCCTCTACTCTGCCCTGGTGAGACTGCATCTGGAATATTGTGTGGAGTTCTGGGCCCCTCAGCTTGAGAAGCACACGGAACTGCTGGAGAGAGTCCAGTGCAGAGCCACAAAGATGATGAAGGGAAGGAACAACTCCCCGATGAAGAAAGTCTGAGAGAGCCAAGTCTCTTGAGCTTGGAGAAAAAGGAGACTGAGGGGTGACCTCATTAATGCTCATAACTATGTGAAGGGTGGGTGTCAGGAGGATGGAGCCAGGCTGTGCTCAGTGGCATGTAATGATAGGACAAGAAACAACAATTTGTCAAGAAGGACTTCATGTCTTAATTCTGTGGGTGTATTATAAGGTAAATGGATGGGCGAAAACCTGTAAATCAGCTCTTAAAACTCCTCTAGCAAAGCCTGAGAAGGTAATTCTTTAAAAAAATCTTTGAGCACCTAGAAATGGGAACAAGCATCTAGCAAGATTCTCATAAACACATCATTCTCCCTGTGACCTCTACTGGGAAATTAAAACAACAGAAAATTCTATCCAGGGACCTATTTAGCTTTTGAGACACCTAAATGCCCAGGGGACTTGTCTGGCCTGTGAGACACCTAAATGCCTGGAACTTTGACCAATACGGGGGTTACCCTTAGGAAGACAAACTACTTTTAGCAACATTTCTGGAAATTTGGAATCACTCTGCTGTGGTCACAGGAAACAATGGTTTTTCTGAACCTACAGCTAGTGCCACCAAATCCAGCAAATGGCTTCAGTATATATTTCAGACCTGCTGATCTGCCTAGATTTGCATGATCAGGAGATAGTACTTAACACTGAAGTTGTTGCTCTAGTAGAGTGCAGGGAAAAGAAGCAAGTATCGTGGCCAAGTCCTTTAAAAGGCCTCTTGCCTTGGGGAGTATGATTTACTATTTGAAACAGAGACATGAATAACGAAATAAAACTTCACTGACAAACAGCTGTCCACAGGTTCCAGAAACACATCTTCCCTCTAGACCCCTCCTTTTTGTTTTCCTTTTATAAGTCCCAAGACATGAGACATGAAGAAACTCTAAATCTTTCCTGGGACTTACTCAGGCTATGCCTGTACTGCAGTCTGCTGTGTTGTGTTAATATACTTGAGGTTACTTTAGATGATCCTGAGAATTGGTCACCTCACAGCAGCACAACAGTATTCAGTAGGAGCCAATTCTCTCTGCTTCTCGAGGTTACAGAGGGATTAATGCTAAGCAACCAAACGCAGCCACCCTCCTCTGGTGGGGGAACAATGAAGAGGAAGAGAAACCGTGCGTTTCATTCAGTGTCAAACAAAAACGCCAGTAGGGAACAGTCTAAGATGTTTTTCACAAAGAACAGGATTTAGTCAGAAAATGATGATTAGACATCCACCAGAGGAGTCCTTAGAAAGGCAGCAAATTGACTGGCATTTTCAAGGACAGCAAAGAAATCAGAACATCTGAAGGGTTTTTGGCCCACATTATGCCTATTTTAATTCTGCTTAAATAAGATTGTATCAGTGCTTACAAAACAACTGTTTCTAACACTGCTTCACTTTCAAAGGATCACTGCACAGGAAATTAAATCCCTTCCAGTTGCACTGCAGCAAGGATCTGCACAACACACTACAGGGGCTGAAAGCTGTGCTCAGTCTCCTCCTTCAGTCTCACCTTAGACACCAGTTTGATTCTTCTGCTTCTGCTCTCTTTTGCACAATTTGATCCACAGACACGTCAATGAAAATTTACCGCATTTATAAACTCTGTCTTACTGTAAATGTAGTTTCTCAGTAGATGCTGCTATTGTCTGATACTTCCCAGTAGAAGCTTCATTCAGACATTACATAGCAAGATGAAGGTTTGAATGGGTGTTTGAATGTGTGCTGAATCCTTCTAAATTAAGCAATGAATAATAGAATAGAATACAAATCCAACCTCTACAGTTATTCAAAGACAAGCACTTCACTTGCCAAGTAATACTTCTCTTGCAAAGGCAAGATACTTCTTTTAATGGCACCTGGCTGGCTCAGTTGGTAGAGCACAGAACTCTGAATTCCAGGGTTTGTGGGTTTGAGCCCCATGTAGAACGACATAGCTTCAAAAACTCTGGGTACACCAAGTGCTGTAGGCTTACCTTGATCTAGCAGAGGTGGTTGGACTCTGATGATCTTTCGAGGTCCCTTCCAACCTGTGACATTCTGTGATTCTGTGAACACATACACACTGCTCTGTCAGTCTCCAAGACTTTTTAAAAAATAAGTAATATCTGAAATACTTCAGGGGTCATTTTCACTTCTCTGCATTACAACATGACATTGACAATACATCTCTGATCACACTGTCAGCTCTGTGTTGCAACAGCTTTTCCTCGTATATGAAGAAATGTTTTCTTCAGGTAGCCACACGAGTATTGATATGAATGATTTTCTCATTGCGAACCATAGTCGGTGCCAAGAATTTATAAACACATAACAGTAATAGAGTCCCTGCCTCAGCTCATTTGGTAGGAACTGCATTTTCACTGATCTGAAGAGACACAACCAACCAGAAAAATTAATGAGATACTGCTCCCAGGGTCACTTCTAAGTGCCACCATGCTATTTTGATTAGTACAGAGAGCTGTGACTTCATTGTGGGCACAATCCATAAAAATTATACAAGTGAACATGTATTCCAAGACAAAGGACAAAATCTTGAACACATACACCGGAGATGGATCACACAGTTACTCTTACTGGGGAAATGAGACTTCTAGTTTGCAATACGAGAGGCACCAGGTCCTTTGCTGGAAATACGAGTGCAAACTGCTAATGCTCTCCTGACAGAAGGAAAGACAACAGTAAAAATAAGAATATGAGCACAAATGTGACTAAGCAGCTTTACACCACCTGATAGTATCTCTGCAATTCACAAAAGAACATAACAATAAACAATGCCATAATGAAGGCATCTAGGAATAATAATTAAAGCCATCTGCGGCTGATATTGGCAAGGTCAAGGGCATCTGTATTTAATATATTCTTTCGTATTTTTAATACTATTGTCATTAGTTGACCCACAAAGGGCTAAGCTACTTGTTAGCTATGTGGCATTACATTGCTGCTAACAATGATCTGGGAATATTCCCAAAGTCCAAAGGGATACATGGGATTGATATGCTGTTAAAAGGTCAATACTTGCCTCTGGAATACGATAAAAGGTCCAGTAATTTGTTCAGAAGATGTATAACACCTCATCAAAGATTTGCTGTTTGACTTCTTTAAGATATAGAAAATCTTCATAGGGTTTTGTGTGTCCAGCAGGACTGGTGGAGATGACTGTGCCCCTGTGCTCAGCACCTATGAGGCTGCACCTTGAGTCCTGGGTTGAGTTTTGGGCACCTCAGTACAGGGGAGACATTGAGGTGCTGAAGTGAGTGCAGAGGAGGGCAATGAAGCTGGTGAAGAGCCTGAATAAATCTTATGAGGAGAGATTGAGAGAGTAAGGGACTGTATAGTTTGAGGAAGAGGAGGTTTAGGGGAGACCTCATCACTCTCTACAGTTATCTGAAAGGACATTGTGGAAATGTTGATGATGGTCTCTTCTCACAGGTAATTAGTAACAGAATGAGAGAGGAAGGCTTCAAGCTTCAACAGGGTAGGTTTAGATTGGAGATCAGGAAGAAATTCTTCCTGGATAGAGTGGTCAGGCACTGGATTGGGGTGGTGGTTGAGTCCCCATCCCTGGATGTGTTCAAAAGTCGCTTAGATGTAGTGTTGGGGAACGTGGTTTAGGGGTGAACTTGTAGAGTAGGGTTGATGGCTGGTCTTTTCCAACCTGAATGATTCTGTGATTCATCTGTGAGATATTTCTATCATAAAGTGGATCGACAAGTACCTACACACCCACAGTACTGGATTTTACTACCATAACTAGTCTCTAATACACTGTAAAAATAAAATGTGAAATAAACACAGAGAGCAGATTGAATTTTTACAGTTCCTTCTACATACACATTGTGAAGCTTTGTCAGCAAAAATCAAAGTTAAAAGCAGTTTCAGGGGCTGTCCTTGCTCCAGAGTCCCCAAACCAACTTTTAACCATACACACTATATATATATATATATATATATGAACTATTTTCCACTATACACATTTTAACCTCATCTGTGACTGTCTGAGATACACTAACAACAGGATCTTGTCTATGTAAAAGGATGTGGAAAACTGAATGAGTATAAATTGACTTGTTAAAAGGAACTCTACTGAAGAATTACGGAGGTTCTATACTTTTTCTACTGTTCCTTGTACACTTGATTGATGAAACTTGAAATGGAAAGATGGCCTGATGTTTTAAATGATGGACATAGATTTTGACAACTAAATTAATTTCTCTTGACTTCCTGGTCAACCTGAGGTTAATTCATTTTATTTGTCCGAAGAATACAGACATTTTCTGTTCCTTTCTGTTTCACTGCACTTAAATTTTAGACTCTTCAAGGCAGAGATCTTTTCACATTATAAGCATGTACAGCAGCTGACACAGAGAGATGTCTACGTGCTAGTCTGTAAATTGAATGTTATCAGGTGAAACCTCCCTGTTCTCTTTCTTCCATCTCAAAGCACATCAGCCTGGTGTGCTACCCTCTTGTGCCTGAGAAGGGAATTCACCCCTATCAAACTGAAGCAATGGAAGAGAGCTCCATTACCTTATCTGTGTGTTCCTGAGATGGACTCTTACCGCTGAGAATACAGACGCTTCAATTAATACAAGAAGTCTAAAAAAGACCTATGGATATTATCTGGACAGCCTAATGGTCTCAAAGCAGGGCCAAGCTCAATGCCAGATCAGGCTGCTCTGAGATTCATCTAATCAATTCCTGCATTTCCCAATAGAAATATAACCATTTCTTTTTGGAAGACATTCATATTGTTTCAGATTTTCACCAAATTTTTTTAGTTGATTTTAAAAACAACTGCAAGATGGCTATAAGTTGACATAATCGACTGTGTTTTTCTGTCTCTTAGTAATTTTTTTCTTTTTTGTGTAAAGTTAACAAAAATTTCATATAAGAAACTGTTTCCACATCCAGAAAGAGTGATCTAAAATTTAATTGTTATATTCTTCACCTTGTTTCTAAATTTTTATGCTTTTAAAATTAATCATGTCAATTTTTAAAAGGTCAATTGGTGTAAAGGTAATGGTCTTTTGAAAAAGCTGTTAACAGTAATTTGCTTAATTAACAAATCATATATAAAATCATGCTCACTATAAACACTGCTGTGGAGCAAATGCAATCCATTAAGTTTCATAAGATGGCATCATGTTCTGCTCTGTCAAAAACACTTAACTGGTGATGAGCTGAAGAAATGCATAGTCCTTTCTTGTCTGTCCATTAAACTGTCCCAGACTCTGGGCAACTTGGGTCCTACCCCAACAACTGCTCTGAAGCCTTGTGTAGATAGAGGGGATGTGTCATTGTGCAGAATGTACTGAACATATATCATGTGGAACTCAGTGGTGATTGTCTTGCTTGTGGGACGAGACAGGAAAGTGTTAGGAATGATGACAAAGTCAAATAGCAGGATGTTATTAGAGTACGGTGAAATGGAAGACAGGGTAGAAGAGGAAGAGTACAGCACACCATGACCAGCTCTTTCAAAAAACTCAGATGCAGATCTTATAAGGTTTCTATCCTTGAAGTGCAGAGATTTCATTGTTCAGTTATGACCACAGGATCATCTTTCACCGTGATATGAGAAAACTACAGTGCATTCAGACATGAATAGAGATGAATGAAATCACGTCTTCTGAAGCACAATTTGTAACAAAGACAAAGGCCAGATAAATTTTACACTCATGCAAAATAAGACACTTCCTGCAAATATAGTTCCTAACAAGCTACCTAAGATTTCTTAAAGATGCCTAAAAATACATAATAAATAATTTCTAATAAATTATTTCTAAGGTCATGTCAGTGGTGCTGGAAAATATCAAAATTACCTTTCACACTCTTTCATTTCAAGTCTTTCACAGGATCAGAGAACCACAGAACACGAAGGACTGGAACAGACCTTGAAAGATCATCTAGTCCAATCCCCCCTCCACAGCAGGATCACCTAGATCAAGTCACACAGGAAAAGAACCAGGTGGGTTTTAGATGTCTCCAGAGAAGGAGATTCCACAACCTCCATGGGCAGCCTGTTCCAGTGCTCCGTCACTCTCACTGGGAAGAAGTTCCTTCTCATATTGATGTGGAACCTCCTCCGTTCCAGTTTACACACATTGCCACTTGTTCTATCACTAAATGACACTGAATAGATCCTGGGTCCATCCTCCTGATACCCACCCTTCACATAATTATAGACATTAATGAGGTCACCCCTCAGTCTCCTCTTCTTCAAGCTAAAGAAATCCAGATCCCTCAGCCTTTCCTCGTAAGGGAGGTGTTCTACTCCCTTCATCATCTTCATGGCTCTGTGTTGGACTTTCTCAAGCAGTTTTGTGTGCTTCCAAAACTGCACACAAGATTTCAGATGTGATCTCACCAGTGCAGAGTAGAAAGGGAGAAGAATCTCTCTTGATATGTTAACCATTTCTCTCCTGATCCACCCCAGGATGCTGTTGGCCCTCTTGGCCACAAGAGCACACTGCTGGCTCATAGTCATCCTGCTAGCCACTAGGACCCCCAGGTCCCTTTCTCCTACACTGCTCTCCAACAGGTCAGTCCCCAACCTATACAGGTACCTGGGGTTGTTCTTGCCCACGTGCAAGACTCCATAATTACCTTTGCTATAGTTCATTCAATTTCTCCCTACACAGCTGTCCAGCCTGTCGAGGCCCTGTTGAATGGCAGCACAGTCTGCTGGGGTGTCAGCGACACCACCCAGATTTGTGTCATCAGCAAACTTGCTGACAAGGCCCCATAATCCCTCATCCAAGTCGTTAATGAATAGATTGAACAGGACAGGTCTCAGTACTGACCCTGAGGGGACTCCACTAGATACAGGCCTCCAATTAGACTCTGTTTGTATTGACGACTACTCTCTGGCTTCTATCTTGCAACCACTTCATGATGCACCTCAGTATCTGATCGTCCAGAACACACTGCCTCAGTTTGGCTGCGAGGATGATGTCTCTGAAGTCCAGATAGACCACATCCACTGCTCTGCCATCATCTAGCCACCTGGTTATGCCCTCATAAAAGGCTATCAGGTTGGTCAGGCACGACTTTCCCTTTGTGAAGCCATGCTGACTGCCCCTAATGACCCTCTTGTCCTTGATCTGCCTGGAGGCAGCCTCTAGAACAAATTGTTCCATCACCTTTCTTGGGATGGAGGTGAGGCTGACCGGTCTATAGTTACTTGTGTCCTCCTTCTTATCCTTTTTGAAGACTGGGGTGACATTTGCTCTCCTCCAGTCCTTAGGCACCTCTCCTGATCCCCATGACTTAGAAAAGATGATGGAGAGTGGCCTAGCAATGACTTCCACTATCTCCCTTAGTATGTGCTGGTGCATCCCATCAGGGCCCATGGATTTGTGTACATCCAGTTTTCTCAACTTACCCCTAACCTAGCCCTCATCAACCAGGGCAAGCTCCTCTCTTGTCTCAGCTTCCTCTGGGGCCTCAGTTACATGGGGCTTGATGTTAAGACAGACCCCAGAAGTATAGACAGAGGCAAAGAAGGTGTTCAGTATCTCTGCTTTCTCTGTATCCTCTGTCTTCAGGGCACCCACCTCACTCAGCAGGGGTCCTACATTGCTCTAGTTTTAGTTTTACCTGCTCTGTATTTGAAGAAGCCCTTTCTGTTGCCCTTGACCTCTCTTGCAAGGTTTAATTCCCAGGAGGCCTTGGCTTTCCTGGTTATGTCCCTGCATCCTCTGACTCGAGCCTTATAATCACTCCAAGTGGCCAACCCATCTTCCTCTCGGTTTGCCCAGCAGCTCCCTGTTTAACCATGCAGGTCTTGTGGCTCCCTTTCTTCCTACCTGTAGGGATGCTCTTATCTTGGGCTTCAAAGAAGTGGTTTTTAAATGTTAACCAACTATTTTGGGCCCCTTTAGTTGCCAGTACCCTGTCCCCTGGGATTTCAGGATTGTTGTCTCCTTATCCCAAGCACTCGAGTGCTTTTGTAGATTGTTAATGTAATTTGCTCTTAGTTTCACTAGTTCCTAAGCATCTATATAATCTGTAGGAGATACTTACACTATTTTGGATAATTCACACCCAAAAAAGTGGCAAGAACAAAAATCTCTCTGGTCCACAAGGAATATTATGTGACTGCTCCATATTACACCAACTTGCTTTTAGATACTAACAGCTCTTTTGATTTTCTCTTTCATTTACAGTCATCAGACAGAGAATGGAACTGTGGGAAGGGCTGTTTTCATATGATCTTTTTGTTGCTAACCATATGTAATTTTTTATAACCTATATAACACATATTCATGGCCATTGTCATGTTCCAGCAAAAGTTGGAGAGGGCTACCTACTTCACCAGCTCAGATAGTCCCAAATGATGTTAGCGCTTCTGAAATTTTAGCTCTAACACAGACCTGGGTTGTTCAAATACAATCCTGACTCCACTTGAGTGTTTCAGAGACCATCCTTTTCTCAAATAGAAGTCATCCTACATAGGCTGTTATCAGGCACTATTAGCCTGTTTTCTGTGTCAGTCCCTGTGGTGCAGCTTGCATGAAGCCAAGAGAGGATAAAGGCAGGGTTCTTGAAATCTGGGACCTTTGCCTAGGAAAGCCATGGATGCAACTGAGCCAAAGTCATAATATTGGACAAGGATTCACTACACATCTGGTTTCTGCCTGCCAGCCCATCTGTTAAGTGGATTGGGTATTGGCTGGAAAACCCCAGTTATCAAGAGAAAAACAAAAAGATGTGAATTGGGAAAAGACAAGTGAGAAATGAAAAGGTGATGTAACAGGAAAATGTGAATGATGAAAAGTTTAACAAGAGCACACTGACATTTTACCAGACCCTTTATATTCAACTCTCATTCTTAAAAAGTCAACTGGGTGCAAAATCCTTCTCTGAGGGAACAGACAGCCTTGTAAAAAACAAGAGATTAAAAACATAGGAGATGCTGCTCAGAGAAAGAATAGTGGCTGTATATGACCACAAACACTTAACACTACAGACTATCGCTTCAGACATTCTACTGCACTGTGTGTAACATTACTTTACAAAAGTTTTATAACCAAATTCTAGGTCAATGTGAAAAAATCTCTACAGATGTGTATGCATGGCAGTGTGTGCCTATGCATGTACAAATACATATCCATCACTGTGCAGCTTCAATGAAACTGCATTGAGTTGCACAAGCCATGGAGCTGGTTGCCTAAGATGAAAGGGATATAAAATATGATCATATTGCAGAAGAAAATTTATATCAATATACGGCTTCCGAGTGATACCAGTATCATTGATTTTTTGACAGTAGTCTACGTGTGAACGAGCTATAGTTAATACCATAGGAAATTATAATACTCCCTCTTGTAAGTACTGCTTATTTGTTACAACACTCTGCTACTGAATGAAAAGCATCTTCAGCTGCTGGCTGCCATAAAACTCAATCATAACGCTCTATGTGCCATGATGAAGCAGTTATTTGCCCAATGATTACTCTGTGCCTGCTTGTGTGTGTGTCTGTGTCAGCAATGCAGGTCTGCTTAAAATCACAGAATCACAGAACATTAGGGATTGGAAGGGACCTCAAAAGATCACCTAGACCATGAACACATCCAGGTGGGTTTTAAATGTCTCCAGAGAAGGAGACAAACCCTCTGGACAGCCCTTTCCACTGCTTTGTCACCCTCACTGTGAAGAAGTTCCTGCTCTTATTTATATGGAACCTCCTCTGTCCCAGCTTACAACCATTGCCCCTTGTCCTATCACTAGATGACACTGAACAAAGCCTGGCTCCATCCTCCTGACACCCACCCTTCACATATTTATACACGTTCTGAAACAATTGTGTGGCTGTTCTCTTTTCAGTCAATGCTACTCCAAGAATCTAATGCCAGAAGAAACCACTGTGGTCACCTAAGCTGATTTTCCTGAATATTACTTGCAATAATTAATAGGTATCTAACCCTATATCTAACTGATCCTGCTGTGACAGGGGGGTTGGACTAGATGATATTTTGAGGTCCCTTCCAATCCCTAATGTGCTGTTATTCTGTGATTCTTAAATGATACACAAAATAAATATTTCCTAGGATAGAATGGCTGAAACACAGCAATTATTCTAAATGTCTTGACAAATGTATTTCTGAAGTATCAATATTAGCACATATGAAGAGCTCACCATTTGAAACACATACTAAGTGTTCAACTTTTTAAAATCTCTACTGTAGATCCTTCATCATTTTAGACCATATTATCCTTGAATGTGGCCCAGAGACTTTAGGCCACTTTAGGAATGTTAAAAAACTACCAAAAAGATTCAGTCATACTTTAATCTGACTTTCTGCCATAAAAAGCTCTCATTTTCCACTCTCCCAAGCACTGGTCAACCTGCAGCTGCTCTCCCATTTCCCTGGGTGTTGGTAACCTGCAGTAGACCAGACGCATAGTATCACACAGTATCACAGTATCACCAAGGTTGGGAGAGACCTCATAGATCATCAAGTCCAACCTGTCACCACAGAGCTCAAGGCTAGACCATGGCACCAAGGCACCAATTGTGCCTTGAACAGTTCCAGGGATGGCGACTCCACCACCTCCCTGGGCAGGCCATTCCAGTGGCCAATGACTCTCCCAGTGAAGAACTTTCTCCTCACCTCAAGCCTCAATTTCCCCTGGCGCAGCCTGGGGCTGTGTCCTCTTGTTCTGGTGCTCTTNATCTATGAAGATGTTAAAGAGGATGGGGCCCAGCACTGATCCCTGAGGGACACCACTAGTGACCGGCCGCCAGCTGGATGTGGCACCATTCACCACCACTCTCTGGGCTCGGCCCTCCAGCCAGTTCCTAACCCAGCACAGAGTGTTGCTGTCCAAGCCGTGGGCTGACAGCTTAGCCAGCAGTTTGCTGTGGGGGACAGTGTCAAAGGCCTTGCTGAAGTCCAGATAGACCACATCCACAGGCCTCCCCACATCCACCAAGCGGGTCACTTGATCATAGAAGGAGATCAGGTTGGAACAGGAAAGCAGTAAAATTATAACACAGTCTTCATTTGTCCATGGTCTATGTTTCATGCTCCCAGTAAGCTTTCACATATATTCTCTGTGGATCCCTCATCAAGGCACATTTAGTGCATGATTAATTTGTTAACAGGAGAGGGTTATCTTCTGATTCTATATTAATGTGTCCCAAGAAGGCTAAGCATTAATAAACTTGAGTGTGACAGTAAAACTTTAAGAGACACAGTACCAGATGAATTCTCCCTCCTTCAGATCAGATGCTGCATAATGACTAAACATTACTCTGCTGGTTTTATGCAAATTAAGAAGATGGGACGTTAAACCTTAAGCAATGTAATATTTTCTTGATTGTATTTAATTTAGGATTAAATAACCGTTATTAAACAAGACCTTACAAGTGTACCAATAGTCTGCAATTAACACACTGTTGGTAAACACTCGGATTCAGACATTTTTGTATGTATTTCTCATACTTCTGTCTGAAATATCTAGTAGTTCAAATCATGAAATCTGGTGGATTGTGTGAAATCTGCTGTGTCCTCAGATACATATTGTGAGAGGGGGAAAAAAAGGACAGTGTTTCTAAATTATTACAGTGTAGACGTTTGATAGGTTAGAGTGCAGAGTCCTCAATAAACTGCACCACTGAACAGAACTGTGGAGAAAGCAGATGGTTCACAATTAAGTTTCCAACAGCAGCGTCAGAATAAAGGGCCAAAATTTGGAAACCAAAAGACAAAAAGATGGTCACATAAGGCCCTTGCAACTTGGCTTTGGCCTGTTTGTAAAACAGTCACCCTCACTTTTATTGGAGAATCACATGGGATAAGATTATGGGAATGGCCGTTCAGGGTTACTGGAACAGGGCTCTTCAATTCCCTTCCCACAAGAAATCAAAGCTTTTTCCTAAAGCAGGCTGCACCCACTGGTGTCACTTGCTACACTGGTGCTTTTGTCATAGCAGCTCATAGCAGCTGCCACTCGTGAGTGTCCTCGTTTGAGTTAAAAGACACCTAATTCTATTCAGTGATTTTACTTTTCAGCTGAGACTCTTCTAAGAAACTGCACCTTCTGCAGTCAGCGTTGTATTTGTGCAGACAGTGACTGCTTCTGCCAACGATGACACTTGACGCATACAGTTGCTGTCACGTACCGGCACGCAGAAAGGCTCTTGCTTGTATTTGCTCTTGTGAGAGCCAAGATCACTACTAAATGTTGTGTGCCACCTTGAGGGGCCAGTAAGTTTAAAAACCATGCTTGTGGCAAGGTGGGGAAGAGTGAACAGTACAAGTGACCTTTATCTGAGCAGCAAGATGTTCCGTTCCATACAAGTCATATTTGGTATAAAGCTGAGGGGCCACAAAGGTCAGCTTTCTCTTCTTCAGTGTCTGGTGTCAAGAAAGTACCCTGTCCATTCTGTTTTTGATCTAAATCCATGCATTCCTGAGTCCAGTTTTGGAAACCTGCTCCTGTATCTGGTTCCTGTCTGTGACTGTGTCCAGGCTCTGACCTTCCCAGTGTTTGTATCAGTGGTGACAGAGATGTAATTGCTGTTGGAAAGGTTTGGTTTGGTAGATACTTGTTTATATTTCATTTTATTATTTTTTCCATTAAAGTAGTATTAGTTTTCTTTTCCAACCCATAAGTCTCTCTCTCTCATTCCCTTTCTATTCCTCATTTGCGGTGCAAGAAGGGTTAACAGAGAGTGTCTGTTACTTGCTGATGGCCTAGGCTCAACCCATGACAGAAACCTCAAATCCCAAAGTGCTTCACATCCAGCCTTTCAGTTGTCCTCCTTGAGCACTGCAGGTCTGCTCGCACATCCTTTTCCACTGTCTTTCTGCCAACTGAACAAATTACTGACCTTACCTCCCTCCAGCTGTGCAGCACAGCTTTTCACTCTCCTTACCTCTGCCTGCTGACATGAATTCTCTGAACTTGTCTCAGGCAAAAATAACTGAGGTTAGCAAGGACCCGCTGCTTAAAGTGCTGTGAAAATTTTAGACCATTTTAACTTTAAACGGGTGAAGAAGCAATTCTTACAAGCAACTGAGCTTGCCAGTCACCAAAGACCTTTAGCTTGGGTAGAAGTTTTAAGTGAGTTGTATTGACACCTGATGAAAATGCCCCAGCATGCTTCCCAGCTACAAGCAAGAGTGTAGAAAGAAAGGCACCGAGAGTTTCAGCAGGGGAGACAAAAGCAAAAGTCCTTACAATATGTTGATTTTCCTTTATAGGCACCTGACTCCTTTCCTCAGAAGCATTCTGCTCTGCTAATACTCTGAATTGCCAGAAATGACAATACAGTTACACCAGGCAGACTTTGGAAAAACTAGGTTTATATCAAAAAGCACTCGAATCAGAAGCACATATCAGGCTGGAATAAAGACCCAAACAATGATCTTTAATTTCACTTAATGGTGCCACCCCCTTCAGTCTTGATAGTCAGTGGCAATTGTTCCATTATTTGGAATCATGGAATGGTTTGGATTGCAAGGGACCTTCAAGATCGTCTTGTCCAAGCTCCCTCCCATAAGCCAAGACATCTTCCACTAAACCAGGTTGCTCAAAGCCCCATCCAACCAAGCCTTGAACATTTCTAGAGAGGGAAAATCCACGAACAATCTGGGCAACCTCTTCTTACCACTTTTATAGTAAAGCATTTCTTCCTAATATTTGGTCTAAATCTACCCTCTTTTGGTTTGAAACCATTACCTGTTGTTCTGTCACTAGATCTCCTGATAAAGGGTCCCTCCTAAGACCTTCTTGGAGCCCTTTCTTCTCCAGGCTAAACAACCTCAGCTCTCTTAGCCTGTGAAAGCAAAGGTGTTCCAGCCCCCTGACCATCTTTGTGGCCTTCCTCTGGAACCACTCCAGCAGCAACATGTCTTTTTTACAATGGATGCCGCAGAGTTAGATGCAGCCCTCCAGGTGGGGTCTTCCAAGAGCAGAGAAGAGGGAAAGAATCACCTCTTTTGCCCTGCTGACTGCTACAACCCAGGTTATGGCTGACTTCTAGAATGTGAGCATACATTGCCTGTTTGTGCTCAGCTTTTAATCCTCCTCTGCCCAAAAGTCCTTCTTGACAGGGCTGTACGTCATCCCCCAGCCTGTATTAATATTGAAAATTCCCCTAATCTAAGACATTGTACTTGGCCTTGTTGAACTTCATGAGGTTTGCACAGGCCCATATCTCAGGCCTGTCAAGGTCCTTCGGGATGTCATCCCTTCCTTCCAGCATGTTGTCCACATCAACTAATTTCTTAATGGTATGTCATGTTTTTCTGAAGTCAACATATGATATGAACCAGTCTATAAATGATTATAAATAAGAATACAAAGAAAATTCAGTAAAACTGAAAGAGGTCCATCTGATATCTCCTTTGAGATTAGAGCTAGTTAGAAAATTCTATTTTTGTTTCAGACAGGAATTTATTTATAACTGCTTTTGGACTCGACTTTACTTTTTAGTTGTCTTTTTAATTTTGACTGGGAAAATAGCAATTTCTTGATAAGATAATCTTCAGTAAAAGTCCTCATTTTTCTGAAAAGATAACTTTGAATTTCACTTAAGGGTAAGTTTTGGTTTTCTAATAACCACTTTAGGTGAAAAGCAGACTTTTTCTCATTTCTAATAACACATGATTTATTTCTATTTTACAAAAATAACATCTCTCTTTCTCCTTCTTGCTTTTTCACAACGATTCCTATGGGAACTGATCCTTCAACATGGCATTCATAGACAGAAGGAAGGTTAAATGAGGGCTGTAATGCAGTGTATTTAGTTGCTCGGAAGCATTCAGTCCCAACTTTAAAGTTATTACAACAACATTTCTGAGCTTCATTGCTTTTCAACATATTACCTGTGACTATATAAATCATCACACCAGTTGCATAAAGTTATATAGCAGAAAAACCTACAAAGAGCTCCACTCAAAATTTTAAATGCTCTTATTGCCTCTGCATCTGCTACTTACCTTGAGAACTGAAAAAATACAAAAATATCATGAATGGCACGGGGCATTTCTTCTTTCTTTGGCTTGAGAGACTGAGCTTTCAGACATAAGTCTTACCACTTTTCCAACATTACATGTTTGGAGTAACTTATTGTGAAATACACTGACTATTCTGGTATAAAACACAGAATCATAGAAACATTCAGGTTGGATAAGATCCTTGGGATCATCAAGTCCAACCATCAACCCTACTCTACAAGTTCACTCCTAAAACAGATACTCCAACACCACATTTAAGTGACTTCTAAAGTCGCCAGGGATGGGGACTCAACCACCACCCGAAGCAGCCCATTCCAGCACTTCACCAGTCTCTCCGGGAGGAATTTCTTCCTGATCTCCAATCTAAACCTACCCCACTGAAGCTTAAATCCCTTCCCTCTGGTTCTGTCACTATTTACATGTGAGAAGAGACCAACAACAACATCTCCACAATGTCCTTTCAGGTAGTTGTAGAGAGCAATGAGGTCTCCCCTGAGCCTCCTCTTTCTCAAACTAAACCGCCTCAACTCTCTCAATCTGTCCTCATCAGATTTATTCTCCAGGCTCTTCACCAGCTTCATTGCCCTCCTCTGTGCTCACTCCAACACCTCGATATCTACCTTGCACTGAGGTGCCCAAAACTCAACCCAGGATTCAAGGTGCAGACTCACCAGTGCAGAGTACAGGTTGACAATCACCTCCCTACTCCTGCTAGACACACAGTTTCTAATCCAGGCCAGGATGGCATTGGCATTCTTGGCCACCTGGGCACCCTGCTGCCTCATATTCAACAGCCTGTCAATCAGAACCTTCAGATCCTTTTCTGCCAGACTGCTTTGCAGGCACACTGCCCCCAGCCAGTACTGTTGCATGCGATTGCTGTGACCAAAATGAAGGACCCAACACTTGGCTCTATTAAAAACCACACAATTATCCTCAGCCCATTGGTACAGCCTGTCAAGGTCCCTCTGTACAGCCTTACTACCCTCCAGTAGATTGACACTCCCTCTGAAATTGGCGTCATCTGCAAACATATCTCTATGAAAAAGAAATCCCACTTCCTAGTATCTTACTATAGAGAGAATCTTAAACATTAATCTGCTGGGTAAAACAGTGACAGATCTCTGTATATTTTTGCTTTAGTATTCCATATGGCAAAATAAATAACTTTGTATAGTTTCTACTTCAACTGAAATATCATCATCAGTCCTTAAAAGAAGGGATTTGGTGTCAATCTGAAGTACAGTAAATAACAACATTGTAAACACCGTGTCATGAAATCAATAGAATCACTCAGGATTTACATTTGTCTAACTGGGCTCACTATGGGGTCTAGCTGTATGTCTTTATACACAGAGTAGCTAGAACAGTGAGGCATGAGCATAGCATTACGACCAGTCGGACTCCCAGAGTTGCCTCATTAAAGAACATGAACTCTATACTCAGTGAAACGTGTGTAGTGCATAGCAAAGAGTAAATTTAGCCTAGACCCAGCATATATCAAGATAGAGCAATCTTTTCTCTGTTCCCTTCTTTTCCAAAATGACAGTTTGGCACTGAAGGCTCTGGGAGTTTTACCCTTTCTTTTCCACATTCAGGCAGGCTAGAAAATATGTTACTGTCTGCACACTTATTTATAAGACTGATTTTCAGCCTGGTTCGAAAGCAGTGTTTTGTGCCAAGTAGTGCATTTTCCAGTTAGCAAAGACTGTAGAATGGTTTTGAAAGGTTAAGTTGCTAGATATAACTCTTGCAATAGTGGACCCTTTACAACAGATTTGAAACTATCCAAAATGATTCATGGAAACAGGGAGCAAGAAGGGGCAAAATTTGACTTTGAAAGTGAAGACAGATTTGAATATAGAAAACACACCCAAAAACCCCTAAAGCATCTTCCTAAATTAACAGAGCATGGCACATTAGAAAAAACCTGAAGTTGAGGCTCTGACTCAGAGCTTCACAGTGTATCTCATAACATCTCAGACATCTTGCATTGTGATATTAAAAGAGCTTCACTGAGAACACATAAATCAGTTCTCCCCTCCCATGTGTCCCTAATGAATTTATTTGCTACTAATTTCAAGAGGTTACACACAATCCCAGCCAGCATCATGTGGTGTGAACGGGCCCTCAAGAAAGCTTTAATGGATTTCCCAACGACACCCAAAGCAAGGACACGTGGCATATATAATCAAATGCTGCTCAAGAGTTTACAAACTACTGACAGCTATGTTTTGACCTTCTGGTGAATGATGGTTTCTCCTACTCATGTACCTCTCTGTGCAGAGTGGGAGACAACAGCAGCAGTGGAGCAGAAGAGGGAAATGACTCAAAAGTGTGAAACCTTCCGAGCAGTGTTTTATTAGAGTCAAATGAATGCCTCAGATAAGCTTTGAAGAGCACTGTGAGTCAGAGAGGAAAGGGGCAGCAAACTCCAACAAACTGAAGCAGTGACAAAGAATAAACAAGATGGATATTCTTCTTTCCTGTGTGATTCTTCACAGTCAGTCTTCTGCAGCTGTCTCCTTGTGTTAAACAACTTGCTCTGTAGAAGACCATGGGATTTTGTGAGGTCCTTTGCAGTGTCTAACCCCCCTGTGGTGAAGTATCTCTTGAAACATCTATCTTGTACAACATCCTGGAGACCCTATTGAACTGCCTATGTTTCTTTTCTCAGTAACATGAGAGAGAAGATCCTGTGCCTTCTACTGATCAGCAAGCCCTTTAATAGATTATGAGTAACCCTGTTCCATGTTTGCTGTTTCCTTTATTTGAATAAATTGCTTGCATAGTGTTGCTCATATTGTAGTTGAAGTATTCTTTCTTTTATTTGTTAGAGGCAAGAAAAAATCCTAAAAATTGTCCATTGTCCTTCTCCCCCTGTAGGATTACTCCTTATGCCTCTTGTGGAAACTGCACTCTTAAAGAGAACATGAAGTGCTGAAAGGAACCCCATGTTTAGGGAGTTGAAAACTACACGCTTACATGGATGGCCGGGGATTTTAACAACAGGTTAGAAAACAGAATAACCATTTTCACATAGTAAGGAAAGCAAAAGCAGCCCACACCCAGCTTCTCCTGCCAGGAGGAAAAGGCCACAGGAGGTTGTTTCTGAGGTGTTATTTATATTGGATTTTAAAATGGTCTGAAGGGACAGAGGGTTAAGCTATCAATTATGTAATCATAAATGAAGAACCTTTGGGAAGAGAAGCAGAAAATTGTGCATTTAGAGACCAAGCAAGACATTTAGGAGAGGTTCAAGGTTAACTCTTTTACTCCACTCCTCTGAATTCTGTTAGAGTTTGAGTCACACTACAAAGCTGAGGGAACAATTCTGGAATAATAGGAAAGCAATTCCTAAAACTGTGATTTGCTCAGCACCTCGAGGGATGCTGCAGGAGCTGTTACAGGAGAAAGGAAAGGACAAATATGGCCTTTAGCCTACTGAGACCATGTTGTAGCCACAGCAATTCAAATGCCATGCACTTTCTGTAAGGCTACTGTAAGGTGTGCTGTTAACGTTCCTTAGCCCACCAGCCACTGACCTACTGCCAGCACTGCTGGAAATGTGGAGAAAAATTTCACAGCCAGTGTGTAAATGGGAAATCTGACAAGAAATGAGAACAGGAAAGGGTCTGTGATTGTGTCTATGCAAATGAAATAGGAGAAGCTTGGAGAGAAAATTATGAGGTGACTTAATCACTGCTATAAGTCCATCAAGACTAGATGTCAAGAAGAAATGGACAATCTCTTTCACTTGCACCCTGTGATAGCACAAGGGATAATGGGTGAAAGTTGAAGCACAGGAAGGTCCATCTCAATATGAGAAATAATTTCTTTACTGTAAGGTTTGGTGAGCACTGGAATGGGCTGCCCAGGGACATTGTTGAGTCTACTCTCTGGAGACTGTTACGACCTGTCTGGATGCATTTCTGTGTAACCTGCCATAGGTTTTATGATCCTGTTTGAGCAGGGGGTTTGACTCAATGACCCCTGGAGTTCCCTTCCAACTCGTACTGATCAGTATATCTGTGTAACAGAGACATGGTAAACAGCCTTTTCTAACTCATACAGTACAGTAAAACTGTCCAGATGTTCTTCTCAAAAGCTGAGACAAATCCACATGAAAAGCTTTTTCTCAGATAAATCTTTTGGCTGCTGAAAATACAGCTTTTCTACATATACAGGGAGGAAGTAGCAAAAAGGATTATAAAATTTTCTCCTCCCTCATCTCCATTTTGGTTTCTAATAGCCACCCTAAAATCCAAGCCCCACTTTTTTACCCTGAAACCTAATTTACTGGCCTAGAGCACCTTAGCCATTTCATTCAGGGGGATAAATCCTGCTTCTGCACTCCAGATCAGCAAGAGCTTTGCAGCTGGCTGCTGGGTCAGCAGGCAGCTGGCTGAGCAGGAAAACTGTCCCACTCCCTCTCTATCTCCTTCCTTCTTTAGCCAAGGTGCAGGAAAAATGCAGAAAGTCTGAGTCTGTACTGCACAGAGCTCAGGACAATACCCCAGAAGCATTTTATCAGAGCCTCTGTCAGACTGGTTAACAACAAGTCAGATGGCTCAAACAACTGTAAGCAAACAGAAGACAACCTGGAACAGGGTAGTAGGAACCTTGCACCTGGCAAAGCTCTGTATGGGAACAGAATCTGCAGAGCCTCAGAACTTGAAAAGTTTTCTTCCCTGAAGGACTCAAGAAAAACACCCATGGCTGCAGGGACAAAAGGAAGTATTCAAGTGGCGCAGGGTGACCATCAGCCCTCCGCAGCCTGCAGCCAGGACTAGAGACTGACAAAAGTACTGCTGGAGACACTGAAAATCTGCAAAGCTGAGAAAGTGAAGAGAGACTGATCACCTATAACCACCACCACACTCCCTGTCGTCTCTGAACCTGACTATGACGACACACTGACTGAGAACAATAACAGAGAAACCTGTGGAACCAAGGAACAAGGAGATGGTGGGGAGGGGAAGAGCCAGAGTCTGCAGTCCTGTGTGGTGATCTGAGTCCTTAATGATCTTCTGTTCCTTTCCCATCTTTCTCTTTCTCTACTCTCTATTAACTTTAGTTATCTAGTAACGTTAGTGAATTCTGTGCTTTCTGAGTTTGGAATCTGGTAATTTCAGTAAACTTTGACTTTCATGTGGACCTATGGTGTAAGCCTCCTTAGTTTGACCCCAAGAGAATCCATGAACCTGAGTAATTCCTTTATCTTACAATCGAGATGTGACAGCCTGATCAGTGGAGAGAGTGTGTTACCAGAATAGTCCTCAGGAGATTTGGGAAGATGTCTCCATTTCCTTTAGAATAGCAGGCTTCCCAGTCAGGCCAGAGCAGGTATGGGGCTCTAACATACAGACAGACTGGAAAGGGTGGGGAGATACTCCCCCAACAATCTGTTTTAAGTTGGTGAGTTCATATGGGAGTGATGATCAGTTCAGATCAGTTCAGCCACAATTCAGATCCTAGAAAGTAGCAAGAATGATAAACCGGGGTTCAGAAAACATCACAGCCTGCACAAGGTGATCCAGCATGCTAAGACAAGAGGCACGTTTTGGCTGCATCCTCTTTCAGTTGCAAGATGCTCTCACCATGTTTGTCTCTTTTTAAAACTACAGCACAAGATAATAATGGATCATGGAAAGGATGCACTTGTCCCCCTTGCCTGTTCTGTAAACTTTTGTGAAAGCACCAACCCTGGCACACACACAAAAAGAAAGATTCACTTTAAGAAATACCCAGGAGCAATTAAAGACCACCAATGAAAAACAAATACACATTTTTCACTCCAGCCGGTTGGATATTTTTTCCCCCGTTGAAGAATCTGTGAAGTAGGGAAGATACAAACTTTTGATTGAAATCAACATTCTAAGACACATTGCCTGACCCAGAAATCAGTAAACTCAATGACAGCCTTTCTATTCACTGTAGTGGACTTTGGATTATATCCACACAGCTGAAAGTGATGGTTTGCACATTCAACATGCATGGAGCTTTTCAAATGCATGTTGTTATTTGTTTGCTGCATCTCTTTAAAATGCCTTTTCTTTGCCGTGGTGTTGAATAACATGTAGATTTATTAGTACTAAGAACATGGTCTCTATTTTAAGAATAAAATGATTATGTTTCTCATATAAGCAATTCTTATTAAATAATATAATTAATCAAAACTAAATGTTAGCTTTCTCTATTTTTCATCATTACATAATGATGTTTGCTTCCTTGAAAAGTTAATGACTTTTAATTACAATAGTATCATTTTAATTTAGTGATAACTTTTGCATAAGGTATTCAAAGTAGATACACTCTGCACCGTGTTCAGTATCCCAATCCTCCGATCATCGAGACCAGAGCCCGCCATTGCAAAGCAGGTAGTTTTCCTTCCCAGTACATATGATGCGTTCCGGAAATGTTGGCAGGAGCGAATAGCCTGGAAGTGTTTAAAAAATTAGTAGATAGAGCACTTGAGGCCAGGGTCTAGGGATTAGGAAGACGTTGGGACAAGGGTTGGACTTGATGATCCTGGAGGGTTTTTCCAGCCATAATTATTCTGTGATTCTATGAAAACGGCTTGGATGAATCAAAGTATTCACCCAGACCTGCGAGCACTGGAAAACAATTCAGGAATCTGTAGCTTCAACAAAGCTATAAAATGTCTTTCTCCAATGTCTCATCATTGGACCAAGTTCTGTGGTCCTACAGAGCTTAAAGCACCTCTACACCAAAGGGCTTAGTGTTAAGTAAAAGAGAGCAAACCTGACATATACACTCAGTTCCTAGAGTGCCAAACAAAAAGCATCAGAGCAGAAGCAGAACTACTGCGATCAGGTCAAAAAAGCAGATATTTAGGCTGGGATATCAAAGTGGGCAAAGTGAAGATCCTGTGTCAGTGACTCTGCCCTGTGTGTCGATCTTACCACTTTGAGAAGTGTCCACTGTCCTTACCGGAAAAGACATGAATGGTTTACACAAAAGCATACTTTCCTTTTCCCCACGTCAAATCATTTAATATTTGTAATAATCCAGGAAGATTTTGAAGCTCATCATGACTGTTAATTCATTATCAGCGAAGATTAACAATGACTCATTGCAAGGAGTATTAATCCATTAAAGCTAATAGAAAAAATGCCTTTGCCTGAATGAGTGGCAATGCCAAGTATTTTGTCACTGTCATCTAGGGCTGAATTGGTGACCTCTAGACCTTCCTCACAAAACTGTCGGAGTTGCCTTGTGCTCTAGCTATCTACTATAGAATGATGGCAAAGCATATCCTTATTCTCTGTGGAAAGTACACTGTACCAGGGCACTGCCAGATAAAGAACGTGAGGTGGCTAAAATGTAATGTGATCTATAGTCACTGTTGTCAAACAGGAAGGTAGTAACACAATCAGCAGAACCTGGGTTTGTTCATGAAAAAACTTAGTTTTAAGTTTATTCATCAAATGAGTAGTAATTTCAAAACCTCAGACCTATAATTGATTAAAAAGATGAGCTTGTCTCATTTTAATGAGAAACAAACTCTTGGCTAAAAATGCATCAGTGTCTTTGTTTTGAAACTGTGCCTCAGTTATTATAGAAGTGACTTGACCCTGGCTGTAAGGAAAATTTCCTCATTATACACACACGTTCAATATATCCCCAGCACTTGTAGGAGTTTTTACTGGTGGTGACAAGGACACTCAGTTTTGATGGGGAATAGCTGCATGTAAATCACTGTATGGTCGCACAGGGCAGGGATTTCAATCTAACCTCCCCTAGAAGGCAGTGATTCCTCCGACCAGCTAGTGGCATCTTTCTAACGATTGCTCAAATGGAGAATTGGATTTAACAATAAATTAGAGATGAAAGTCTGTTACTGAGCAGTACTCAGCTTAGTGTGAGCACGTTGCTGTCTCCCACCACCTCAGTGCATGTTTGAACACGCAGGATGTAAGTCAGGGTGCGGGCTGCAAAACCTTGGCAAGTTTTAACATTGTCTTTCAAGGCACTGAAGGAATTCTCTTTCCTGCAGCATAGCTGGTACATGTCACAGAATCATATCACAGGTTTGGGTTCTTGGCTGGTTTTTTGTTAGGTTTTTCTTGTTTGTTTGTTTGTTTCTTTTTAAATATGATTGTAATTACTAAATGTAAATTGGAATGAATGATAACAGATCAGCAATTTGTTCTACTAAGATCTCCTCTTTAAGCTATTACCATTTGGATTAATCAAGCTAGTGTGGAGACCATCAGAGTAACAAATCCTCCTTTCAAAAATAATGTATGTTTCTGGGGTTTTTTAGAACAATTTGAAAATAGACATAAATCAGCATCTATTCTCTGATTAAAAACCTTATTATGGCTTTATAAAGCAGTCTTTTACAATGAACTAAATAATGTGTGTAAGGAATTAGCTCAGGTGCCTAAGACTGAAACACCGTGAAGACCAAAAAACTAATGAAAATAACTCTTACATCCTATAAAACAGCACAAGTACAGTTGGCAATGTAACCCTTTGCAATACCTCCTCCTCTTTCTCAAAGTCTTACTAAATTAAAGTAGAAAAGGCAAAACATGCAAAAAAGTTACCTTCAGCACAGGGCTGACTTAGGGAATGGGACCTGTACATTCACACTGCTATATATATTGTTCATCTTCTTTGTCCTACAAGTAGGAAATAATAATGATTTTGCTTATGTGGCAAGAAGATTTAGCTGCCACCAGAAATACGTGCGCTTACACCAGTCATGAATCTGCCACACAAATTTGTCCTGTTCAGCTGAATGTCTGCACCAAAGGTTGAAAGCTCCCTGTCTGGAGGGTTTTAAAGAAGTGTCAGTACTTCAGAGCTGGGCAGTTTTTGTTTTTATCACAAACTGCATGATCCTGGTCATGTTCCAGGAAACACTGACCTGCTTTCAGTAATCACTTTGGCTCAGAAAATGGTAGATAGACAGCATACCCCCCCCACACACACTCCCATGAAAACGCTGTGCAGTCTCAGTAAAGGCTGCCCATAAAACCTCTGCGAGGAGCTCAATTGCTTGTAATGCCTTGTGTAACATCAGCACAAAATAGAGCACAAGCACATTCCCCCTTCTTGGGAGAACGATCGCAATGCAGTGAAGCACGTGATGCCTTACAACTTTCTTTGCAGAGAGTTTCACATTACTAAAACAAAAAAAACCAGAAAGGATCTAATGACCCAAATAAAACTATTTATTTTAAACTTCCATATGGAACAGATGATGAGCTATTGTTTTGTTTTTAACTCAGAATTTCGATCACAATGAGAGAAAAAGATTTTTTCAAAATATTTTCTTCCGTTAGAGAGAGAGAGAGACAGAAGCCTGAAAACTGAATAGTAGCCTCGATCAGATAATGTAATAGAGAGAAATGACCCATGATTGCAAGAATGAAATAAAAAACAACACACCCATTGGAAAGAATCTGAAACGCTTCTTTCCACAAAGGAACAGAAGAAGCAGCACAGACATACCTGTGAGAACACAAGGCAGCAGGCAGGGTGCAAGTACAACAAGTACAGAGTCAGAGGCGTGGTATTTATTTCCATGGCAGCTAAGGGGTTCTACATCATATTAAAAATAAACCCTAATACATATGTTTGCATGAACAAAGTTAAGACATGAGAAAGAAATCCTGACTCTGACATCACTAAAATACCTAGCTAATAATGTCTGGCCTCGTTTCTGTATCTGCTGTCATCCAGATTAAGCTTCTCTTAAAACTTGGTGCTTATTTGCAGTCACATTTGCCCTACAAGTATTGGGGCACACTCAGAAATTTCCCTTGTCCCCCTTGTCTGGGGAAATTTCCTTTCCCCAGAAATTTGCCCTTGTCCACGAGCTGGGTTTTTGGGACATTTTTTGAGAAATACATAAACCAAGGTTTAGATCAAGTTCTCGGAGCAAGAAATTGCAGGAATATTTTATCAAAGAGTGTGAAAATGTGTTCGGATTCTTATATTGCAATTGTCTGAGTAGGTCCACAGGATCAAAGAATTACTTCTAAAAGTCTTTGAAATGCAATCAATAAAAAAGATCATGAGAGGTCTACTTCTAATTAAATTCATTGCTAGGTGAGAAAGATCACGGACAAATGTGTAAACCTACTTTCAATAATTTGAAGTGCTTGGACTGTCATGTCACTCTGTTTCTGTGCACTTGCTAATAAAAAACTATCACAGGATATTGGACTGGCTCAGCTGGTAGAGCATGGGACTCTGAATTCCTGGGGTCATGGGTCTGAGCCCATGTAGGACATCTTGAGACAGTACTGCAGGCTGACCCTGCTCCAGCAGGCGGGGGCTTGCACTTGGATGATCTTTCGAGGTCCCTTCCAACCTCTAACATTCTGTGATAAGAACTTGATCTAAAAATATGCATTTTTATGTCTCCTTAGGACTCTCTATCGAGCTCTTTCCATAATGTTGTGCACAAAATAAGATGTGTTGTATAAATCAGTAATTTATGCTGCTTTTTACCTAAGGCATGGAAATTCTAAATTCTAGAGAGTCAATGGACCAGTACTGCAAAGCAAATTTTATTTAAGGTTACCAGTTGCACTGCTCACACAGTGGTCATGACAAGCTGTTCATCTAGAATTTTTATTTCTGAAAAATAGCTGTTTTCTGTGATACTGATTGTATACAATAAACAGGTTTTTTCCCTCTTTTGTTTTTAGGACCACCCATACTCATCAGCTTGCATCAGTCTACCACACAAAAACAATATATATACCCACAAGTGTAGAACAGAAGATAAAATACTGTCTTCTGAGTGACGTGTAACATTTTGTCTTGCTGGTGTCATTGGTTTTTTGGAGTTCACAGAGTAAAAAATACCTATGTTCATTTTTAAAGAAGACATTGATGTGTAAGCCATAATGAGTGGCTCCTGGTTGATACACAGGATCACAGAACATTAGAGATTGGAAGGGACCTCAAAAGATCATCTAGTCCAATTCCTCTGCCACAGCAGGCTCACCTACATTGAGTTGCATGGGAACATGTCCAGGCAGGTTTTAAACTACTCCAAAAAAGGGGACTCCACAACCCCTGTGGGCAGCCCGTTCCAGTGCTCTGTAACCACCCTCACTGTAATGACAGTGCTGGGCACTTGGATAGGGCATTAAGCAGTTAGAGTTCTGAAAAAAACAGAATAAGCACCATGTCGTAGTTTCCTGCGCTTGATCTCAGAGGACTCAAGCAGAAGTTGGGTTTTCCTTAAGCACCTCTGTCTATCTGAGGTTTTTGCTTTATGTACTATATTTGCTTTATTTATCTCTTTGCCTATTTGTCTTTCCACTAAGGAAGCCCAGTGATGTAGGTGTTTACAGGAAATGTTTGCAGAGGACTGCAAATCAAACTGAAGAAAAACAAGCAGCGAGTTCAAACAAACGCACGGGGGCTGTGTTTTTCAGCAGACTCCAGGTCACACCACAAGTGAGGAATCTTCTTCATTAACAAATGTGTAAAGAAAAATGCATTACAGCTCAGCTGGAGAGTGTAAATGCCTTCATGATCCATGAGAAAAGAATCACATTTCCACTATTTGGAAGAGGAAAAACAGGCAATGAAGCCCTATTTGGATTATTTGCACAAGCTAAATAAGATTAGTTTAAAAAATTGTGTTTATTTCATGTCTTCCCTGATATTGGATTGAATTTTTGCCTAAGAAAAATTATTTTTGAGCAATTATTTGTTTCCTGGGGATCAGGAAAAGCAAGAGAATAATTGCACCCAAGTCATTGATCAGTCGCAGCTGGACACAGCAAGGTCCTGTGGTATTTACAGAATCAGAGAATCATTCAGGCTGGAAAAGACCTTTGGGATCATTGAGTCCAACCTTCAACCCTACTCTGCAAGTTCACCCATAAAATAGATCACTCAATACTACATCCAAGCATTATTTAAACTCATCCAGGGCTGGGGACTCTAGGCAGCCCAGTCAAGTGCCTGATCACTATCTCCAGGAAGAATTTCTTTGTGATCTCCAATCTAAACCTACACCGTTGAAGCCTGAAACCATTTCCTCTGGTTCTAATGACCTGTGAGAAGAGACCAGCACCAACATCTCTACAATCTCCTTTCAGATAATTGTAGAGAGCTGTGAGGTCTCCCCTTAACCACCTCTTTCTCAAACTAAACAGCCTCACCTCTCTCAATCTCATCAGATTTATTCTCCAGGCCCTTCACCAGCTTTATTGCCCCCCTCTGCACTCGCTCCAGCACCTTGATGTCTCCCTTGCACTGAGGTGCCCAAAACTGGACCCAGTACTCAAGGTGCAGCCTCACCAGTGCTGAGTGCAGGGGAACAATCACTTCCCTACTCCTGCTGGACACACAGTTTCTAATCCAGGCCAGGATGCCATTTGCCTTCTTGGCCACCTGGGCACTCTGCTGGCTCATATTCAGCTGCCTGTCAATTAGAACCTCCAAGTCCCTTTCTGCCAGACTGCTTTCCAGCCCCACTGCCCCCAGCCTGTAGCTCTGCATGGGGTTGTTGTGACCAAAATGCAGGACCTAGCCTTGAGGTCTGTGGTGACAGGTTGGACTTGATGATCTATGAGGTCTCTTCCAACCTTGATAATACTGTGATACTGTGATACTGTGACCTCATACTTGGCACTATTAGCCAAGACTGAAGTTCCTCGCAGAGGAACTTGAGACAAGTAAGAAGAAAGCCTTTAGGAAATCATTTGTGAGTGATGTATAACTACCTCTGCTATAAATGAGACCAGTACAGTATGCTGAGAATATTATTATCAGCATGAAATGAAGCAAAGCACTTTGACATTTCCATACTCCATTTTTTGATTTAACTTCTTACCCCTATGAAAAATTTTGCTGTTTCATTTTTATTTTTTTCCTGACTCAGAACCAAGTGTCAAAATATCAATGCCTTGTGAGACAAAAATTCCATTTTATATTAGCTTTCTAATCAAAAGTGACGTGTCCCTTTCCCATTTGAAGCATCTCTATTTTTATCTTCACTCATTCAGACTATGAAGAAAAATAATGTATGTTAGGACACAGAATCTTTTGGGGGTCACTGCTTCTATTTTATATTCTTAGTTCACATGTAATATTTCAGATTTAAAAAACTGTTTCTCTCCATAGTTTCTGCTTTATGTGGCTACATTAGAAGGCACAAGGTGTTCACTTTGTTCCTGAGAAGTCTCCCTAGTGTGTGCAGAGGCTAGTAAATTTAGCCCTGTAAAGACCAGTCTTGGGAGTATTCCAAGAGACTGGAGAGCAGTCCTGTGGAAAAGGATTTGAGGGTGCTGGTAGATGAAAAACCGGACCTGAGCTATCAGTGTAGAATTGCAGCCCAGAAGGCCAATCACATTCTGGGCTGCATCAAAAGAATTGGGGCCAGCAGATCAAGAGAGATGATTCTGCCCCTCTACTCTGCCCTGGTGAGTATTGTGTCCAGTTGTGGAGCCCCCAGGACAAGAAAGATGGAGACAGACTGGAGCACTTGCTGAGGAGGGCCTCTAAAATGATCAGGGAAATGGAGCATCTCTCATATGAGGACAGATTGAGAGAATTGGGGCTATTCAGCCTGGAGAAAAGGCTCTGGGGGGACCTTCTTTTGACCTTCCAGTACCTGAGGGGGGCTGACATGAAGGTAGGGAAAGGCCTTTTCAAGAGGGTTTGTATGGACAGGATAAGGAGCAATGGGTTCAAGCTGGGAAAGGATAGAGTGAGGCTGGATGTTAGAAAGAGGTTTGTCAATGAGAGGGTGGTTGATGGCTGGAATGGACTGCCCAGGGTGGTGGTGGGGGGCCCATTCCTGCAGACAGTTAAGGTCAGGTTTGATGAGGCTCTGAGAAGCCTGACCTGCGATGGAGTTGTCCTTGTGTAGGGAGGTTGGACTAGATGACCTCTAGCAGTCCCTTCCAGCCTAGAACATTCTATGTTTCTATGAAAATGAAGTGAAAGAGCATGCAGATGTCAAAATGTTAAACATCACTAAGAATCTAACAAACGTCTTTAAGCTGTGTGCTCTGGTGCCTTTCATACTTTTATAAGCCTAATTCCTAATGGAACTTCCTGGTAACACGTTTTAATTTTAAGTACTGTCAGCTGCCCAGAGCTGGAGAACACACTGCCTCTGTGCAAAAGCAAGATCCATTCCTATCTCAAATTCATATATTTGAAAGGTAAACTTGCCTACCTGTATAGTAAACAGGAGCCAGCAATGTGCCCTAGTGGCCAAGAAAGCATCTTGGTGTGGATCAGAAAGAGAGTGGTTAGTAGATCGAGAAAGTTTCTCCTCTCCCGCTACGGTGCCCTGCTGAGATCACATATGGAATATTGTGTGCACTTCTGGGCCACTCAGTGTGAGAAGGACACAGAGCTGCTGGAGAGAGTCCAGCACAGAGCCACAAAGATGATGAATGGAGTCAAGCACCTCCCTGATGAGGAAAAGCTGAGGGAGCTGGGTCTCTTGAGCTTGACAAAAAAGGAGACCTATGGGTGATGTCATTAATACTGATAAATATGTGATGGGTGAGTGTCAGGAGGATGGAGCCAGGTTCTGCTCAGTGACATCTGACAGGGGGCAATGGGTGTCATCTGGAACAGAGAAGGTTCCATATCAATATGAGAAGGAACTTCTTCACAATGAAGGTGATGAAGCACTGGAACAGGCTGCCCAGGGAGGTTGTGGAGTCTCCTTCACTGGAGCTGTTTAAACCCACCTGGATGTGTTCCTGTGTGACTGGATCTAGGTGATCCTGCTGTGGCAAGGGGATTGGACTGGATGATCTTTTGATGTCCCTTCTAATCCTAATTGTTCTGTGATATGTAAAGGGCAAAAGGTGTAAATTATAAACTACTCTCCCAAATTAAGAAAGAAAACACCGAAATCCTTGGCAACACAGAAAAATGTCCTCAGATAATGTTGCTTTTTGGAATCACAAGGAGAACCTAAATAAGGCAGTGCCAGATTCCTCCGTCTATAGGAGAAAGAGCTTCCCTCTTTGTAAAGAAACAATATTACAGACAGAACAAAGGGAAAAGAGAGGTACAGAAAGAAGTTCTTTTCTTTTTTTTCTTGGCCAAGCTAAATCTGATAATTTTCATTTTAATGGTCTATCCAGGGATTTTCCAATTCTTTGGTGTAAACAGTTATTAAAGCAGAAGTGTGACCTTTTAAAACGGTGTGAGAAAACACTCCAGAAGATTTGATGGTCCTTTGAAGAGAGAAAGAACAATAGCTGTGAATAGAATAAAACCAGTAGATTTGTGACCAGCAGAAAGAAAGAAGCTTGCCTTCATATGGATTTATGCCATCAGTTGAACAATATGCACTCTCAGATGTCTAATAGGCAATAAGCTCATACTACAGGCTCTCTCTCACGGGAGGAAATTCAATGGTTCTCTTTTTTTTACCTGACTATTTTCACACTGCAGAAAATAAGTTTCTTGAGACCTCTGCCCTCCTGTCAAAATTGTTGTTGGAATTGCCCAGTCAGCTCAATATTACACTGCAACAGGGGCAGAATCCAACATTTAAACAGTTATAAACATATTGTTTCACACACAGTCATGCATACTGCATGATCAAAGGAGCCACATTTCCTCAGGAAAACACGCTAAAAATAAATGTATTGCTGCTTTTTCAGCAGCCATTCGGAGCACTGGCAGGACAAATTGGCTCATTCAATAGCATTTTATACCAAAAAATATAAGCTACAGAGTTGCCTCCTATATACTCCATGAGGAAAATTAATTTGGCCTCTAGAGCCCTTTGCTATTAATCTCCTTCAAGTGTCCCTGCCAACACCCTCCCCAGAGCCATGATCCCGCAGAAGCACTCATGCCCATAAGCAGCCCTATAGATTCCAACTGTCCTGTGATGGTTAAAGTTCAGCATTCCTCAGAGATCACTGCCATGGTAAATTCAATCTGTAGGCTTGGGCAATATGCATCAGCAAGATAACACAATTAATCCCCCACCCCAACATGCTCATTCTACTCTGAGACAATTTTGCACTGAAGATAAAAATATTTAGGTCAGTAAAATTAGCCTAGGATGGATTTACCCCATGTCTGTACCTACAAAATGTCTAAACACTGCACTTGGCAGAGCACTTGTCAAGCTAAGATGGGAAATCAAAGCTGAATGACTGAGAATTGAGTCCGAGGCCCTGAGTAATGCCACAGACAGAATAATGGAGTCAGAAGCCAGATATAGAGAGTTTCTGCTGTGTTAGCTAGGAACTGTCAATCGGGTGGGTGGGCTTTTTTCTAAGTTAATTACATTTCAGAGCTGATCTAAAATCCATAGATTTATAAAGGAAAAGCTTTGGTGGATTATTTTTGGTGTGATCAAGTTCTTCTGAAAGTCTAAGAAGTCAAGTATGATACAAGAAAAAAAAAATATAATCTGACTGTCACAACGATAAGTAATGCAAATCAAATAATTCCTACAATACTAAGCAATAATTTATCAGTGTGTGGCTGTTTAATCGTGTAATTTTCACAAGATTTTCAGCTCTTTTCACAGAATATAGAACGAGATGAGTAATCTCAAGCCTGTGATGGCCAATGTAAGAGTATTAAAGAGTAAATAGAATCACAGAATCATTTAGGCTGCAAAAGACCCTTGGGATCATCGAGTCCAACCATCAACCCTATGCTATAAGTTCACCCCTAAACCAGATCCCGCAACACTACACCTAAGCATCTCTTAAACTCATCCAGGGATGGGGACTCAATCACCACATTGGGCAGCCCATTCCAGTGCCTGACCACTCTCTTCAGGAAGATTTTCTTCCGGATATCTAACCTAAACCTATCCTGTTGAAGCTTGAAGCCCTTACCTCTGGTTCTTTCGATAATCACTTGTGAGAAGAGACCAGCATCAACATCTCTACAGTGTCCTTTCAGATAATTATAGAGAGCGATGACGTCTCTCCTAAGCATCCTCTTTCTCAAACTAAACAGCCTCAACTCTCTCAATCTCTCCTCATCAGATTTATTTTCCAGGACCTTTACCAGCTTCATTGCCCTCCTCTGCACTCACTCCAGCACCTCAATACCTCCCTTGTACTGAGGTGCCCAAAATTGAATGGCTGGTGCCCAAACAATGCAGATGACATCGTACTTTGCTTATCTTGTCAACAGAAGTACAGTGGTCCAGCCGTGTATGTAGATAACTCAGAGGCATTTAAAACAAAATTTTGCCAATGAACAACAGAACAAAAACTTTTAAAGTCATACTTCAAGGTCATGAGGAAGAGGGATGTGTCTTTCTTTTTCCACTTCTCAAGTGTCTATATGTGCCACAGAACAGGCTCTTTTCAGCCTTGCTTTCATCAATTAGCAGGCAATGCCTTCTCTGTAACAGATCCTCAAAGAGTTTGGAAATACAATAACAGCACTCATTTATTGATTACTTTGATCAGGTACTAGGCAGGAGGGAAGAAAACCTCAACATACACGCCAATAAACAACTTGGAGCCTCTAAAGCCATACTGAGCGAGCTTGAGAACTAACAATGAGCTTGAGATGCTCAAAAAAGAAACCCATGACAGAGAATCAATATAAAGCCTTGTGGTAAAGATGCTGAAGTAAGAGATGGAATGTTGGGGTCACTCTGAAAAGAACTCTTTGCCCTGATGTAAAATGCTGAGACAATAAAGGATTCCTCAGTTGCCAGGAGCAGCTGAGACCACCTCTTTCTCTCCAAATGACTGTAGAGGAAGCTTAGGGTGACAAGGCCTCGAAGACTGGTGGAGTCCAATGGACTATATGGAGACAATGACCTTGTTATGTACTTCTGAGGCTGTGGACTCTACTTTTCTCTGGAGGCAAGTAAATTGTGCTTTATATGGGCGTGAGCACCATCTGAATACAGCAGCTTCGGTTAACCTCTAGAGGATTATGGGCTATTTGTGCTGAAGTTGTTCCTGGATTGCCTGTAGTATAAATGCACTGAAGACTCATCCAAAAATAAAGGGGGGGGGGAGGGAAAAAAAGGCAGGAGGTATGCAGTCCTGTATTGAAAATTATTAAGAGAAAATGATAGCAAAATGCTTTCAACTGACACGAAAGGAAGGCTTGCTGGAAAAAAAACCTGAAAGAAGTCCCACTACCTCAATAGTGTTTGAAAGAGGCAGATTGTGACCCAGGCAGAGGGTCTGGAAGTGTTAGTTTCTGTTATGGTATATTCTATACATGCCAATCTGGAAGGTAGAGCCCCTATAAACTTCCAAAAACCTTTGATATGTTTCTCAAAACTCCATTTCTTCTGCAAAAGTAAACACACAAGATGATTTTAGATGGGTACTCATTCCCTTGATGTAACTAATTATAAAATCTCAAAGGGAGAACTCTTAAGGATGGAGATGTGTATCTACTTTAAACAATACTCAGCCCTAAACTACAGAAAAGGTACAAGGCCTAGTACCAAAGGCAGCGAGCTCAGGGACAATGAAATGAAACCAGGAACTACAACACTGCAACAAGTATTTGAGCTGTGTTACGGAAGAATCTTTAATCTACACATTCAAACTTCAGTGAAACTCTAATATTAGCATTTTGATGGGATTTGGGAGACCAAGTCATCAGGGAGACCGCAGGTATGCATACAGTCCCTGAGTGGAAGCATGTGCTATGAAATATGTATATTTATTGCCTTCTAGTTATTGTCTGTAGGTGCACTTTGTCTCCATTAATTCTGAATGTTTTATCCTTCAGCAGAAGGTATGTAAACTCTATCTCAGCTACTAAATAGGTAGAGGTATGTCTGCAGGCTCACATGGAACAGTGAACAGAATGGCTGTTGTGACTACTTCTCCATTTTGCTAAGGCAAGATCATAGGATCATAGGATGTTAGGGGTTGGAAGGGACCCAAGAGATCATCGAGTCCAACCCCCCTGCCGGACCAGGACAAAACTATCTAACACAGATCACAGAGGAACGCATCCAGGCGGGCCTTGAAAGTCCCCAGAGAAGGAGACTCCACGACCTCCCTGGGGAGTCTGTTCCAGTGCTCTGTGACCCTCACAGTAAAGAAGTTCCCCCTTGTGTTGAGGCGGAACCTCCTTTGCTGCAACTTACACCCATTGCTCCTTGTCCTATCACAGGGAGCAAGTGGAAAGAGTCTGTCCCCCCACTCCTGGCCAGCCTTCAGATACTTATAAACATCTATCAAATCCCCTTTAAGTCTTCTCTTCTCCAGACTACAAAGCCCCAAGTCCCTCAGCCTCTCTTCATAAGCCATGCTCTCCTGTCCCCTAATCATCCTCGTAAGATAAGAAGGAAACAAGCAGTATGTGGACACTGGAACCACCAAAGATTTATGTAACCTAGGATTTGTGTCTGGTTGACTATCTTTGTGATAAAAAGCTCTTGTCAGTATGGCAGGACTCTATTGCCTTGCAGTGTATCTTGCAATCTTAGTCTCCTGCAATCTTAGCCTCCCACATGCATGTCTTAGCCTTTTCCAAAGCTGTGACAAGACGGAATATACACAGCTGTCCACTTCTGGGAGGAAGCTCAAAAATATCCCCTAAGTTAGACAAGTGCCAAACAGGTAACAGCGGTCACAAATAGCCCACATTCCCTGTAGGAAGGACTCAGCTTTCGAAGGTTCCAGCTGCAACAAAAGATTTTGCTGTGACATAGCCACTGACAAACTGCATTGTGTTCCAATGCCCTAGGGTCTAAAAGTGTTTGAGATCATAGTCCAGATTCCCCACCATGTAGGACATGACTAGACACTCTCTTTTCCATCAAGCTGATTCAAGAGACAGTGAAAATGTGAGCTTCATTTCCCTAAGAAACAAGGCTAAGAAGAGCCTGATGTGAACTGCTCAAGATCAAAAGTGCCAAGTTTTACCAGCTCCTGTTGCTAATGAGTTAAAAATTCATTACAAGTGTTTTCAGGAGCTCTCACAAACAACTACCACTGACATAGACTACTTGTAGACATTTGGTAAATGCTTAAACCTCTATTTTTTTAATGCCATAATAAAACCAATGCAGAGGCTGATGAGTCAACACGACTATGATATTTCCATTAATTGTGTGCCAAGGATTTTGAAAATAATAACTGTTTAAATAATACTGAGGAGAAGAAAGCTTACATTTACAGAATGTATTAAAATTTGCACAGGTAATTGGATTGCATGGAATTCAAGATAAGAATATCTTTAATTAAAATTAAATTTTAAAAGAAATTACCCATGTTGTTTTTTAATCTCTTTGCACAACCCTGAAAAAATAATTTACATCTCAGTGTAATCAGTACATAGTCACAACTAGGTGTTACGATTACTAGATGAGAAGATCTTGGGAGGCAACGGGTACAGAAATGAGGAAAAGGGGATTAGATATTCCAGAGTTAATCTGTTCAGTGACTAATGTGAGAGGCAAACAACCAACGCTTAAATCATACAGTCAAAATTTCTTTCCTTTGTCTCTCCTATCCTTTTCCCTCATACTTTTAGACCACCATCACTAAAGCAAATGACCTTTGTTCTTTGCAGAATCAGGACTTATTCCCCTATTCTCACCCTGCTTCAGAATTCATAGAATCATAGAATGGTTGGGTTGAAAGAAACCTCAGAGGTCATTCAGCTCCAACCCCCCCATACCATGGACAGGGACACTTCTCACCAGACCAGGTTGCCCTGAACCCCATCCATCTTGGTTTTGAACTTTTCCAGGAAGGGGCCATCCACAACTTCCCTGGGCAATCTGTTCCAGTGTCTAAGCACTGATAGCATCTGTCTTCCAATTCCTAATAAATCTTTTGTGTTAGCCAGCAAACACACCGGGATTATTGCACTGCATTTTCACCACCCGACTGCCAATCTAGAAAAGTCTTATCTCAGTTTCCATGTGGTGCATGTCCCTCATCATACAATACCCTTTTCAGATTCATATTTGAAAAGTTCCTGAGAGGAACACAAAGCATATTGAGGCTGCTTAGGTGTGAGTTCTAGTGATCACAGAGTGCTCAATATACACCAGGAGACATCTACATGCTGTAAGAAAATGAAAGACCTGCTAATTCTTGGTTGGTCTTCAGTACCTGTAACCAAAGATCCACTATGGTTACACACCCACACCCCAGCACTTGTCATCCCCAACCAGAGTAAGATGAAGAGTGCAGGTGACATGCTCAGGGTCATGTAAACTGTCACAAACAAAGAAGTGAAAAAAAACCCCTTGAAATCCCTATCCAGGCTTATTAGGTCTACTTGGCAAGGTGCAAGCATCCTTCAACTGGAGCAATTCCTGACTCATGCATCACACAAAGAAAATACTCTTTTACTGTGAGGGTGGCTATGAGCTGGCAAGTACTTCCCAGAAAATCTGTGGAATCTCCATCCTCAGTTATATTTAAAGTGTGCCTGTGCATGGTCTTGGCCAGCCAGACTTAGATAACCCAGCATCAGGGAGGCTGGACACGATGACCTACAGAGGTCCTTTCCCACCTCAACCATTCTATGATCTTGTAATCCACACCTTCTCAGAACCCATGTAAAATCAATAGCAGCTGTTCCCAGATTTGAAGACTGCACTCTCTTCCTGTCTACCTCAGCTGGGAAAGTGTGTTGCTAAAAGGGAGGCCAAAACTGAGGTCACAGTGTGTTCACTCCTCAGCCCAATATCACAATGCATCTTACAGGACAGAGTTCAGGAAATGCAATGGTTACTCTGGTTTTGTTTTATTCTTTTGTTTTCCCAGAGAAAACTGCTTTTGTCCAATAGGACAAAAATAGCCTTCCACAATAGTTCTATCCCTTTAGATTTGGTGAATAATTGAAGATTGCTTTCCTAGTAGTTAGTAATGAAAGAGGTTTACTCTGAAGCTTTCGCTATTATCCAGCACCAGCACTTTCCTCTGCTGCTGAGGTTGCAAGAGAAAGTGAGGGGTGACAGGTTCTTGTATGAACAAATGAAGTAAATTCTACTGCCATCTGGCTGGGAATAAATCCACAGTAAGGCCATTGGATAACTAAGACTGTGGATTAATTCAAGAATAACTGAGAGCAAAACGTTGGATTTTTCCATCCGGCGTGTTCAGAAGAACACGACACTAATGAGACTGACGCGTGTATAAATGTCTGGCAGACTATCAACCCATACGGATTGCTTGGCTTTAACAACTCTTCCCTCCTACTCTGTCAATTGCTCACCTGTGGGCACCAACGGTAACCTGAATGTAGGCTTCCTTGTTGTTTGTCTTGGTTCTTATCTACCCGTGTTAACCAAAATCCATTGAATTTCTTCTCTTCTAAGCAGGTAATTCTATCTGTACACAACATGGCAACCGCTGGCAGCTTAGGCTCCCAGCACACAGAACAAGGATCTTTGCAAACAGAGCTCGGCCTCCATTCCCAGCATGATTTGGCTTCACTTCTCTTTTATGGCAAACAATTATCTGGTTATAGTCCCAGATCGAGGTCTCCAGCCTCTACACCTCACTGAAGTATTAGGCCTCTAATTTAATTGTCACCAGAGACAAGCTTGAACTGCTCCACCATATGGAAGTCAGAAAGCATTCTGTATACGCAACTGCTTTAATTTTCATCTAATTTCTTTTCTGGCTGTAATGGCTCCATCTTAAAAGAAAATGCATTTGTGATAGCATCTGGAAGGAAAAAAAAAGAGGGGAATATTTTGTTTAGTTGGGCCTTGCTTTTTATGTTTTTATTCTTGGAGATTTGTTCTTGCAAGTCAAGAAGAGCAGTGGTGCTTTTTAAAACTGTGGGGATGCTAGAGGACACAAGTAATACATTAAAAATTCAAGCCCCAGGAGTGATGAAGGCTATTTAAGTTTCATTTATCTACGGACTTCTGGCAGGTTTTCTTGTGCAGGAAAAGTAAAGGGAAGTCCTGCAGTTTATTTCTCTTCTCAGAAGAGGAAATTAAAGGATCCTGGGTATGGTACCGAGAAATTAGAATGAAACATTGCACCATTTTCTGTTACTAGAGCTTTATGGGTATTAGAAATCCTAGAAGGAGTGGAGTTTTATGCAATCTGGATGGAGAGCTTAGTCACACAAAAAAAACTACCAGAAGCCCCATGCTGAGAGTTGGCATTGAACTGAACTGAGCCTGTAATATTTTGAGGATGAGGGAATAGGATACAGGATTAAGACATCCCTTTGCTTTGGTGCAGACCTTAAGCTGCTTTGTCTAAAAAACTGAATATTAAAAAGTCAAGAATTGCTGTGCATATGGTAAGATTGCAAAGAAGAGCCTTTAAAACTTGTTAAAATTAATAAAAGAGACTGCAGAGGAAAAGGCATCGCCTGTATTTGTGACATTTTTCCTTCATTTTATATTTGCTCTGCATTCAAACTCCCTCTTTCTTCTAACGCATAGCACTAAGCCAACTGATGATACTAGCATTCCTTTTTATGCACATTTTTGACTCTGCTTATAATTTTAAGATTTTAATGTAGATTCTTAAAAAAGGACAATTAAAGCAAATTAATACAAAAGTAACTCATGTTTCAGAATGAAAGTGTTATGACTTTGCTTAAAGTGTCTGTAGTAAGTTCCACCTGAGATACTGAAATCTGAATTACCTGACCTTTTGAAGCAGTTAACTGATTACAAACCACTGCAACTGGCAGTGTGTCTTGAATGATCTCTGCCATTCAGGTGTCCTGGAGAAGAAAGGGCAAGTGAAAGCAGAAGGGAACACACTTTTTGAAAGGCAATGAGAAGTAAGTAATGATGTTTGAGTCAGAAGCAATCAACTACAAAGGTATGCAAGAGCAGAAAGAGAAAGATTTGAGGTTTTCCACAGGTACTCCTTAAGAAATACTTCGTAGGACTTCATGGACCAGACTTATGAAGCTCAGAACCCACTTTCTCCTACTTTCACAGTGAACTGCTTTTACTCACTTCCTACTTCTGCTATTCTTTCCATGGCTTTATGTCTAGCAATTTAGAGGGGTTTTTTTGTCTTTTCTGTTTTAATAATGTGACCTATGTCCCACAAACCTTTCTACCTAAAGCAACTCTGGAAGCCTGAACCTTTATGTATGTTTAGTGCAAACCATAAGTAATCATTCAATAATCTCTCTATTGCCTGGTGAGTGCTCATGTTTTGGGACATAACAGTTCCTTTAGATTCTGTTCATGTTTATGGTACTAGTTAGAGCTTGTAAAAACTATTATTCTGTTTAATACACTAGAACTAGTTAACTAAAATGCTAGCAGGACTTAAGATGGTATAGAAGTGAACTGGTGCTGACTTGGGATTAACACTCCCATAAGACATAAGAAATCCAAGTGTGGAGGTGATGTCTTCATTCCCAATGAAGTTACCTGTTATAGTTAGCACTTCCTTAGCTGGATACAGCTATTCTTGTATCGATAACTACAAAGCAGTTGGCTAAATGAAGACAGCATGCAAAGCACTCTGAACCTGTTTGGTTAGGAGCTAATTTGGAACTACAAGAGTTAAAGAGGGGGGTAGGGCAAAAAAATCAATTTTTAGAAAGGCTGCTTTTGTTGAGGCTGTGTGTTATTCACAGGTTGAGAATCTTGCAGAAAAGCTGATCCCTAGTCAGTATTGCTTTTTTTATGTAGCCAATACAATACAAATACATGTATAAACAAAAAGAAATAACAAAACCAAGCTTTATTGGTTGATTTGGGCTCTTTTTGTTGGTTTGCGTTTTGCTTTTTCTTAAGAAAGAGAAAATGATACAGTTTGATAACAGACGTTCATGGGTTGTTTTGTGAAATGAAAAATTACTTTGAAACCTAAGCAATGATAAAAAGGAAAAATCATGTTTCCGCATGATTTGCCAAATTTTAGCTAGTTTTAATAAAAATTATTCTTTCTCTTACAGAGATCAGATGCCACAGCTTGGTGTTAATGGTGGGTGAAGGAAAAATAAAAGGCTTGAAAAGGTTTTTACCTGCTTATTCTGTCATACTATGGTCTGCGCTAGGTTTTAGAAATGTTTATTAATAAGATTATCACATATACATAATCACAGGATTTTATCTTCCAGTGCAGTAGTCATTGAATAAACCCCCTAATTTTTATTTTAATTAGAGAGTAAATCTCTCTTCAGATGCAGCAGACATGTTAACACATGTAAGTAACCCTAAAAATCCAGTTTAAGCCTAGCACTGCACACCACGTGTCATGCTCGTCTACTAAACGGGGCAAGAAAAGCTACTCTCATGCTACTGCTGTAGTCTCCATCTCTGGAGACATTTGAAACCTGCCTGGATGCGTGCCTGTGCGACAGGATCTAGGGAATCCTGCTGTGGTGGGGTTTGGATGAGATGATCTTTCGAGGTCCCTTTCAATCCCTAATATTCTGTGATTCTGTGACAGGAATATAAAAGGAGATGACGAATGTTGTTGACTTGCCAGTCGCTCCAGTGTGAATTTAAGTATTCCGAAGAGTTTAACATATAAGTGTTTATGTACTCTTATATGGTGTATATATATAAGGTATATATAAAAGGTTAATTACCACAACAAACTGTAAGGAAGCTTTGCTGTACTTATATTTTGGTAAAATACTCATAATTTCTTGCACAAATGTAGAACTGCTCAGTGAAGTGTAACGCTATGATCCACAGATAATATTCCAGAGACTGGGCTGAGTCATTATGTTGAGGGGGTGATGGGGGGGACTGATGGTGGAGTGGCAAACTACAACCCTCAAAATGAAAAATGAAGTACAGTCAGCAGACATTTTCTGTAACAAGCAATTACAGGGGACAACTATTTGCTAGGCTGCTTGTAATTGTGACTAGTAATCATTAATAACTTCCTTTCAGTGTATTTATCACTACTTGAAACTCATTCTATGCATTTTAATAATAGTAACATCTAGCAATATCTTCCAATATGTATTAGCTGGTACTCCAAGATGCCTTGTTTTTATAAAGATACTATTAGCCTGTGCTAGCAAAAACAGCTGTGACATGCTACCATCTCATAAACTTTCAGGACTTCATCCATGGAAATAAGAATTTCTAACCAAGAGCAGTTACATAATGAACCTCTCTTGAAGGCTTTCTAGGTACACATTCTGCGCTCCGCAGTTCAAGAGGGATGTGGAGCTGCTGGAGAGGGTCCAGTGTAGGGCAACGAAGATGATGAAGGAGGTGGAGCACCTCCCTTATGAGGAGAGGCTGAGGGAGCTGGGTCTCTTTAGCTTGGAGGAGACTGAGGGGTGACCTCATTAATGTCTATAAATATGTGAGGGGTAGGTGTCGGGAGGATGGAGCTGGGCTATTCTCAGTGTCATGTAGTGATAGGACAAGGGGCAATGGTTGTAAGCTGGAACGTAGAAGGTTCCACATCAACCTGAGAAGGAACTTCTTCACAGTGAGGGTGACAGAGCAGTGGAACAGGCTGTGCAGGGTGGTTGTGGAGTCTCCTTCACTGGAGATGTTCAAGGCCTGCCTGGTCCTGTGTGACTTGATCTAGGTGATCCTGCTGTTGCAGGTGGATTGGACTAGATGATCTTTCGAGGTCCTTCCAATCCGTAATGATTCTACGATTCTAAATTACAGATGTCTTGACCTGGGAGTGAGGTTAAAAATTAATGATTATATATATGAAAAAGCATAATTCAGACTTGAATAAAGAACTGAAAATGCTTTCCTGACTTGATTTAGACTGCTATATTATTGCTACTTCCTCAACGCTGAGGCTTACAAGGTTTTTTAGAGTTGAACATAATGCTAGTATTAATCTCATTTGACAAACATAATTTTTTAAGCAAAAAGTGGGTTGAAATGCATCAGGAAAAATAAGATTATGAAAAATGTCTTCTGTCACAACGTTAGGGATGAACATTATCTACCTGGAGAAGACATACAGCTCCTTATAAACTAGACTGCATTGCACAGCATGCCAGCATGGTCATCTGTGTAAAGTATTATCGTGATATATTATGAATGTCCTAAGGAAGTTTGATAAAGGCCTCTTTAGTGAGTGGAAAAAATAAAGATTTGCATCTCTTGCTCTTTATTTTTATAGAGGACACTTCATGGTAATGAGGTCCTTCACGGTTTGGATATTAAGAGAGGCTCTCTCCATGATGTGCTCCAGGGCAAAAAGAAAGGCCAGTGGGAATCCTAAGTGCTTTTACTAAAGCCTGTGCTCAAAGTACACGTGGTTATGGATAGATACCCGGTTAGTTAGTTTAGAAAAATAAGTGTCGGATCGGATATAACTTTCTCAGATACTGCCGGTGCTGGGAACTATACTGATATAAGTGCACAAGGTTTAAACTTGTTCTTTTTAATGAGGCCATTGTTCCTATTGAGATCTAGTCTCTTGATGTTAATGTGATATAAATAAGTGACTCCCTCATGCCAATGACTACTCAGCTGGTAGGCTGTACAACGTTTGGCTCCATGCCACAAGATTGATTGCTTTTCTGAATGTCGGAGTGCCTCAAAATTAAAGTTGAGTTACACTATTAATTGATTCAGGACGGCTTCTTTGGAGTAATTATGTTCAAGAAGGGTCTGTCAATACAATTTCCTCTCTGTTGTCACCGCACCACCTAATTTAATGGGGTTGGATGCACACAGGATAGTCACATGCATGACAGCAACAGTGTGTGCCAGAGAAAGAAATCTTCACGCAGAAGAAATATAGAAAAGGCACTTACAGTTAATCTGTTTTATATTACAGAGGGTGTAACAATAAATGTGGTTCTGCTGTTTATTTGTAAGCTCTCTGATGTTAATTTCTGTATTAAAGTAACGTTGATTTGTTGGTAATGTAGCTGTGAATTTGTAAAATTTAGGTTCAAATCATTAAATTTCAGCCCTGAGATAGAAGAATCTGCAAACTCACATTGCCTGACTAATCCCCCAAAGAACCTTTAGAAGTGCATTAAATTCTGTAGAAGAGGAAACAGCAGTCCAAAAATGTTAGTCAACAACTCAGATTGTGTTGCCCAACAACTCAGCACGAAAGTGAAGTTTATAACTTTGGTATGCACAGTTCAAGAGCATGTTCAATGTAGCTGAACATCTAACCTTCTAACAAGTTCTAAAAATGTCCTAAAAAAAGTGCTGCACAAAATCAAGATTTCTTTCAACAAAGCATCACACAAAATGGTAACATGCAAACATCAATCCCAACTGTCAACCCTACGACCCCAGGCTCACTAAACCACACTTCTAAGTGCCATATCCATACATATTCTTCAACACTTCCAGGGATGGTTACTCAATCACTTCCCTGGCAGCTTGTCCCAATACTTGACCACTCTTTCAGTGAAGAAATTTTTCCTAATGTCCAATCTAAATCTGCCCTGGAGCAACTTGAGGTCATTTTCTCTTATCCCTTCATTAGTGACTTGGGAGAAGAGATTAATATCCACCTCTCTAAGACCTCCTTTCAGGCAGTTGTAAAGAGCAATAAAGTCTCCTTTCAATCTCGTTTTCTCCAGATTGAACAACCCCAGTTCCCTTAGCAGCTCCTCATCAGATCTGTCCTCCAGGCCCTTCACTAACTTTACTGCCCTTCTTTGGCCACTCTCCAGCATCTCAATGTCTGTCTTGTATTGAGTTCCAGAAAACTGAAGGAAATACTCACGATGAGGCTTCACTACTGCCAAGTACAGGGGATGAACACCTCTCTAGCCCAGACAGTCACATTATTTCTGATGGAGTCCAGGATACTGTTAGCCTTCTTGGCCACCTGACCACACTGCTGGGTCATGTTCAGCCACCTGTTAATCAAAAACCCCAGGTCCTTTTCCATCAGCCTGTTCTCTGGCCACCATTATATTCCATGGGATTGTTTTGAACAAAACGTAGGACTTGACACTTGGCCTTGTTAAACCTCATACAACTGATCATTGATCCAGCTTGCCCATATCCCTCTGTAGGGCTTTTCTACCCTCAAGCAGGATGACAGACTACCCACTCTGGTGTCATGTGCAAAATTGCTGAGGCTGCAATCAATTCAAATAATTGATAAAGATATGAAACAAGGCTGGTGCAAATATAAAGTCCTGGGGAATACAACTTGTAACTGGCAGCCAACTCAATTTAACTCTATTCAACACAACTACCTGGACTCAGCCATTCAGTTTTTATACAGTACAGTCCATCTGTTTAATCCATGAGTCCCAGTTTCCCTGGGAGGATGCTATGTGAGACTGTGTTGAATGCCTCACTAAAGTGTAGCTAAACAACATCCGCAGTCTTCCCTTCATCTGCTTAGGTGAGTCACCTGGTCATAGAAGGAGATCAGGTTGGTCAAGAAATTCCTACGTTTCATAAACCCATGCTGGTTAGCAAAGATTCCCTGACTGTCCTGCACTGACTCTGTGAGTGCACTCATGATGAGCCACTCCACAATGTCCCTGATCCAGAGGTCAGATGTTCTGATGTCCATATCATTCTTCCTCTCCTTCCTGTGGATGGTCATCACATTAGCAAGCTTCCAGTTATCTGGGACCTCTTCTGTTGGCCGGGAGTGTTGACAAATAATGGAGAGTGGGTTGGCAAGGTTCTCCACCAGCACTCTCAGCACTCTTGGATGGATCCCATATGGCCCCATAGAATTGTGGGTGTCCAGGTAAATTAGTAAGTCATTAGCTCCTTCCTCTTATAATATGGAAAGACTATCCTGCCCTCCATCCCTGTCTTCCAGCCCAGAAATCTAAATACCTTGAGGATAACTGGACTACTCATTAAATATTGAGGCAAAGAAGGCAGTAAGTACCTAAGCCTTGTCCTCATCCTTGGTGATAATGTTCCCATCCATATCCAGGAAGGGGTAGAAAATCTCTCCCACTCTTTTTGTTGTTAATGCATTAGTAAAAATATTTCTATTCATCCATTACTACAGAGATCAGCTTGAATTCTAATTGGGCTTTTGCCTATCTGATGTCCTTTCTGCACGACCCAGTGAAATCCCACTACTCTTCTTGAGTTGCCTACCCTTTCTTCAAAAGATCATAAACTGTCATTTTTTGCCCCTGAAGCCCAGCAGAAGCTCCTTGTTCAGCCAGTACAGTCTTCTTCCTCACTGGTTTTAATTGGGATGAACATGGAGTTTCTTATTCGACCAGTGTCCTGAACAGGCCAAAGTCTGTCCTGTAGAAATACACTGTGATATTGTCAACCCCCCTCCTTGCTTTACCAAGGATCAAGAACTCAGTAATTTCATGGTTGCTAAGCCCAAGACAGCCTCAGATCAACATACCTTCCGCTAGACCTTCTCTGTTTGTGAACAGCAGGTATAACAAGACACCTCCCCTGGCTTTTTAACCAGCTCTGTTGGACAGTGAACACTTCTCTGAATTCAAACAGGTTTACAAATCTCTCCCCAGTTCCTTTAGTTACTCAAAACCACATCACAACTCCACTGACTTTCATTTTCAGGTGTTACATTTTCCATTCTATGGTCTCTAATAAAGAGAAAGATAAAAGCCCTCTTTTAGGATTAAACCTTAACGTCACATAAAATAAGCACATTCTAGTCCCTAAACTGAAGATAATCTGTTGAAGATAATCTGCCCACCATAAATTAAGAATTCGAATGTTTGGAATTTTCCAGAAGCACAGTTTGACAGTCTTCAGACAAGTACAGATTCTCTTTCACTGCTGTGTGAATGAGTTTAAGTTACTTGTGGATCATCTCTTTGTTCTAAGATCCCACCTCCGTGGACATTAGAACAATTTAATTCCCTGTTTTGGGATAGAAAGGATGCAAAGGCACCAGGCTAGTTCATATGCCACAGGCCACATTCTGAAGGCTTCACTTTCAGTAATCCTACAATTAAAAGGATTACCTGTATGACTACTGGAGAGCTAAGTAGTGGTCAGAAATGTATAATGTATTGCACAGATAAACATCCACTCTTGGATAACTTTTTTATCACCACCAAAAATATAGCTTTTTTCCTCTTGCATAGCAGAGGTGTAAATTGGCCAGGGATTAAAATCATTACTTCTGCTACTTGCTTACAGAACATCTGTTAATTTGCAGAGGCAGGTGTTTCTGTTCACCTTCTCTAAACACCTCTCTTCAGTTTGCATTTCTTAGGTTCAGTAGTGCCACTGAGTTAACTAGTCCTGTTCATATTTAAGAGGAAATGTAATCAATAAATCACATATATTAGTCTGATGTCCACACACAGAGGTTTTATGATTAAGGATATTTTGAAAGGTTCACTGAATATTACACATTGAAATAAGTGTCTGTTGCCTGGGAGCAATTTCTGAGCTGTCTTCTGGGAACTAGGACACACTTAAAAGGATTTAGTGGTGAAAATCTTTCATCTAGAAAATCCATTTCTTCCATTCACACGTTAAAGAAACAGAAAATGTTTCTTTGCCAACTTTGGCCACAGTAAATGCATCTGAATAGATCCCCACCCTTGAAACAGAGCTAATTTCTGCAGAAGTTCATCCCAAAGATGTATTTCTGAGCAGGTGTTTTGCTTCACTGTTCACATCTTGAATTGTGTGCATTCCATCACATCAATCATTTTGCCCTTCCACAGTCAAGGAATTTGGTCTTTTCAGTTGAGTGAGCTGGGAAAGGAGAGTGCATCACTACTCGTTTTAAAACATTCCATAATGCTTGGCTCCTGCGTATGTCTGAGAACAGTAAATATGTAATGAAATACTGGGAAAACAGAGCTCAAGTTACCACATAGATCATGCCCCACATTTACAACAGCACAAGCAGCAGCACTTCGGGAGCGTTTCCCTCACCTCTCCCCTTCCTGACCACTGTCGATGTCTTTGCCCTTGTTTGCAGAAGTCACAAAGTCTTTCCATCTGTCAAGTAATCACTTCTCAGAAATTAAAATGATCCAGACAAAGGCAGCTCCAGTTACATGAGGCAAGTGTCTCCAGAAACCACACAGCTGTGAGGTTCTTCCTCCAAGAACAGCAAATCTTAATGACTAAAAATCTTTGCTGAGAAAGGTAACAGGTATTAAGTAAAAGGGAATTTCTCAACTTGAAATCATCAAATGAAAATTCTAAACACCTAATGCTTGACCTATCAGCTAATATCCGGCTTCCATAACTAATTCTGTCTTGTTTTGTAATGGGAATTAAATGTGATGAAAGAAGAATTGATCAGATTCTCCAGACCATTTCTAGCCATAGACAAGTTGAGCTTCTTAAATATTGCCAGGACATCCGCTGTGTGATATCCTTGCCAAAGGCTTCTCTATAAATGGGAGATTATACTTCCCTGTGCCAGGTGAAGATGCTGATGTCAATCTTTAAAAATATTATAGGGTAATGCAAAATCTGGGATTTTAGACATGGGGCATATTTTGCATCTAAAACATTTCCTTGTGAAGTTAATGCCTCAGTTTTGTGATCACTATAAATGAAAACTTACTTCAGTCAGTGTTCTTGGCCCTTCTTCAAATGATATTTGGAGAAGAAACCAAAATAAGCATTCTCTAACATCTGAGTGAGAGAGTCCAAAATATTTTTGGGATGAAAGACCTAATCAGATAAATAATTTTTCTGATCTTGCTACTTTTAACATTAAAACAACAAGTTTCCACACATTCTTCTCTGGGCTACTGGAGTTTAATACAAATTAGGCTGATGGAGATCAAAACTAGCTCCAGACTCACAGGAAGGCTGCAGTTTGTGAGGAAAGTATCACTACAAAGAAGTCTGATACCGATAAAGCTCATCAGTCTTTGAGATTCCTGAGATTGCTTCACACTCACATAAATTTCTAATGGAAAGCTACTGTAACCACTCCTAGGAAAGAAGTAGCACAACAGTTACTCAGAAAACCGGTAGGATTTGACTGTCTGGGCAAGTCATATTCACAGGGCCAGAGGATGTTAACATTTTGCAAGAAGATGCACGTGTTTCCCCAGATACTCCCAATAGCAGTAGAGCAGGAAGCCTCCAACAGTAGGGAATTCTTCAAAAATTTTGACTAGAGGATGAAGAACATGTCTTTAAATACCACAATATTGATGCAGATGCTGACTGGGAGCCCTTTTTTTTACATTTGTTGTACAGCCTGCAGTACATGGATTAAATGACATGTACGTTGCAAAAAGCTTCTAGTCTAAAGTTGCCAAACAAGAATAGCAAATGCAGGTTTAGGCTGCCTGCATCCTTACCCACAGGGACAACTCCTTCTCAGAGCAGAACTGTGCTAAATCAGCTCCCAGTGAATAAAAACACAACTCCTCCCGGCTGAGCATTGTGATCACAATGACTTTTGAATCCACATCCTGCCATTCCAAACTGAAAGGTGGAGTACCCACCTCAACAGAGGAAAGAGATACAGCCCAGAGTCTGTCATTCTCTATTTGCTTTTCTTTGTTTTGACTATAACATTCTGAACATTAGTTTGTTTGATTAGGTCACTTTGCTCAATGAATTTTGTCTCTTTTCCAAACAGATGGTGTGAGCCTGGGAATGGTTTTAATAAAACTCTTTGTGTACTGGTTATATGGCACTTATTTGGCAAATGTCACTCCACAGACACACTCTAGGTTTAAGACGATACTGCAACAACTTAAATGTCCCACCAGCTGCCACAAAATGAGAACAACATTAATATCAACAAGGAAATTATGAGTTCTGATAATTCAGATTGGAACTTGAGGGAAAACTTTATAGATATTTGCAAGATTTGCATCATGAAAGCAATGTGAAAGTCCATCCTAGTATTAGAAAATAACAGTGTTAAGTCTCAAAGGTCTGAAATATATTTTGTCCTTTACTCCCCGAGCTGACCAACCAAAGCAAGTGGTCAGTATTTTCATCTTAACAGCCTGGAGGAAATGTCATCAAGGTTTTTATATCCTAGGTGAATATTGTTCAGGGAATCAACAGCAAAAAAGTTTTGAAAATAAAGTTTACACCATAGTGGGCTTTGTATTGTGAGGCATCTCTAAGGTGTAAACTTCCCAACACAGGTAGGTAAGGTTTCAACACAGCATGGAGATCCAAGATTGGAGACACAGCCACATTTCCTTGACAAGTCTGCTTTGCTGCCCTCATTCATTCCAATCAATAGATTTACCTTTAAAACCAACTAGAACAACTGGTCAGTCAGAGCAAGATAAGTGTTGTCATTACACATTTTGAATCACATGAAAGTGCAGGCCAGAAAGTGAAACACAATGTTGAGACCCGAGCACAGCTGGAGAATGTAGTAAGAGATATGCAGAACATCATGAGATATGGACAGTCACACAATCACAGAACATTAGGGATTGTAAAGCACCTTGAAAAACAATCTTGTCCTATCCCCCTGCCACAGCAGGATCATCAAGAGCAAGCTGAACAGGAACATATCCAGGTGGGCTTTAAACATCTCCAGTGAAGGAGACTCCAAAACCCCCCTGGGCACTCTGTTCCAGTGCTCTGTCACCTTCACTGTGAAGAAGTTCCTTCCCACATTGACGTGGAACCTCCTGTGTTCCAGCGTACACCCACTGCCGCCCCTTGTCCTCTCATTAGATGCCACTGAGCAGGGCTTGGCTGTGTCCTCCTGAAGCTCACCCTTCATGTATTTATCAACATTAATGAAGTCATCCATTAGTCTCTGTTTCTCTAAGCTCAAGAGACCCAGCTCCCTCAGTCTTTCCTTGTCAGGAAGATGTTCCACTCTCTTCATCATCTTTGTGGCTCTGTACTGGACTCTCTCCAGCAATTCCGTGTCCTTGAACTGAGGGACCCAGAACTGGCAAGTCAGGACTTCTGTTAGGACAGGGAGTTCTTGGGCAGGGGACAGTAGGGACAATATCAGAATAGTTCAAAGCAAAGACAAGAGTGCAAGTTCAGAAACTGCTCTGGATTCACGCTGCAGAGGCAGAAAATTGCTTTAATGAGATATATTAATCTCCCCCCCCTTCATCTCTGAAATGCCCCATACATCAGTGCACTGAGCAGGGATTTGTGCTGTAAGTGAATGATGTGGATGATACGGTACAACAGCTAAATGCAATTGCAACAAACAACCCCCGTGGGTGAGGCAGTGCTATCCAGTTATTATTCCTGTTATGGCCAGTGATAAAATTGTTTTCTTTCCGAATATGTGTGATGGGCTGTGGTCTGAGATACAGTATCACAGTTGATGGACCACTACTGTGCTCTCTTAAGGCATCTCCTGTGTTCCAGAGTGTATGCACATTATTCAAAAGCTGCAAATGAACATATAAAAGTTAAGAGGCTTTTTGCAAATGATGTTTTTCATCCTGCATTATTACATTAATTACACCACAGAGGTATGAGAAACTATCATTAGTGCAATCACACTATAATGATGAATAAAGAAATCATTATAAGTAGAAGAGACTAAGTAGCCAGAATAATCAGGAGGTTTTCTGTTGAAAAGAGTGATGGCAAAAAGGCAAAAGAAAACAAAAATAATGTGAAATTAAAGTAAAAAAAAAAGGCAAGTTTTAATATTGTAGGAGAGGTTTTGAAAACAGGGCAGCTAATAGGGGTATTCACTCAAAGAGCTTGTTATAAATCTGCATTAGCGTTAGTTTTTCAAATCACTGCTGGATATAAAAATCACAGTTTACAGACTGTAGAAAACCTAGTTTTTAACCGTCAATCTATAGAAAAATGGGTCTGTGTCAAAGCAGATTCAACAACCAGCAAGTATGCTTGGCTAAATGTCTCCTGATATTCAGAGCTGAACTAATGGCTCTCATTCTGCCTGTAACAGGACGCTCTTTAGTTTTATTAGAGGCTCTTCTGGGACCTGCCATTTTGAGATGTGTTTGAGGGGGATTTTTATTAATTTTTTGAGGAAAAAATGCTGTAATAGCTAGCTGCTACACAGCAAACATTTAAGAAGCCCCAAATCCAAAGGCTATTTCAGCTGGTCACAGTAATAGCTGGATTTTCTGAGCCTTCTGTGATTTAGAAACAAAGTTTAACAATGCCATTTGGTTGTGACACAAAACTCACCCTGAAACACTACTCCCAGGAGCTGTTTTGTGATGTCCTATCAGAAAAGTAGTTGTTAGGTTTCCTAACTTTAAAGTAAAAAAAAAGTTAACTTTTCGAATAAACAAACAAAACCCCTGAGGAGCTGTGTCTGCCTGGTTTTTTAGAACAGTAGTCTTTTTAAGAAAGAAAGTAAAAAGATTAGCAGTATCTTCAGCAATCAGAAACATGCACACACAGATTTCTGATACACAGCTTGGTATGTCATTACCACACGGTACGTACGCGATTGCTCTGACTGTATGCTGTCAAGTAACTGAACAACTGAATTGCTTTACGCCACAAAAATGATGGAGTGGGACATCTCCCTGATGAGGAAAGGCTGAGGGAGCTGGGTCTTTAGAGCTTGGGGAAAAGGAGACTGAGGGGTGATCTTATTAATGTTTCTCAATATGTGAGGAGTGGGTGTCAGGAGGATGGAGCCAGGCTCTTCTCAGTGTCATCTAGTGATAGGACAAGGGGCAGTGGGTGTCAGNCGCCTGGATGTGTTCCTGTGTGACATGGTCTAGGTGATCCTGCTGTTGCAGGGGGATTGGACTAGATGGTCTTTCGAGGTCCCTTCCAATCTGTAATAATTCTATGAGTCTATGTTCCAACTTGCAACCCTTGCCCCTTATCCTATCACTAGATGACACACTGAGAAGAGCCTGGCTCCATACTCCTGACACCTACCCTTCACCTATTTACAGACATTAATGAGGTCACTCCTCAGTATCCTCTTCTCCAAGCTAAAGACACGCAGCTCCTTCAGCCTCTTCTCGTAATGGAGGTGCTCCATTTCCTTCAACATCCTCATTGCTCTACGCTTGACNAGGGGGCTGGGACTGGATGATCTTCCGAGGTCCCTTTCAGTCCGTAAGACTGAAGGATAAGGGATAAGGGGCAATGGTTGGAAGCTGGAACATAGAATCATAGNTCAACATCCTCATTGCTCTACGCTTGACTCAGCAGCTCCACATCTCTCTTGAACTGAGGGGCCCACAACTGGACAGAATACTTCAGATGTGGTCTCACAAGGGAAGAGTAGAGGGGGAGAAGAACCTGTCTTGATCAATGACACCACCTACCTTTGTGTCATCAGCAAACTTGCTGACAGTGCATGCCAATCCCTCATCCAAGTCCTCAGTGAATAGATTGACAGAACTGATCCAAATACCGACCCCTGGGGCACTCCACTAGATACAGGCCTCCAACTAGACTCTGTCCCATTGACAACTACTCTCTAACTTCTATCCTGCAGCCACTTCACAATCTACCTCACTACCCAATCATCTAGACCACACTGCCTCAGTTTGGCTGCAAGGATGCTGTGGGAGACTGTGTCAAATGCCTTAGTTAATGTTCTATGATTCCTTCAAAATAGTTCTTGTATTTGGCAATACTTGAAAAACTACCTTGCCATAAAAAGGTGTTATGTAAGGACATACACATTCACATATGTACATGCACCACTGTACATCAATACACGTAGACATAGAGAAATGTGTTTACATGTATATGTATATACCTACTGTCATGAATGAGCAACCCCTGCCTGGGTTCCCAAGGATTTATCTGTACATGAGCAGCACTATATAACCATTAGCAGAGCAGGGAAGGACTTGACTATTTGATTTGTGACTGCATGGAGACTTCATTGGCTTTAATTGAGCAAACATTGGTTCACTGGGCATGACATTGTTCTTGTACTGGTATAAAGCTGAAACAACTCTATCAAGGGCAAATGACCTTTGTGAACATAAACAAGGAGAAACATGACCTCCACTGAATAAAAGTGTGATGGAGCACTTGTAAGTTCCAGGAAAGGAAATTCATTAGCTGTGGGTGTTGCCTTGCTCTCTCTAAAGGTTATCATTTTGACTCCATTAGAATCTTCATCAGGATATAATTCTTAAAGGTTTTCATTTAAAGATTTTTACCTTGCTTTGGTTTTATTTGTTGTAACTGCTACATGCCAAAGACAACTTCATGGAGAGAGTGGTCAGGCACTGGAATGGGCTGCCCAGGGTGGTGATTGAGTCCCTATCCCTGGATGTGTTTATAAGTTGTGTGGATGTAGTGTTGGGAGATCTGGTGATTCTGTGACTAGCTGGACAGTAGCTGAGGTGTAGATGACTAAAACCATTTTTATTCTCACCGTGAAACTGCTCTGCTGTACTGCATATGAATAGACTTTGAAAGAGAAAAGAACATAATTGGAATGGCTGAAATTCCATGTCTTATATTCTAAGCAACATCGTAAGCCCTATCTACGGAGTTAAAGAATTTGTTTCCTCTCCACTGGCAAAACTTGTTTACATAGAGGCCACTTTCACAAGATGCAATAGTAGTTTCCAGTTCTGCACTTGGTGCTCATGACAGAAGCCAAATAAACCTGCTGTTGAAGACCAGCCTCTTACACCAGTAACATAACACTGTGTTTCGTTGCCNCCCACCTAGATATGTTCCTCTGTGTCTTGATCTAAGGGATCCTGCTGGGGGGGGGGACAGGAATTTGACTAGATAATCNGGACAGTAGCTGAGGTGTAGATGACTAAAACCATTTTTATTCTCACCGTGAAACTGCTCTGCTGTACTGCATATGAATAGACTTTGAAAGAGAAAAGAACATAATTGGAATGGCTGAAATTCCATGTCTTATATTCTAAGCAACATCGTAAGCCCTATCTACGGAGTTAAAGAATTTGTTTCCTCTCCACTGGCAAAACTTGTTTACATAGAGGCCACTTTCACAAGATGCAATAGTAGTTTCCAGTTCTGCACTTGGTGCTCATGACAGAAGCCAAATAAACCTGCTGTTGAAGACCAGCCTCTTACACCAGTAACATAACACTGTGTTCCATTGTCTTAAAAACAGACACTCTGGGGATACAGAATCTCCTTTTTTTTTTTTAACTCAAATGCATTGTAACATTTAATATTTTTCCAGTGATTTTTTGGAGCCATTCTGTGCTTACATCTGCAGAACATAGTCAAATGACTATAATCATAATGATTAAATGCAAATGTTGCTTTAAGTGTTACTAATGGAACTTGTGGTCTTGCTTTCTTAAATGGATATTCAATCTGCTGTTCAATTTCCTATTAGAACACTTTCCTTTCTCCTGACTTTAATTTGTTTCTTGCTCTACAGAGTAGGAAAGAAAAATGCTTGCTTGCTGCCTTGACTCCTAACTTACCCCTAAGGTACATGCTCTTCCATAACCAAATGGGAAAGAAAAATATCCTTTTAAATTGTTCAGACATACAGTATCGCACATTCCAAGGCACTCCACAAATCAAAGAGATCATGTTTCACTCATGCTGAATTTACATCCCTGGTTTCATCAGAAGAGTAATAATATATTTGTCAGGTCTGTCAGGTTTCAAATCATCTATCAGAGATATTCTGGGTCTGCTATGCTCTCAAACATTAATGACCAACTGTTCTGAATCTTCTAAAATTATCAGGAAACAGTAGAAAAGGATTTTCCATTTCATATGGAACCATTTTTATAAAAAGGCAAAAGGCTTTCATTACATATCACTGTTGTCAGTCCAAAAAACTCATTTATGCTCATTCCTCATCTTTTAAAAAAATCACAGACATTTTTGTAAAGCAACCTCAGATCTTTATGCAACATACACAGCAAGAAGCAAAGCTGGGTCCTTCCATCCTGAGAATGAAACTGTCACTGATTTACAATAAAATTAAAAACAAAATATGAATCACTCCAAGGTAGTGGTCAATTGCACAGAGTCTGGTTGGAGGCCTGTATCTAGTGGAGTCCCCCAAAGTTTGATAACGGGACCAGTGCTATTTAATCTACTCATTAATGACTTGGATGATGGATTAGAGTGCACTGTCAGCAAGTTTCCTGATGACACAAAGCTGGGAGGAGTGGCTGACACCCCAGCAGGCTGTGCTGCCATTCAGCAGGACCTGGACAGGCTGGAGAGCTGGGCAGGGAGAAATTGAATGAACTATAACAAGGGCAAGTGTAGGGTCTTACATTCTGGGCAAGAAAAACCCCAGGTACATTACAGTACTCTTGGGTACTGATCTGTTGGAAAGTAGCATAGGAGAAAGGGTCCTGGTGGAGAGCAAGATGAGTATGAGCCAGCAATGTGTCCTTGTGGACAAGAAGACCAATGGCATCCTGGGGTGGACCAGAAGAGAGATTGTTAGCAGATCAAGAGATGTTCTCCTTCCCCTCTACTCTGGCCAGGTGAGACCGCACATGTAATATTGTGTCCACTTCTGGGCTCCTCAGTTCAAGAAGGACATACAGCTGCTTAAGAGAGTCCAGCGCAGAAACACAAAGATGATGAGGGGAGTGGATCATCTCCCTGACAAGGAAAGGCTGAGGGAATTGGGTCTCTTTAGCTTCAATAAAAGGAGACTGAGGGGCAACTTCATTACTGTTTCTAAATATGTGAAGGGTGGGGGTCAGGAGGATGGAGCCAGGCTCTGCTCAGTGTCATCTAGTGATAGGACAAGGGGCAATCAGTGTAAGCTGGAACATAGGAGGTTCCACATCAATATGAGATGGAACTTCTTCACAGTAAGGGTGACAGAGCACTGAGAAGGACTGCCCGAGTTGTGGAGCCTTCATCTCTGCAGACGTTTAAAACCCACCTAGATATGTTCCTCTGTGTCTTGATCTAAGGGATCCTGCTGGGGGGGGGGACAGGAATTTGACTAGATAATCTTCGAGGTCCTTTCCAATCCCTAATGTTTTGTGATTCTATGATTTTGTAAAGAGTCCCATTTAAAGATTATTCCAATCTGAGATATTCCTGCTTAAATTGCTGCTCAGAACTTCTGAAACTGAAAAAGCTTGAATTAAGGTATATAAAGGAATTAAAAATGATGCCCTTAGTCCAATTGACGTTGCAGAGAAAAGTGACAACAGACAGGAAAAAGAATAGCGAAAGTGATGACTTTATGATTTCTTCATTGCTTCTGATTGTCTATAAATATTTACTATTTTTTTGTTTCCTGAAGAGATAAATCCACTCTTCTGCCATAATATATGCAATGCTTTATGCAGGTTTTTTTCAAAGGTGTCCTACAGGTCTAGAGAATGCACTGCTATTAAGATATTCTAGACTCTAGAGGTCAATGTTCTTTCTGCCATGTATTTTTACTAAATTGGTTTGTAGCCACGTTGACCATAATTAGGGGAAGACTGACCGAAGACTAAAAAATGCTGAAAACCGTTGATTTCAGGAACACAGGCAAAATAAAAGAACAAAAATTTCTCCACGCCGGAAGTGGATTACAATGAGCCATTTATGTCAGAGATATTAATCACATTTATTTTAGAGCATGATAATAGTTTTCTGTTTGGGCACCTCAGCATATGTCTATAATATTCTTAATGTAGTTTTTGCACCCAGGTGTAACTGAAGTCGCAGCAGCATAACTAGTAACTGAAGATGTGATTCATTGCTCAGATGGCACTTGGACAAACCTTTTACTGTTCTTAGCTCCATCTCTAAGACATTAGCCTACTCCTTACAGTGTCTGTACTGCTATTATTACCTGTAGTAACTTACATGAATCTGCATACTACATCAAATTTTGAATTTACTTTAAGGGATTCAGAGAACTTATGCCCAGACAAGAATGAAGATTGTGTTCCACAACCCAAGACAGAAACCAAGAGTACTCAGCCCTATTAAATCTTACCTCTAACTTCTACATGGTGAACAGGAAAAAATCAACATTGCATTCAATAATAGTGACATAATTTAATGTCAACAAGCCAATATCGAGGGAGCATACTGTTGACACTATTTCACATTATTGGGTCACAGGGACTACAGAAATTGTAGATGTGTAAAGCCTGTACATTAGCTGGTGCAGTCTGAGGTGGAGAATACACCAGGTAGACTGCTAGAGGATTGCAACAATGAGCAAGGAGGCCCAAACTGTTTCAGTTTAGCACACGTTAGACTTTGTTAGCCTCACTCATATAACCTGTATCCTTAAGGAAGGAGCTAGAAAAGTATGTTGTTTCATTGTCCATTAGCTCATGCTGTACCCTCAGCTTTAGGCACAATTAATGCGTTTACAGCATCAAAAATAGCAGAGACTACCCAGTCTCCCCTGGCACCGCAACTACACACTGATCTTTAGAAATGTCCACATTCTAAAATGTGATGATTTATCATTTTAACACCCAACCAGCACCAATTAAAAAAAAGCAAAAATAATATTTTGGAGAATTTTTACAGTTTTGGGCTCAGCTTCAGCATCATGCACGTTTGCTCTCCTTATGCTTGCTAACAGTTTCCTGCAATATCTGTTCACACGGCTGTGCTGCTGTTTTTCCCAGGAATTAGAAGGCATCTGTACTTCACAGATTATTTGAATAGAATTCACTGCAGCCTATGCTGAATGGTCCTTTCATGTTACTATTTTTCTATACTGGTGTTGTCTCTCACTTCTTCATCTTAAGGATACATTACAAAAGTTTCTAGAAGGAGTAAATCATCATCACTCAAAAGCTTTAAACTCTTCATTCAAATGAATTATAATCTGATTATTAAAATTGGCTAAATATGGCTATAAATACAAATAATTAACTAAAAAGTGTCTGTTAATGAATATTAAAAGGTGTCTATTAATGACTAGAGGAAGTTGAGACAAGAGAGGAGTTTGCCTTGGTTGATGAGGACTGCATTAGGGAACAAATGAGCAAACTAAATGTACATAAATCCATGGGCCTAGATGGGATGCACCCACAGAGCAATTCATTGCTAGGCAAGACTCCATTAGCTTTGCAAAGTCATGGGANGTTCCACATCAATATGAGATGGAACTTCTTCACAGTAAGGGTGACAGAGCACTGAGAAGGACTGCCCGAGTTGTGGAGCCTTCATCTCTGCAGACGTTTAAAACCCACCTAGATATGTTCCTCTGTGTCTTGATCTAAGTAACTATAGAACTTTCAGCCTCACCTCCATCCCAGGAAAGGCAATGGAATGATTTATCCTTGATGCTATTTCTAGGCACATCAAACACAAGAGGGTTATTAGGGGCAGCCAGCACGGCTTCACCAAAGGGAAGTAATGTTTGACCAGCCTTTTATGAAGGCATAACCAGGTGGATAGATGATTGCAAAGCAGTGGATGTGGTGTATCTTGACCTCAGTAAAGCATCTGACATGGTCTCCCACAGCATCCTCGCAGCCAAACTGTGTTCTGTGATTCTTTGAATACAATCACCAATATGGTGTAACATTGAGTGTCTCCTTCCTCTTCCAGAGGAGCTCTCATAAGACTATCAGCCTGATATTTTTAATTAGCAAAGCCAAACCTGTCTCAGAATCTTTTTCACAAGTACTAGATTGATTACATTGATAGTTTGCTATGCTTCCCAAAGTCACTCAAGGGCTTTTGACCACACTAACATCCTAATATGAGCATACAACAGAACAAGACTGCTGAGCAACAACCTGTTGTATAGTCATATTTAATAAGGGCAGAAAAACATATGTTGCCTTGATGCACATTAGGGTTTTTTTCAACAAGTTGTCTCAGTGTTTGCAGCAAGCTACAGTTTTCCAGAAAATGCCAGCACACCTGAATCAGCATTACTGTCTTATATGAATAACAAGAGAGAGCCTGGAATGGGTTGCCCAGGAAGGTGGTGGAGGCCCCATCTTTGGAGGTGTTCAAGGCTGGGCTGGATGAGGTTCTGGCCAGCCTGATCTAGGGTGGGGTGTCCCTGTACACGGTAGGGGAGTTAGAACTGGATGATCCTGTGGTCCCTTCTAACCCCAACTGACTGTATTACTTGGTCTGTGTGATCCTGCTGTGACAGGGGAATTGGCCTAGATGATCTTCCGAGGTCCCTTCCAATCCCTAATGATTCTGTGATTCAAATGACTAATCTCTCTGAAGGTACACAAAAAAGCATCATTTCATAAACTAGAGTCTTCTTATTCCTTTTAACTTACTCAGGTAGTGAAATATTCCTAATTTAGGAAAGCAGCTTCAAAAACCCACCTCTTACACATTTTCTTTTGTTGTCTTTTGCCAGGACACCACAAATCTTAGGAGCTAAAGGGAATCTCAGAACTCAGCCTATAACATCAAGTACCTCCAGAGAGTCAGGCCAAGACAAGGAAGTCTGTCTGTGGTCTGGATGAAATCCAGTGAGGTCAACTAGAATCAGACACAGCTTTATGACGACAAAGAGGGCCCTGATACCAGCCCATGTGCGAGAAAGTTATGATCAAGTAAAACCCATAACCAGGCATCTGTATCAGGTCTCACATTGAGATTAAATAGGGTCAAGCCTAAATGGATTTCTTGAGCTGGTTTGTTGGGAACTCAGATGAGGCTGGTCAGAGCCATTAAGGCCTATTTGTGTCCCCAGGGTTCTGACCACCTCACACTAGTTATTCCAAATTATCTCTAAGCCATATTTGGTTACACATCTTGCCCATGACTTGGAGTCTTTTATTGCACATGACTTGACCAGAGCGCTTTCAGGCTTGCATACAGCAGTTCTACCACAAAGACAGCAGTGTTTTTTATTTACAGATGAACCTTCCACTTGCTTATTCAAAGGCAGAAGAGTTCTAGCAGGTAATGAAACATTTTGGCTAAGCAAGGTAGCAGAGTTTTACTTGTCTACTTACAGTTAGCTCACAGCCATCATAAGTTTTAGGTGAAATATCACAGATAAGATAGCCAGGTAAAGCTAGAGATTAGACACTTAGTTAAATCCAGGGTCTAGCTAAGCCTTTGCTGCATGAACTGTCAGCAAAGTCCATTGAAATTAATGACATGGAAAAGCTCTGAATTGTGCCATAAAGGATGTACAACTGAATTGTTATGGGTCTAAGTGTGGTGTAGTCTTTGCATGGTAGTTTGGAGGAGTAAATAACATTGCTGATTGTGTAAACTACACTCTGGACCCGCACCAGGAGAAATAAAAAGTCAGCGCAAGAATCACTTGGTTTCCTTGAATCCTCTACCTAGGATAAAACTAGGTATCTACACCTATAACCATGTTTGGTCACAATTCATCACCTACCCCAAAGCACATATCTTAAAGGCTAATATTCACTGGGGGCATGTAGAACTCAGTGTCAGGACTTCAGCTGTCAGCACTTTATTGGGCCATACACTCCTCTCTGTCAGCACATTCAAAGTGTAAGCCATACAATACACTTTCCAAGTATTTCCATCCATTCTCATTCTTCATCTTAGTTACCACACACACTTTTGCAGAGAGACCTGGTTTTCAAGCACAAATTACATCCTTTATATTAATAAAATATATACAACCCAAAATGTAAATAGATAAAAATAATCTGTCAGGCAGCTCTTAAAACACCAGGGTAATTTTCTGTATCAAGAAAGAAATCAGCACAAAGTACAGCCATCAAACAAACTCTTATCTCTAACAACAGGCTCAGCACATGTTGAAAACCAGGGAAATCAGCCCGCCCCTCCCACATTCCTACAAGTGGACAGGTCTCTTACTTTACATAGTGCACTACACTCTCACAGGGTCTTACTGGCCATTTTCATCTCATGGGGGAACGACATGGAGTAGCCTATGAGCCCAAGACAGATAACAGCGATAAAACTTGCCAATGAAATAAATACACCTGAATTTCTCCTCTTAGCTACAGTTCACATCTACTACAGATTAAGGATGCCAGACTAGGAAACTGCCTGAAAAAGATCCCAAACACATTAAGAATTACCTGTTCACTCTCCAATGTGCTGTGGTTTTCTTCTGTCCAGTGAAAGTTTCTCTCATAATTGAGATAACATTCACAGTATCACAGTATCACAGTATTATCAAGGTTGGAAGAGACCTCATAGATCATCAAGTCCAACCTGTTCACAGTTCCCCCCACCCCTTGCTCTTTGTTTCTGTCTTTTACTATCAAAGTTTGTCTCACTCACTGATTGATTCACTTTTCTCTGAGTTTTTTAGTACATTTGGAATTGGTCAACATCCCTTAAACACAGAGAATGGGCAAATGACAAGTTTGATACGGTTTATAAGTGATACCTCAAGACTATGAATGAAGGATACCTTACAGTTTTAATATTTATTAATGAATATAAACCACATGCATTCATATTTTATCATGTCAACGTTCCTCAGTCCTCCAGCATTAGGAATAATAAACAAATAAAAAAGCCTTTTGTGCGAAAGGTTACAAGTTTGAGAAGTACCATGTTTTTGTAGCCACTTAGAAGAATTGTTTTGAGGTAATTTTGCTGACCTACCCTAGTAGAAACAGGAGATGCTGTGACTTCCTCTCCTAGGGACTGTATATTTGTCCACAAAAAACCAAAGGTGTGATAGGAAGTGAAAGTATTTGGTATGGGTGGCAAATAAGAGAGGTAATTGCTGCTACTGGGTATAAGCTGGAACAGAGGAGGTTCCACATCAATGTAAGAAGGAACTTCACAGTGAGAGTGACAGAGCACTGGAATGGGCTGCGCAGGGGCATTGTGGAGTCTCCTCTGGAGATGTTTAAAACCCACCTGGACATGTTGCTGTGTGATGTGATCTAGGGGACCCTGCTGTGGCAGGGGTATTGAACTGGATCATCTTTCGAGGTTCCAATCCCTAACGTGCTGTGATTCTGCTCTATTGCTCATTTAAGCAAAACACAAAATTCACCTACAGGTTTACAGGATCAGAATTTCACCCATGAATGTGTGTCACCATGTGACAACGAGATCTGAATTCAGAGCCCCTGAACGTACAGAGTGCTGAGAAGTATATGAAATATTTACTGGTTCATTATGAGTTAAATGTAACATACATATTTGTGTAGGAAAGAATCAATATCACTGTTTATCCAGATCTAGCTGGTGTGACTTTTAAAAGTGAAGCAAAAATTTTCAGTATCTTAACGTGAAAAGCTGAGAGAAGCCATCTCATAAATTTTGATAGAAAGAATGTACTTTTTGTAATGAAATAGCTACCTGATGCTGTTAAGTGTATTGAAATTGAGCAGTCAGTGTTAACGACTTCTGAACTCATCACAATTTGAAGAAAATCTCTTCCTAAAATCCTTCGGGTAACAACAGCGTTGGTACTAGTGGTAAAAGATTCGCTGGAACTGTGATAGTGTGTACAAATTTCAGAGCTTCCTTGGTATTTTTATTAGTCTGTTTGATGTTTTGAGACCACAGAGTGATTAATTTTCTGCATAATAACTCAAGTATTTTATATTTAAGTATCTCTGCCCATATGCAGCCACATCTGTGAAAAAGAAATAGCAGGTGTTTCATTTTTATGGTTTCCTTCTGTTTATTCTTGACAAGTCCATTTGTTATACTAAAAGAAAATGAGTAATCACTGAGCCCATTTGATTTGGAACAGAATGCCCCCTGACTGTTTATGATCATTAGTATTCCCATTGCAATAGTCTGGCCATTACATAACTAGATACATTTAGCTAGCAAGAATTAAAATGTTCTGTGCACCATTTGACTTGATCCATAAAAGAACAAACCTATTAGAGCAACATTGCTTTGTTTTATTAGTTTTCATACAACAATTTTAAATTAAATGTTGCTCAAACTTGTCACATTCTAACACTTGTATGCCTACACACTGTGGCTAATAAAACTTTGCAGATGCAGGCAACGGACTCTTTCTTTTCAGTTACTGTAGTGTGACAAGAAGGAAAGAATTCACCCTAAATATGACTGTGATATTTAATCATCCACAGACCTGTGTGATTTCATGCACAGAATTTACTGTGCAGGTAGGAATGGCTACTGCATATAAGGGAAAACAATAGGAGAAATCGAGTAATCAATGGATCACATCTGAATCTTCTCTGTTCCAAAAAGGAAATAACAGATGTTTTGATTAGTACGTAAATGGAAGCCCATCAAACAGGAAGATCCTGCTTATGAAGTGACCCTATGGGTCAGTAAATAATGACTCAGCATTTTCAGCGACCCATTATCATTTATTTGCTGTTAAGAAGAAAAGTTTAGATGAGATATAAATTTGGGGAAGAGATAAAAATGGAAACATCTTGCTAACTTTCTAAGTCTTAGATATAACAGGCTCTCGTGTGCCATGACATACAATTTTAGATAATTAATAGTACATACATAAACTGAAATGGTTGCAGAAGGTCAAGCACAGGCATAGAGACGCAGCCTCACCCAGCAAGGTTTAGATATTAAAATTCCTCCCATAGTGTCAAAATGATGTGTAATTTTTTTTTTCTAACATCTAACTCAGAATACCAAATGGATAATTTAAAATAAAAAGCCAAACACAGAAATCTTGAGGCTAAGTTTTCAAATGGAAAAGACCCGTTTTCAGATCAAAGTAGGATGTATGTGTCTCAGTGAAGACAGGTAACAGCAGGATGTCTCTTTTCATACCTTTAATGACAAGAGGAGCATCTAAACTCCACAGGCATAAACAGCTTCATCATTCAGCCTCACCAAAGCTCCAGCCAAACCTTTGCCTTTATTGGGAGTGACAGATAACAATGGATCACAAAATCCAGTCTCTCCTCTAGAGATGAGGGAGGTTGAGAGAGTAGCTGTATGGGTGCTTACCTGCCAGTCAGAGCCAACCCAAAAGAATGCCAGAGACTGGTGATGCAAAGGACACTACTGCTTTCCTTATCTGCCATTTGGAGGCACCTAAAGACACTGCTTGTCTTGAGTATTCTGTCAATACAGCAAATTTGTTATTGGTTTGGACCTAATGAAGAGAAAATTTCTCTTATTACTTTTGAAGCCAGATTTTCAGTTCTTTTTGGTGCCATTTCAAGTTACACCCTTTTATATCAATCAGGGCTAAAAATAGGATGTGAAATTATGTTTCAAAATAGTTCTGTTCCAACTTTGAGTCCTTTGCTCTATAAATAGTCTTTTAAAACTGAAATATCACTTAAAGCTCTTTAAACTAAGAGAGAGAAAAAACCTCAAAGAAAGGGTTGTATGTTTTGCTTATCAACCCCTGGAGAGCCTGGATAATGTTAAGGCCTGCGTGTCCTTATCATTTTGGTAAGACGCTGCCCAAGCGTTGCCAGATGACTAGTAATTTTCCAGCTAATCTCCATACTTTTAAACTTCAAATAGGTTGTTCTTTCAGAAGACATAAGGATTGTCTATAAATTTGCTACATTTCACCTACATCTGTTTTCATTATATCAGGCAATTACTGACAAAATATAGAAAATTGCCAATAGGTAAAGAATGTTCTATAAGTAAACTTTTTTTGCAAATGATTATACAATTTACATATTCAAAGAAAAAAATTATATTCAAAAGAAAAATATATTACAGATGGAAATTGTGGTTAGAAATATTAAACATATTCTGTGAAGCATTTATCAGTGAAGTTATGTCCTCATATTTTAAAACTATTTACACTAGAGAACAGGTTTTTTAAGCATTTGACTACTATTCTTTGTTTAAACTATCGACTTTCCTCTTGATAAGGAAAAAACATTGTCTTTTATGACATGTAAGACATACCACTGCTTTGATTGTTTAATGATCTTTTATATGAAATCAGGGTCTCTTCCCTTTCTTTCACTCCTCCTTTTCCCTAATAGAGATAACCTTTTTACCAGATGACTCTTACATAAACAAGTGAACACATGGTACTACTGTGCTTGTTCACTTCTTTCCACAGGAATGGTGTGGTGCTTCATCATTCTCAGAAAAGGAGAAAAGCAGCGCTGAAAGACACAATCCTGAATGGGTATTCCTAGGCACTGTTCCAGCATCTTGTATGACAGTCTCACTCTATAGAAGAGAGAGACTGGGGCTGTTGGTGGGACAGGCCTGTTTGCAAGGTTCCTCCATAGCATTACAGATCATATTAAGTTTTAAGGGCAAGTGCAGAGTCTGGCATCTGGGCAAGAATAACCCCAGGTACCAGGCTGGGGACTGAGCTTTTGGAAAGCAATGTAGGAGAAAGAGACCTGGGGGTCCTGGTGGAGAGTAGGATGATCAAGAGCAAGCAATGTGGCCTTTTGGCCAAGAAGGCCAATGGCATCCTGGGGTGGACCAGAAGGAGAGTGGTTAGCAGATCGAGAGAGGTTCTCCTGCCCCTGTACTCTGCCCTGGTGAGACTGCATCTGAAATATTGTGTCCAGTTCTGGGCCCCTCAGTTCAAGAAGGATACAGAACTGATGGAGAGAGTGCAGTACAGAGCCACAAAATGATGAAGGGAGTGGAAAATCTCCTTGATGAGGAAAGGCTGAGGGAGTTGGGTATCTTTAGATAGCAGAAAAGGAGACTGAGAGGTGGACTCATTAATGTTTATAAATGTGTGAATGATGGGTGTCAGGAGGATGGAACCAGGTTCTATCCAGTGTCATCTAGTGATAGGACAAGGGGCAATGGGTGTAAACTGGAACATAGGAGGTTCCGCATCAATATGAGAAGGAACTTCTTCACAGTGAGGGTGACAAAGCATTGCAAGGGGCTGTCCAGGGGATTTGTGGAGTCTCCTTCTCTGAAGACGCTTAAAACCTTACTGGCCACGTTCCTATGTGGCTTGGTCTAGGTGATCCTGCTGTGGCAGGGAGATTAGACTAGATGATCTTTCAGGTCCCTTTGAATCCCTGATGTTCTGCAATTCTGTGATTTAATTTTTGTTTTACTATATAGTGGACTACTAAGTGTAGAAATTTAAGCCAAATAAATAGTTTCCAACTGCAACTCAGACCTAACATGGCTGCTGATTGTAATGTTTCCTTTGTCATAAAGCAATGTTTTTCTTAAAAACCACAACCCATACCCGTTACAGAAAGGGAAGATATCTTCAAATTTCCTCAGATAATATGTTTGGGACAGAACAACCCTAACACCACCAAAATAATTGACTTATTTCCTACACTTCATTTCAGTAGCCTATTCCTTGGTAGCCCTGCTCTCTAGAAAGCCTCATGCTGGTTTGCTGTCTTTCTTCTTCCTGATTCTGTCACCTGCTGTTCCGAGCTTGTCATTTATTCCTTCAGCAGAAGCCTTGATCAATATGAATGGAGACTGTGCAGAAATTTTCAGTAATAGTAAGTCAAGAAAAATAAGGATCTGTGAAAGCAATCCAGTAGAGGGAGTCTTTGAAGCTTTTGATCTGGTGTGACTACCAAAGAAGGTAGAGTTGGGAGCAGTGTAAGCTTTGTTATAATGTTCAGAATGTAAATATTTCCATAAAATGCCTGACACAGTATATTAGGTGTTGAACCTTTGGTGAGTTCAAGACCACAATTAAAGATAAAGGAAAAGGAAACAAAGCAGTTAGGTCTAGATGAGATCTTGGATAAAATTTGCCAGACAATGAATAGCTGAGGAAAAATGGAAAGGGAAACGCTATAACTGTATACAGAAAAGAAGAAAAGGTTAAGCAAGTTAGTGCACATGAACTAGAAACTGTGTCACACATATGATATGCCATCATCACTGTCACACACAGAATATGCCATCACATATTCTGAGAAAAATACAACGGGAAATCGCTATCATATTGGTCCTTGGGTTTTTTTGCATTAGAGACCTGGGAAAGAACATGTCAGTCAAGTAGAGACGGATACCACCACCCACTCCATTATTCATGTGCCTGCGAACAGCGGGACCCTCAGCTATCCACACTGGTGAATACTTCAATTATTCAGCGTAGCTTCTGCAGCTCAATGCTCACTTAGGCAGGCCTGATTCCTCAGCACCTGAACTGCATCTCTTGATGCAGAAGACATGCTTTCAGACCCAGACACTCTCTTTTTTAAGGATTCTCAAATTCTGATTTCTTCAGCTAAGCACAAAATAATTCTCCCCTATACTCGAGCATCCACTTTTTTCTCTGTGGCAGAAATGACAAACAGTCTCTCTTCCTGCTGATCAGTGTTTTCTAAGATGGTGGCAATGGTCACATGGCCCCGGCCATGTGTGGGACCCAAGATGGAGACTGACCACACGGCTGCATCAGCAGGGCCACCCCCAACTCCGCAAACCATGCCAAGAGGGTTCCATGACTGATCCCTCTCCTCCTGTCTCTATTGTAGGGGGAAAAGGGATGAATCCCTTCAGCTTACCATGAGTTGCTGAACAGCTGCTCCATGGTGGGGGTAGGTGGGGTGGTAGATCAGCACTAAGGTCTTGCTTCTTCATTCGTGGTGCCAGCTCCAGACTGGGCCGGGTTGAAACCAGCATTGCCACTGCTGAGCTGGTGTTGGGGCCCCACAGAGCCACCGCATCCCTCCCCGTGGAGGAGCAGGGCCAGGGTCCAAGCTGCAGCTGGGGTCAGGGCTGGAGCTGAGCTACAGGAGGCCTGTCTTTCCCTACTACCCTCTGGAAGGGGGGTGGGTGGAGCATGGGGCAGCAGTCTTGTGCTGGGCTAGGAGCCCTCAGCAAAAAGAGGCAGGGCTAAGATCACTCACACCTTTTATCTTCTCACCTAGCCCATCCCTCAAGAGCCGGCACCTGGGACAACTCTATAGTGTAACCTCCCCCAGAACAGGTCACTGAGGGTTGGAGTCCTCTTAAAGCAACATAACTTTTTCTTCATGAAAGCACAAATCTATACGTCTGAAAATTTAGGTAATTTTCAAATTGCAACAGAATTGAAGACCAATAGTGTTAATAAGAACCCTTTAGCTGATCTTCAGTGATGCTGGGATTACTCTCTTATCAAAGAAAATATTTTAGTCTGGTTGTAAAGATCAACATTAGTTTGAACAGAGACTGGAGATGTAAAGAAATAGCATTTTATTGCCCTTCTTATCACAGAATTACAGAATCACAGAACATTAATGATGCTGCCCTAATGTTCTATGATTGTACGATCCTGTGATTAGGGATTGGAAGAGATCTTGAAAGATCTTCTAGTCCAATCCCCCTGCCACAGCAGAATCACCTAGTCCCAGTCACACGGGAAAATATCCAGGTAGGTTTTAAACATCTCCAGGGGAGACTCCACAAACCCCTGGGCAGCCGTTTCCAGTGCTCTGTCATATTCACAGTGAAGAAGTTCTTTCACAAATTGATGTGGAATTGTTTTCCAGCTGACACCCATTGCCCCTTGTCCTATCATTAGTTGCCACTGAGTAGAGCCTGGCTCCATCCTCCTCACACACACCCTTCATGTATTTATGAACATTAACGAGGTCACCCCTCAGTCTCCTTTTCTCCCAACTCAAGAAACCCAGCTTCCTCATCCTTTCCTCATAAGGGGATGCTTATACTGAAGATTATTCACTGAATATTTTTCTTTTCAGCTACTATTCAGTTACATTTAATGATGATAATAAGTTTATTTTGAAGCACCACCACATGTCATTCAGCTGCACAAAAAAGTATCAAAGAGTAAGAAGTGGGAACGTTGTGCTAATCTTACTACATACTAAAGTAACACTAACAGAATTGGCAACTATACTTTTTAGTACAGAAGCTCCTTAGGAATCAAATCAAAATGTTTAGCAAATGCCTGCAAAATTTGCACTTTTGATGATCATCTCTTCTCCCGTTTTTCCCCTTGGATTTACTGCATGCAGGGGGAATGAGTAATCAGAAATAGACAAAAACACTGAAGCATCGTTGGTTTAGTATTCAAACACAGATGATCATTCTGTCTTGTGATTACTTTGAGATGGATTTCATTTCATCAATACTTTTTACAGACTGTTCTGAGCTGTTTTGAAATGACCACATAACACTTGGGAAAAGAAAACACTGTTATGAGAAGAGAATGGCAGAAAACATGAACATTGCACAACTGAACATTTCCTAGCAACATGTTTCACCCACTGCTTGTAATTTAACTGTACTTTTGCCTAAGGGGAGAAGAAAAGATATTCTGAGAAAGAGATACTCAGCTAACCAGTATTTTCTCTACAGCCTTCCTTCACCAAGGATTAAAATTCATTCAAAGTTTTCCAGTTTTTTCTTCTAAAGATGGATGACAGATGACTTCCTGCTATGATAATTCTATACTCTTACTAGCTAAGGGCACCATTGGCAAACAAATGTAAAGTTATGCCATTTTATCTTTTTTTTTTCCTGTAATAAAGCTTCTCCACTGAAAGCATCTGACCAAAAATGTCTAGGTCTACCAGACACTAACGAGCATCCTTGACAGGTGAATGCAAGTCATGACTTCGCTAGGATAGCCAGAAAGTGATTCAACTTAGAGAGAAGAGTAATCACTGAGTAGTTTTATGAACACCAACAGAGACATGTAGGATGCCATCCAACAGAGACACTGGAAGAGCTGCACAGCCGTAAGAGCTCAAAACCTCATTTAATCTTCAGCGGGGTGCTCTGTCTTACAACAGATCTTTCCAGAAAGCAAACCATCACCACAGCTTAGTAAGACTGAGCAGCATAGATGTATCTGTAAACTGTGGCAAAGTCAGACATAAGAAAAGGCAACACTCACATAATGGTGATGTGCAGTCTGAAGGTTCATTACTGATTCTGCACCCGGTTACTTACTACATGATCTCGAGTGTGTATTTTAAGTTACATTGGTGAAAAACTAAAGAAACGTGGCAGCAAATCAAGCTAGAGGTGTTTATTCAGGTTGAAAAAAAGAGGACACTGGAAGGCTGACCAGAATTATTTCTATTAGGAGCAATCCTACAGTTCTAGAGCTGGAGTTCCCACTATTTTGCTATACTGCATCTTGTCAATGACTTCTGATCCTATCAAGAGCTAAGATGAATTTTCCTTGTTCCAGCTCTCTTGTTTTTCAATTGCATTCCAGACAAGCACAGTGATTTTCCATTTTGCTGACAAACAAGAGACAGTAAATTGACCAGCTTACTCTTGACTAGTGGGTGACATTCAATACAACATTTGACTGGCATTGCTGGCCAGACTATCAGCAACTGTGCTGCAGTTTTCAGCAAGAAAATCCTTATCAATAACTATTCTCTTTAAAGCACTATAACAGATTTGTACATTTTCAGACTGTTTCTGTACTTCCTTACCTATGAGAAAAGAAAGTATTAATTGCAATGGGAAGTGTAAGGCTAAAGCCTTGCAAAGATTAGTGGAATACAATTCCTTTTCACATCTTGAATGCTACTGGCATTTCAGACTGCTCCTACAGAGAAGAACCTCATATAATTTAAAACAACAGGGCTCCATCCAGATCAAGAGACTTTGATTTGCAGTTGTTGAAGTTCTGGGTCATAGGATTTGGGCATGATCTCATCTACTGTCCCTCTGTCCTGTTCTTCAATCTACTCACAAGTCCTACACCAGAAAAAATAATGAAGATATCAATATTTTCTCTTCTTACATACCTGCACTACAGTGCACCTGTAACCAGGAATGAGGTTAGTCTGGTTTACAAAACAAAGTTCTTGTGTTATATTTATCTTGAATTGAAAGGTGGCCTGAAGGAACAACTTCTCCTATAATCAAGTGCTTTATTTTTACTATTAACAGACCGTGATGAAATCAGCAAAAAGTGCTGATTCCTCCAATTCCTTCTTGCATTCTTCCTTTTTTTTTTAAACAGAAGAGTCATGTAAAGATGTAGCTGTTCTGTAACCACAAGAGAAAGACAAACAAAACTAACATGTAGTCCAGCATTGCCCCTGTGAATGTCAGGTTGTTTCCCTAATCAGCCTGAAGTGCAAAGCCATCTTTTAAGCAATTTATTTAGTACCATTGCTTCCAAGTCACATCTCTATTGATTGAGTTTTGTAGGCCAGTTCTCATCGAGGACACAAACACAATGTTGTCCAGGTATCTTATAGGGAAAGACTTTAACAGTTCAGAAAATCACAGAACATTAGGGTTTGGAAGGATCATCTAGTCCAATGTCCCTGTCACAGCAGGATCACCTACACCAAGTCACACAGGAACATGTCCAGATGGGCTTTAAATATCTCCAGAGAAGGAGACTCCACAACCCTCATGGGCAGCCGATTACAGTGCTCTGTCACCCTCACCATGAAGAAGTTCCTTCTCATATTGATGTGGAAACTCCTGTGTTCCAGCTTACACTCATTGACCCTTGTCCTATCATTGCATAACCCTAAGAAGAGCCTGGTTCCATCCTCCTTGACATTCACCCTTCACATATTTACAGACGTTAATGAGGTAACCCCTCAGTCTCCTTTTTTCCAAGCTAAAGAGACCCAGCCCCCTCAGCCTTTCCTCATAATGGGGTGATGTTCCACTCCATCACTTTTGTGGCTCTAACCTGAGAGAAAATGAAACCTTTTCCTTGTTTAGCCATAGAAGGAGCAAGTTACTCAACTATGTTTTGAAACTAATTTTAATTGGGTCAGGGCAGGAAAGGACTATCTATCTTTCCTCACAATGTTAATAACACAAAGTATTTTTCCCCTCTAAAATAACTTTTCTTCCAAGAAACAATTATTTTGTGTCTTGTAGCAATCAAAGTTTGGATGTTCATTCTGACATTCGAAATCCTGGGCAAATTATTTTTTGTCCAGCATTCTCTTTGAAGACACACTCTGGTCTTCTTTCCCAGTAAGTTGCAAAACTAGGGCTTTGCAATTATACACTTTAGCTTTGCTGAATAGTTCAAATGGTCAAGCAGTAGCAAATGGACCAAAACAGGGGATAAAACCTAAAAAATTACTGAGTTGTCACTTTCATTCCAAGCAGGGCCTGTATGTACAAGCTGTAGTCTGGATGAATAGCATCCTTATGATTAATATCTCAGAGAATTTACACTGATGCAGTAAATAATGCAACCATAACCAAAACCTCTGAGATCAAAGTTCTTGTTGTGAAAATAAAAAATTTAAAAGGGTAGGATGAAGATTCCCATTAGGAATCTGAGCTGATTCTGATCTTGTCAATAAATAAAGACTTCTTTAATATTTATTCTGTTATGGAAAGTTGTATTTGCAAGGTGTAAATGAGGGTCAGAAGCTCAAAAATTACAACAAAAATTTTCATAGAAATCACCTGACACCAGAAACTGGAACCTGAATAAAAATAACTGCTGTCAAGATTTTACTGCAAATCTGATGGTAGCTGGCAATAGTGAATGCAATGAGACAAGTGATATGGCAAACTGGAAGCAAGTGGCAGATCTGAGCTGGAATCATGAGGCCCAGTCAGAGCTACTGGCAAAAGTAGCACAGCCTAAATGAGAAGGGGAAGTCTTACAGGGAAATCCCTTGAGTTATATTTTCTATCCCCATATGGATTTTAATAACATTCATAGAAAAAGAAATGGCAGTGTTTTGTATATTCTCTGCTAGAGATCACAGAATCACGGAACATTAACGATTGGAGGGGACCTCGAAAGATCATCAAGTCCAATACCCCTGCCTGAGCAGGATCACCTAGACGCGGTCACATAGGAACATGGCCAGACAGGTTTTAAACATCTCCAGAGAAGGAGATTCCAAAACCCCCCTGGGCAGCCCCTTCAAGTGCTTCATCACCCTCACTGGGAAGAAGTTCCTTCTCATATTGATCGTAGAATCAGAGAATCATAGAATCATTAGGGATTGGAAGGGACCCTGAAAGATCACCTAGTCCAATCCCCCTGCCACAGTAGGATCATTTCATTGGAGAAGTTATGGAATCAGAATCAGTCAGGGTTAGAAGGGATGACCTGATCATTCAGTTCCAATGCCCCCACCAGGCTGGGACACCCCACCCTAGACCAGGCTGACCAGAGCCCCATCCAGCCTGGCCTTAAACACCTCCAAGGATGGGGCCCCAACCACCTCCTCTGTTCCAGCTTACAGTCATTGCCTCTTGTCCTACCATCAGTTGACACTGAGAAGAGCCTGGTTCCATCACCCTGACACCAACCCTTCACGTCCTTATCCACATTAATGAAGTCACTCTTCAGTCTCCTTTCTCCAGGCTAAAGAGACTCAAGTCTCTCAGCCTTTCCTCATCAGTGACATGTTCTCCTCCCGNCTCCAGAGAAGGAGATTCCAAAACCCCCCTGGGCAGTCCCTTCAAGTGCTTCGTCACCCTCACTGGGAAGAAGTTCCTTCTCATATTGATTGTAGAATCAGAGAATCATAGAATCATTAGGGATTGGAAGGGACCCTGAAAGATCACCTAGTCCAATCCCCCTGCCACAGTAGGATCATTTCANTTGTGGCTCTGTGCTGGACTCTCTCCAGCAGTTCCGTGTCCTTCTTGAACTGAGGGGCCCAGAACTGGACACAAGCGGTCTCAGCAGGACAGAGTAGAGGGGGAGGAGAATCTCTTNCCCACCAGGCTGGGACACCCCACCCTAGACCAGGCCTTCTTGGATCATCAAAAGATTTTTTTATGGAGATATTCTTATATTCTTGAAAGCAATGTNCCCTTCTGATCCACCCCAGGATGCCGCTGGCCTTGGATCATCAAAAGAATTTTTTATGGTATTTTTTAGAATTTAGATGGAAAGGCATATACAAGACCACACTAAAACACAAATAAAAAGCATTTAATTTTATTGATATTTTATTTTGTGAAAAATATCGATTCTTTTTTATGTTTGGATAAATAATAAAATTGGTATTTTATGAAATTTTTCAAAACTGGACATCACCTCTGGGTAGAAAACAAGCATGAGGAACTTACCCCAGAGGGCAATTTACAGTTTTAAGTGCCTGAAAGCAGAGTCTTGTTTCATCAACCACAGCAATAGCGATATTGCCAAAATGTGCTATCTGCAGCATCAGGACAAAGGCAATCTCCGTAATGAAGACAGTGATTGCCAGACAGCTGAGAATGATGCTAAATTTGATTGGCTCAGGACACAAATGAACTTAGTCTAAACCAAAATGCAGGCTCAATCAGGAAAAAAGGGATGAAAACAGGAGTGAATTTTTAATGTGCAATACAGACAACCTGCCACTCTTCTGATCTTCCAGTCTGCTGTTCACCTTCCTTCTAATACACATGAAACTTGTTTGGTTATTTTTGATGTCTCATTAAGGAGAATTGATAGCGCACATGACAAATTTCAACAGGATGTGAAGAGAAGTGAACAATGGAACAAGCCAGTTCGATTAGAACTTTCTGATACAAACAGGAAATTGCTTCAAAATTCTTCACTCTTATGTATAGGGAACACACTAGAGGTCCCTTCCAACCCCTAATGTTCTGTGATTCTGTGATTACTGCAGGACTATTCTTTCACCTAACTGAATGGACTAAGTATGCTCACATTAAATGTCTTCAGAATTTTAGTAGTTGTAGAATGGATATATAGGAAACTTGCTAGAAATATCCTAACAAGTGTTCAGGTGGAAAGCTCTTCAAATTGCAATAATTATTCAAAATCTTTACAATTCACGACAGTTTCTTTATTATCTCGATTGCAATTTAACCTAGAGTTCATGGGCAAAAGTGTAAAGTACTTCAGTTAGCTGAAATGGTTGAAAACACTCTAGGTTAAATATCACATATAAAGTAAGACTTATCTGTGACTATGTCATGGTTTAATCTCAGCTGGGAACAAAGTACCCTGCAGCAACTTGCTCACTACTCTTCCCACCCCACCTCTAATGCAGTCGGGAGGAGAACTGAAAACACATGAAACTCGTGGTTATAAGAATAGTTTAATAATGAAAATAAAAATACAGTTGAAACAAAAATAAGACATAAAAGCAATGAAAGTAATTGTACAAGTTTCAATAGAGCCTAGTGCTGGGTCCTGCATTTTGGTCACAACAACCCCATGCAATGCTACAGGCTTGGGGCACTGTGGCTGGAAAGCAGTCTGGCACAAAGGGGGTTCAAGTTGACAGGCAGCTGAATATGAGCCACCAGGGTTCCCAAGTGGCCAAGAAGGCCAATGGCATCCTGGTCTGGATTGGAAACTGTGTGTCCAGCAGGAAAAGGGAGGGGATTGTTCCCCTGTACTCTGCACTGGTGAGGTCGCACCTTGAGTACTGGGCACCACAGTGCAAGGGAGACAGCAAAGTGCTGGAGCAAGTGCAGAGGAAGTCAACAAAGCTGGTGAAGGGCCTGGAGAATAAATCTCATGAGGAGAGATCGAGGGATTGGACTAGATGATCTTTCAAGGTCCCTTCCAATCTCTAATCTTTCTATGATTCTATGAGAGAGTTGGGGCTGTTTAGTTTGAGGAAGAGGAAGCTTAGAGGAGACCTCATCGCTCTCTACAATTATCTGAAAGGACATTGTAGAGATGTTGGTGCTGGTCTCTTCTCACAGGGAATTGGTGACAGAATGAGAGGGAAGTACTTCAACCTTCAACAGGGTAGGTTTAGATCAAACATCAGGGAGAAATTCTTCATGTAGAGAGGGGTCAGGTGTTGGAATGGGCTGTCCAGGGTGGTGGTTGCATCCCCATCCCTGGATGAGTTTAAAAGACGCTTGGATGTAGTGTTGGGCAACATGGTTTAGGGGTGAATTTGTAGAGTAGTGTTGATGGTTGGACTTGATGATCCCAACTTGAAGGTTTTTTCCAACCTGACTGATTACAAAAAGAGATAAATAAAACCTAAGAAAAATAAGTGATGCACAATGCAATTATTCACCACCTGTTAATTGATATTCAACCAATCCTTGAGCAGTGATCGGACTCCTCTCTGTTTATATACTGAATGTACTGTCATATGGTTTGGAATATTACTTTGCCCACCTGAAGGGAGCTGTTCTAGCTGTGTCCCATTTTAAATTCTTCTGCTCATCCAGCTCGTCCGTCTGTCAGGGCATGAGAAGCTGAAAAACCCTTAACTTACTATAAACATTACTTAGCAACAACTCAAACATCACTGTGTCACCAACATTATTCTCACACTAAAGCCATAACACAGCATTGTATCAGCTACTTAAGAGAAAATTAACTTTGTTCCAGCTGAAACCAGGACAAATCGAAATGACGCATAAATCTTGTACTGATTCTTTACACAAAACTAAGGCAAAAATCTGATTGCCTTTACGCACCGGCACTTTTTTCTCTTTGCCAGCCACCTTCTAAAGTCATCTTCAGCATTCACAAATGTAACTGGAGGATCCACTGACACACGAATATTATTTACAAAGCCCTTCTAACAATGTGTTGATATGATTATAAACTTTCTGAGCATAAGAACGAAATTATTTTTGGCCCAGGATGATCATGAAAACCCCTTTGCTGCAACAATTTACTCTCTACAGATAACTTAAAGCTGGATCGTTAGTTTTCAGTAGAGGTTTCCTTTTCTTAGAAGTTTAATTTCTTTTGATTTTTTAAAAACACGATGGATACTTTAATTTAGTCTCCCTTTTTAATTTAAATTTAATTAAAATCTGGCCTCACTGACTTTAGGTTTCAAGTCCTAAGTTGTCTCTGTGTTTACCTTCTGTGTGTTTCCACTACTTTGAGCACATTAGAAATATTAAGCAGTTAATCAAGTGTAAAAAGCATTAATTTATTCTCCAGCATCTTTCATCAGTCTTTTTTTATTTTTTTAGTCAGGAAACCCAACATGTAAGTCCTGATAGTTTGCTACTGCTATTGTGAAATAAATCTCTGCTGATGTGAGTGAACGGTCTTCTGTACAGGAATCTTCTCTGCCAAAGTAATCACTCTCTGCACAGTCTGCCAGTGAACCAAGGTTCACCTTCCAAAGACTGAACTGTGCTGATGTTTTTATTTTTGAAGTAGTCATTGATACCACTGCCCCAAAATACACAGCACCTGGTCCAGAAACAGCAGGACTTTCCGTTTCGAATATCCACTACTGGAACTGCTTTGTGTTAAAGTAGGCACAAAAATTCCTTGCACTAGGCTGCTTTGCTCCCGGGTATCAGCAATACTAACTAGCTCTGGCTAACGTTAGTCTATGAATTTTTGCTTTAGAACTCATTTGGACTCCAGCATAATGTGGATCTCTGTTTGGGAAGAAACTATTTAATGAGCTGCAGTGGACCTATGCTTTTCAAAATCTCCTATCTAGGCACATAGGACTTTGTGCATAATTTATAAAACAAATTCAATCATTCTTCAGGTTACGAACAAGAAGCCTCAGTCACTATGCAATGATTGCTGTCCATACACTAAAAAAAAACCCCAAGAACTGCTTTTACATTTCCCTATATCCTACTGAATCAAGTACATGTGTTCTAAGTGCCTCTTCTGATAACAAATCATCTGTCTGGGGAAAGGTGGAAATTTAGATGCCACACAAACTATACAAGCTTCCAGGGAACTGTGAAGCAAACCCCAGGTCCTGAATTAACCAACATACAGAAGGCACTGGAGCAAGAAGAAAATGTGTCAAAGTATTTGTGCTGAAGTCCCTTTGTGAACAACCATTACAAGCTTCCTCCAGTTCATTAGTATGTAAAAAATATTTCTAGGACTGTTTGGAAATTGATTTTGTTCTTGTTTTTAAATAAAAATGTTTTTGTCTTTTCTGGGAGAACTTATAAAACTGACTTAGTTTTTAACTTTCTGATTAAAGTATTAAAAACCTGTTATGAATTTTGTTTATTCTTCTTCTCCACTATCTTGGAAAACTGAGACAAAACCCAGGTAGAAAATTCACATCAGGAAGCTTATGATTACTAGCAGATCTCAGGATATAATTTATTGAGAAACTCAATCTGTGTGAAGAATAATATTTGGAAGTATCACCCCACTACGCAGGTCTGATGAGGGTTTTGTAAATTCATTTCATAGCTCTTTACAGGTGAATTCAGGGTGACTGCTGTGATAATACAGCTAATTATTTTTTCTTTGTGTTGTTAATAATGCAGCACCCCATATAAGCAAACACAAACATATAGCTTTAAAATTCACTTGTGGAAGTATGGAATATTATCCTTGATCCTTATAGGAATTCTGGTGTATTAAATGAAGTAAATGAGTCTTGCAATGCATGAGTGATCCTGCAAGTGTTTGGAGCTTACACTCTCTTACACACATTTTACGTACATTTTGTATGTGATGCTGTATGCAATACATTGCTAAGCACACACAGGTCTACTCTCTCCAGATTTTCCTGTTTGCAGTCACGGAATAATGTAAGCTGGAAAGAAACTCTGGAACTTATCCAGACCTATCCCTTCTTCAAAGCAGAGTTTGCCAAGAAGTAAGATTGGCTTGTGTAAGGTTTTCCAGATGAGCTTCAGAAGTCCCCAAAGATGGAAAATCCAAACCTCACTTCCATTGTGTCTTGTACTTTCATTTTACACCTCCAAGGCCCTGGGACTGTCTTCTCTACTACTCCTCTTATGTAATAAAAAAACTGCAAGCAGATTCTCCCCACTCTTAGCTTTCCCTTCCTGCATATATTAAGTTCATATACATGAACATGAACATATACAACTTACATCAGTTCAGTTGCCCTGCAACCTCGCTCTGCTTAAAATCATGAGTTTTTTAAAGCAATCAAGGTTTGACAAGAAATGTTTCTGCATTATTCCAGAAGAGAAGCTTTGCAAAGTGTGCAGCTGAATGTAGAAAAAATACTCATATTTGCAAATTCCATCGTTTACGCCACCTGTCTGATATTGTTCCTTAACTGGAATACTCTTACTCCATGACAATTTGTTTACCTAAACAGTTATACTGTGAAAGGAAACATTCTTATAGCATTCCAAAAGCAGAAGAAACACTAAAAAGAACATCTTTATTAATTTTTGCTTACAAATATAAAAAAATCTGGAAAAGTTAAGCGACTTAAAGCAGGTCACACACAAAAAAACCTGACAGAAAAAAGTGAGATTTTAGAATCATAGAACCATTGAACCATTGAACCATTCAGGTTGGAAGAGATCCTCAGGTTTGGATCATCTAGCCCAACCATCAACCCTACTCTACAAGTTGACCCCTAAACCACATCCCCCAACACCACATCTAAGCAACTTTTAAACTCATCCAGGGATGGGGACTGACCCACCACCCTGGACAGCCCATTCCACTGCCTGACCATTCTCTCCATGAAGAATTTTTTCCTGATGTCTAATCTAAACCTACCCTGCTGAAGCTTGAAGCCCTTCCCTCTGGTTCTGTCAATAATTACCTATGAGAAGAGACCAGCACCAACATCTCTATGATGTCCTGTTAGAGAGTTGTAGAGAGCGATGAGGTCTCACCTAAGCATCCATTTCCTCAAACTAAACAGCCCCAACTCTTTCAATCTCTCCTCATCACATTTGTTCTCCAGGCCCTCCTCTGACTCGTTCCAGCACCTCAATATCTCCCTTGTACCGAGGGGCCCAAAACTGAACCCAGTACTCCAGGTGTGGCTTCACCAGTGCAGTCCTACTCCTGCTTGACACGCAGTTTCTAATCCAGGCCAGATGCCATTGGCCTTCTTGGCCACCTGAGCACCTTGCTGACTCAAATTCAGCCTATTATATGGTTCATATTTAACATATTATCTTACTGCCTGCTGTATTATTACGTTTCTCGATTAGATAAGTATCCTCATTGCACTCACTTGTGTCCTCCAACAACAAACCGGAAAACAACATGTCACATGTGACCTATGAAAAAGAACAGCTTCTGTCGTGTGTCTTTTAGACACTGTATTTTTTTAAATAAACTCATATGGCCTTTTACTGTCAAAAGAACCCCAAAATTTCAGTTCTTCTCTGTGAAAGGAGTCACTAATGGGTACCTTGATTTAGTGTAAAATAAATACTTACCCATTGTACTCTTTTGAGTATTGATGCTGGTGACCAGGAAATAAAAACACTTGCAAAGCTGCTACGCTAACTTCATGAGAGATCTGTCAGGATTGGCACACAACAATCTTGTTTTGAGGACAGCTATTGATGTCTAGCAATCCATGTGGACACAAAAACATCATTGACAAGAAGTAATCTAAAGATGCTCCAACAGTGACAATATCAGTGCCAGATATTTATCACTAGGAGTCTAACAAGGTTACTAATGTTAGCAAATTGGAATAAGAGATACATTAATTCTGTTCATTAGGTCCCTCCTGCTGTTATGGTTTGATTATTATTCATAGTACTGGACACTTCACTTAGGATTGGGTTATTAAATGTTCTAAGTACCACACGCAAGCATAATTAAAGTCCAGCCCCAGATCTGCTTTACAGGCTTAGAGAAATAAAAAAACCTTGATTTGCAGCTTGGGAATGAGCACAGAATGAGGCTATGCAACCTGTGCCCTTCATAAGAACTGAATAAAGATGCTGTTCACCACAGACCTGGAACTTAATGCCCTTACACCTTATCCTCTCTGTGGACTTCTACTGCAGTGGCATTTTCTTTTCCTTTGAGTGGTTTATAAGCATCCAGTGAACACACATCAGCACAGCCGTTGTACGTCAACAGAGTAAAACACTGACAGATTTGCACTGCTGTCTGCACTATAGGATTCCAGGCCACTCCAGAAAGTCTCACTTCCCAAAGCAGGTCTCTAACATACTGTGATAGCTTCAGAGTTAGAATCTAACTCCATTTTTGGTAGTGAAGTTCCAGCTGAAAACCTTGGCATTCACAATGAGGCACAACACTATAAAGTGTCCAGAAGTTCTGTTTGCTGGGGTTTCAATTCCTACAGGAATGCTACAGGACAGTGAATAAAAAATACCAAACCTAACAACTGGAAAGCTGCCTTTCGGAGAACACACACACAGGGCTGTATGAAAGATGTTCCGGGCAGTATATCATGGGTTTGCAACAGCCAGATCTGAATCTACGTAGAGCGATCTGTTAGCACTCACTGTAGACCAAACTTACATCTTCAAAATACTGAAGCTGAGAGGTTCATCACTGTATTCACTCTGTTAATATATTCCTCCTCCTTATCATCATAAATACAGAATTTATCTGATTTTGGATTAAGCAGGTCTCAATGTTAATTCTGAAAGTCTTTGTGAATCTTTTCTTTCTCACGGTTCTTGCTGCTACAAAGGCAGTTCCCTTGAGGGCAGAAGTTTAAAAAAAAAAGAAAGTCACAACATTCTGCTCCCTACCTTGACTACTAAACAGCAGCATGACTGCATAAATCAGGATAGTTAATAGCAATGTCTTATGAGGCTGAAGAACTCAATTTTGGGGTTATGCAGACTAGGTTAGGACTTGGAGGAGTGCCATGGTTCTCCTACTGTGCACTGATATTTTTCTTAAACTTTTGGCTAAGAATTCCTGAGTCAGTGTAGGAGAAAAGCATCTGGGTGTCCTGATGGACAGCAGGATGACCATGGGCCAGCAATGGGCCCTTGTGGTTAAGAATGCCATTGGCATCTTGGATCAGAAGGGGGATAGTTAGCAGGCTGAGAGAGGTTCTTCTCTCCCTCTACTCTTCCCTGGTGAGACCACATATGGAATATCATGTCCACTTCTGGGCCCCTTAGTTCAAGAAGGACACGGAACTGTTGGAGAGAATCCAGCACAGAACCACAAAGATGGTGAAGGGAATGGAGCATCTCCCTGATGAGGAAAGGCTGAGGGAGCTGGGTCTCTTTAGCGTCGAGGAGACCGAGATGTGACCTGACTAACATTTATAAACATTTATAAATATGTGAAGGGTGAGTGTCAGGCTCTGCTTATTGTCATCTGATGATAGGACAAGGGGTGATGGGCATGAGCTGGAACAGAGGAGGTCCCACATCAAAAAGGAACTTTTTCATGGTGAGGGTGACAGAGCACTAGAAGGGGCTGTCCAGGGAGGTCGTGGAGTCTTCTCAAAAGAGGTTTCAAACCCACCTGGATATGTTCCTGTGTGACTTGGTGTAGGTGATCCTGCTGTGGCAGGGGGATTGGACTGGGTGATCTTTTCAGGCCCTTCCAATCCCTAGTGTTCTGCGACTCCGAATAAAAACAACAGTGTCTAAGAGTCTGTCCTGCCTTTGGAACCAGATCCTATGTAGTTTAGAAGTGTGGATCCTTAGCAGGAGATGTGAGAGATGAATCACAAGACCATTTTTTAGGTTGTGAAAATTATTCCTTCCACTTACAGTTTTTTTGGACTTTCTGTTTGTTAGTTTTTTATGAGTCTTCCCACCAAACTTCCTGAATACTTTTTTCTGAACTGTTAAAAATATCTGTCCATTAAGATTAAACCATAAATCCATAGATGCAGCAAATTTTCAGGGATCTTCTGATGACACACGTGGCAGAACGAACTGTGCCTAGCTACCCTAGCTCTGAAAGGACTCCTACCAGAGTGGAGACACAGGACAGAGCTGTTCAGCACAGCACCACTCAGACCCTGTCATTTATTGTTGCAGGAGCATAAGGTTCAAGAAAGAAAAAAACCTGGTGCTTCTTCCCTCTCTCATTAAAAATCAAACCATTTGCAAAAAAAAAAAAGGAAGATGAGAATGAGTGAGACTATTTAATGAACATAAACTCAATAAGCTTCTCTGCTGGTAAGAGCACGCTGATGTCTTAGAGGCAGTACTCGTGGAAAAAGTTAAAAGGCATATTCTAAATTCATGTAAGTCTTTATGTAGGAGGGAAAGAAAAACCTAATACTTTAATTTAGATTAAATTTTACAGCTACTACTAGTATATATGAAAAAAACCTATAGTTTCACAGCTGTAAAGGTTTTAGATTTAATTAGAGGAACTTGTTTCCCTTTGCAAGAAGGTTTGCTCTGACAATTTGCATTAATGTGCTCTATATAATTTTGGCAGAGTTTCCCGCTGTTAGTCTCGTGCAGTTGCTATGCAAGATCATATTTTAGGATAAAAATGAGAAAGGAAGTATTAATTCTTTTATGCTTGCATTTGAAATTTGGCTGTTACTGATTTATTTTAAAAATCATTGCCATAGACAAGATATTTCCATGAGCAAACCTATTGACTAGGCATCAGTATGCTTCTAAATAGAAAGCCTGATACCACAGAATCATTCCGGTTGGAAAAGACCCTCAGGCTGAGATCATCTAGCCCAACCATCAACACTACTCTACAAATTCACCCCTAAACCACATCCCCCAACAGCACATCTAAGCAACTTTTAAACTCATCCAGGGATGGGGACTCAACTACTACCCTCATCAGCCCATTCCAGTGCCTGACCATTCTCTCCATGAAGAATTTCTTCCTGATGTCTAAACTAAACCTACTGTGTTGAATCTTGAAGCCATTCCTTCCGGTTCTGTCACTACCTGTGAGAAAAGACCAGCACCAACATCTCTACAATGTCTTTTCAGATAGCTGTAGAGAGCGATGAGGTCTCCCTGAAGCTTCCTCTTCCTCAAACTAAACAGCCCCAACTCTCTCAATCTCTCCTAAACAGATTTAATCTCCAGGCCCTTCATCATCTTTGTGGCCCTCCTCTGCACTCACTCCAACACCTTGCTGTCTCTCTTGCACTGAGGTGCCCAAAATTGTACCCAGTAGTCAAGGTGAGGCCTCATCAATGCGGAGTACAGGGGGACAATCACCTCACTATTCCCTCCTTCATATTAATGAAGTTCATTGGGAATTAAGTCAGACAGTCTTCCTAAAGTCTTCATTATCACTTTCCCGTGATAGAAAGATTCTGACACACTTTTTGTTCACTTTCTGGTGCTTACAAAGTAGGTATATAAAATACAGGAGTTTTTACACATTCAAGTCATATGAGATTTTTGTAAAGTTTTTTTGACCTGTTTTCCATGCTAATGGACTCTAGTCACTGATCTACTACTTTGACTATAATCAATGCTGGATTCGATTTTGGACGCTTATTTGGGTCTATGTACCTGTCACCTTTAGAAGGGCCTTTATAACGTTAGCCTATAACATTAGTTTTTCATACATCCTATAACACTATACAAATTTCAGATCTGAACATGGCCTTTTAAGACTCCAAATGATTAGAGATTTCAAATAGAGGATACTTAGCAACTTCTGCTGTTAAAATCGTACGTAGTCAAAAACAGCCGGTGAAAAATAAGTCTCGGTCATAGCATGCTGATGCGTACACAAACATACACTATGTAGTTACTCTCTGTAACTATCTAAGTATGAGCAACCATAAAACATGTCTGCGTTACAGTCACTTGTCTTATTCCCAGACTGCAGAATCACAGCTTTTTCACTATCAAGACTTATATTGTGCCTCCTGCTTTCATTCATTTTCTTCCTCCTAATTCCTCCCAGTCGTCTTTCAGACATCACTAAACACTAAATGTCTGCGTGTGCTTTGTACTCTCCCTATTTTAAACTGAATTTACCGTAATTCCATCAACCGAACTCCTAAAGCAGCCATTAAACTACAGTGTGCTGATTACACCATCTTCATCGAGATGAATTTTCAATTTTAAAGTTAAAAATAAGCTATTGTTTGTAGAAACTAATGACATTTTAAATTGTCTGTAAAAGTCTTACAAGCTGAATTTTCTATTAATAATGTTTTCATTCCTAACAAAGTACTAGTAGAAGTGAGGAGGTTAAGAAGGAGTCATCTCAATGGAATTTGGTAGCCTCTGACAACATTAGGGATTCAAAGGGAACTCAAAAGATCATCTAGTCCAATCCCCCCACCACAGAAGGATCACTTAGATCAAGTCGCACAGGAACTTAGTCAAGAGGGTTTTAAACGTCTCCAGAGAAGGAGATTCCACAACCTCCCTGGCAGCCCCTTCCAGTGCTCCATCACTCTCACCATGAAGAAGTTCCTTCTCGTACTGATGTGGAACCTCCTCTGTTCGAGCTCACACCCATTGCCCGTTGTCCTACCATTAGATGACAATGGCTCCATCCTCCTGAAACCCATCATTTATATAGTTATAACATTAATGAGGTCACCCCTCAGTCTCCTTTTTCCCAAGCTCAAGAGACCCAGATGCCTCAGCCTTTCCTCATCAAGAAGGTGTTCCACTCCCTTCATCCTTTTCGTGGCTCTGTGCTGAATTCTCTCCAGCAGATCCATGTCCTTCTTGAATTGATAGGCCCAGAATACCCTGAGAAGTTATCAGTAACATCTAAACAGCTGGCAGAAAAAGAATTAGCACCAAGAAGGCAGATTAAGACAAGAAACTGCACTTTCTGGAAAATTCTGTTTGGAAATTATGCTCACATCAGGTTCAATTTCTTGGCAGCAAGCATTTTTCTGCTACCTGAGGAAAATTATTTTACTCTTCCAAAACTCACTTATTACATTTTTTCTCTTAGAAAACCAAAACATGCCAATTTATCTCTTGCAAAGTGACATTCTTTTCTCCAGAATCTTCGATACTTTCTGCGAAATGTGACTACTTTCTCTTAACAGATTTTCCTCAGCAGCCTTCACATACATGTAAATGAAGGAAATAAAAACTTTACTCCAAAGACAAAAATAAACCATCGAAACAGAAAAGGGCCCAATTAAATGCACTGAAGCCATAATATCAGCTTAACAGTAGACCTTGAGGATAACTACTGACACATAACAAGGGGCAAGTCTTGTACATGCTCTATGGCCTTGATTTGCTTTGGGTGTCTTTTTTTTTTTTTTCAGTTTAAACACAAAAGTTATAATTCAGTTTCTTACATTTTTATCTAGCGGTAAGAGAGAAAAAATCCTGATTTTCTATATGCATAACTGGAAAAAGCTTTTACACTGCAGACACTGAAGCGGCATTTTTCTTGTTCCCTAAGAAACTAAACGGAATGAAAAGCTATCATCTGTCACTTGAATCACTGTAGGCTGTTTTAACAGGTTGGTTCAACAATGGGAAATAGTTCATGCAAATTGTTTTATTCCATCTGGTTGAATTTTTGCTTGGTAAAACTTGTTTAATTTCCTAAAAGATAAATTATGAAGCATTACATTAGAAGAATACTAAAGAAGCATCTAGACGTTGCTTGGAAAACGGCGTTAGAACTTCAAACAACATGTACAGTTGGTGAAGCCCCTGACTGGGTTGAGTCACAGCTCATTTGGTGCATCAGTGGCACCTCTGGCTTAGGACACCATAACTGAGGGGAATATCAAGTACCTTAATGTCTAAATCTGAGGTAATGTAACTAAATTCAAGGTCCTTGGTGCTCAGTTCAGTCTCCACAGTGGTTGTGGTTTTGGCTGCAGTCTTCTTGAGTTTCTGATGTTTCAGGCAAGGAAATCTCGGCACTGGGGTGGGAGAAGAAAAACAAGAAATTGGTAGCATACACTCAGGCTCTCTGCTTGGACTTTTGCAATGAAATTCACTGACAGGAGCCAGAAAAAATCCCCTGTGTTCAATTAGAGCCAGTCTAGCAACAGCCCCAGTAGGACTTCTCTTTGTAAGTTTGGATCACAGATCCTCAGCAAACCTTTGGGCTATTAAGAGCCTGAACACAGAGTTTCCACATTTTCTGTCTCAGTTCTATGGAAAGCAGCACATACAATATATTTTACCAGGTTTAGCCAAAGGTGACATGTTTTTTTTTTGAATGCAGTTCTCCTCTCTCTGCAGTAAATATGCAGGACGTATGTGAGCAATGCAAATGTCTAAAGCAAGCACTATCACTTAACCATTCAACATCCCAACTGCACTGTGGAAAGACACTGGTGTCTTCTAGATCCTAGGTCTTATCGATTCCAAGTGAATCACAGAGTCACAGAACATTAGGGATTGGAAGGGACCTTGGGAGATCATCCCCTTCCAATCCTTAGTATTCTGTGATCCAGTCCAATCCCCCTGCCACAGCAGAATCAACCAGATCAAATCACACAGGAATATGTCCAGACAGGTTTTAAACATCTCCAGAGAAGGACATTCCACAACCCCCCTGGGTAGCCCCTTTCTAGTGCTCTGTCACCCTCAGCGTGAACAAGTTCCTTCTCATATTTACATGGAACCTCCTCTGTTGCAGTTTACACACATTGCCCCTCGTCCTATCATTAGATGACATTAAGAAGAGCCTGGCTCCATCCTCCTGACTCCCACCCTTTACATATTTATCAACATGAATGAGGTCACCCCTCAGGCTCCTTTTTTCCAAGCTGAAGAGACCCAACTCCCTCAACCTTTCCTCATTAGGGAGATGTTCCACTCTCTTTATCACCTTTGTGGCTCTGCGCCGCACTCTCTCCAGCAGTTCCGTGTCCTTTTTGAACTGAGGAGCCCAGAAGCAGACACAGTATTCCATATGAGGTCTTAGCAGGGCATAGTAGAGGGAGAGGGAGAAGAATCTCTCTTGATCTACTAACCACCAATGCCTCAGAATTTCTGAGAGGTGCCTAACAAACCCATGATTATTTCCTCTTTGTGGCAGTCAACAGCTTTTTCTATGCATATGACTAACAGGGTACTAACAGGTAGAGTGCATGGCTGAACTTGTTTGGCCTGCTTTGGCCTGCAGAACTTTTTAGACTAATAGCTCCAGGAACACATTCTACAATCCTAGGATACCATACTCTTATTTCAGGGAGATTTGATTAGTCATCTCTCTGTAACATCATTACTCTCTTTTCTCTCTCTAGAGTTATTTGCCAAAATCTGGACCTCCTCCATTGTTCATGAATTGTCTTTAACAATTTCAGGGATTGTTTCTTTAAGTTTTGATTATGATTTTGTTTTGATTCTTCAAGCACTTCAGGGTAACTTATATTGTGTTCCACTGACTTGAACAAATCCAACTCTGTTCTTCTGTTTCTACTTAACCATTATAATTTACAGATGTTGTTCACCCTTAGTTATAGCAGACTCTGTAAAATCAGAACTAAGTGGACTTCCGTGAATGTTTGGATATGCTGAGACACACCAGTGCAAGATTGGGGTTTTGTTCAAATTATGTTATTGTATTACAAAGGGGTAGATAAATCTGCCTCATGGGTATTTAAACTCTCTCTTCAGAACTTTCTCTGGAACTTTGTGGTGTTCTTTTAAAACAAATTTAAGAAGGACAGATTGTGTTTAATGATGTGCTGTCTTCCCAACACCACTCCAGTAAAAATGAAGTAATGCATCTGTTGGACATAAATCCTTGCATTTCATAAAAGCATTTCTGGCAGTATCCTGGCCACTTTCTCCCTTTTATATCAATGATCACTTTCATAATAGCAGCATTCTCTCTGTGATCCTTTCTTGTCACATTCTGTTGTTGAAAGTTGAAAGCTTTCTTTCCATCTTCCTCTAACTTCTCTTGACTAGTACATCCCAGATTGTTTACTTTACTTTAAAACTAAACCGATGGGCCAAATTATTCACAGTACTGCATTAAAAAATTCATATGAATTATAATTAAAACCACCATGCCTTCTGGCAGAGTTTAAACTGGAAGCCTCATAATTACTTCAAGGAAATACAGTTCTCAGTCAGTTCTTCCTCTGTCATAATATCTCAGTCATCAAATTCTGCTTGTATTTTCTTGGGGACAAGGAAGGATTACAAATCAGTCCACTGTCATGCAGTGTCTGGGACAATAGGTCATTTAGGTTCCCCTGGAGTTCAAATAATCCCCACATTCTTTGGATGTTGAAATGTCATATAGACGTGCTTAATTCAACCAGGTGCACAGTCAAATGAAAGGAACTTAATGGGAGAATTCTGAATAACTGATTGGATTTTTCGCCTTAATTAAAATTATTAGCAAACTCTAAAACATTTTCAACTTTCATATTTACTGACAGACATGTGTTCTACTCTTGTCCAGATTAAATAAGGCTTGTGTCCAGTAGGAGTAGGGAGGTGATTGACCCCCTGTACTCAGCACTTGTGAGGCTACACCTTGAGTACTGGGTCCAGTTTCGGGAACCTCAGTACAAGAGAGACAGCAGGGTGCTAGACCAAGTGCAGAGGACAGCAACGAAGCTGGAGAATAAATCTTCTGAGACAAAATTGAGCAAGTTTGGGCTGTCTAGTTTGAGCAAGAGGATGCTTAGAGGAGATCTCATTGCTCTCTACAACTATCTGAAAAAACATTGTAAAGATATTGGTGATGGTCTTTTCTCACAGGTAATTACCAACAGAACCAGAGGGAAGGGCTTCCAGTTTCAACAGGGTAGGTACAGATTAGATATCAGGGAAAAATTCTTGCTGGAGAGAGTGGTCAGGCACTGGAATGGGCTGTCGAGTGTGTCCTCATCCCTGGATGCATTTAAAAGTTACTTACATGTAGTACTGGTGGATGTGGTTTAGGGGTGACTTGTAGAATAGGGTTGATGGTTGGACTTGATGATCCCAACCTGAAGGTCTTTTCCAACCTCAATGATTCTGTGATTCTGTGATACTCCTTACTTCTTGAATCACCTAAAAGTTGAGTTTATTGAACAAAGAAGACTGAGTTTGTCTGACTTAAACTCCAAGGATCTGACCAGACCTCAGAGAGTAATACGATTCAGTAACCCAAGGTACCGTTTCCAGTCCAGCAAACTGCATAATCGACTTCAGGTGATTTCAGCCCATAAATAAAACAATCCACCTCAGACTTTACGTGATTTCATACAATCATAGAATCATTACGGATTGGAAGGGACTTCGAAAGATCATCTAGTCTAATCCCCCTGACACAGCAGGATCACCTAGACCAAGTTGCACAGGAACACATCCAGGCAGGTTTTCAACATCTCCAGTGAAGGAGACTCCACAACCTCCCTGGGCAGCCTGTTCCAGTGCTCCATCACCCTCACCGTGAAGAAGTTCCTTCTCATATTTATGTGGAATCTCCTGTGTTTCAGCTTACAACCATCGCCCCTCGTCCTATCACTGCATGACACTGAGAATAGCCCAGTTCCATCCTCCTGACACCCACCCCTCAAATATTTGCAGACATTAATGAGGTCACCCCTCAGTCTCCTCTCCTCCAAGCTAAAGAGGCCCAGCTCCTTCAGCCTTTCCTCATAAGGAATGTGCTCCTCTTCCTTCATCATTCTTGTGGCCCTACGCTGGACTCACTCCAGCAGCTCCACATCCCTTTTGAACTGAGGGGCCCACAACTGGACACAGTATTCCAGATGCAGTCTCACCAGGGCTGAGTAGNAGCACAGCCTGCTGAGGTGTCAGCAACACCACCCAGCTTTGTGTCATCAGCAAACTTGCTGACAGTGCATGCCAATCCCTCATCCAAGTCATCAATGAATAGATTGAACAGGATTGGTCCCAGCACCGACCCCTGGGGCACTCCACTGGGTACAGGCTTCCAAGTAGACTCTGTCCCATTGACCACTACTCTATGACTTCTATCCTGAAGCCAGTTCACAATCCACCTCACTACCTGATCATCTAGACCACACTGCCTCAGTTTGTCTGCGAGGATGGTGTGAGACATTGTGTCAAAAGCCTTACTCAAGTCAAGACAGACCACATCCATTGCTCTGCCATCATCTATCCACCTGGTTGTGCCTTCATAAAAGGCTTTCAGGTTGGTCAAGCATGATTTTCCATTTGTAAAGCCATGCTGACTGTCCCTAATGACCCTCCTGTCCTTGATGTGTCTGGAGACAGCCTCTAGGACAAATTGTTCCATCACCTTATACCAATTCTATGAAGATACTCCTTCAGATCATCTGCACTGACTTGACTAGACACCACCATACATTATTCTCCATCAAGGATGCATATTCAAGGCCTCCTTCTCACTGCTTTGCCATAATCCTCCCTTTGGTGAAGCTATGCTGACTGTCCCTAATCACCCTCCTGTCCTTGATGTGCCTGCAGACAGCCTCTAGGACAAAATGTTCCATCACCTTTCCTGGGATGGAAGTGAGGCTGACCGGCTTAGTTACCTGGGTCTTCCTTCTTTCCCTTTTTGAAGACTGGAGTGACATTTGCTCTCCTCCAGTCTCTAGGCACTTCTGATCCCCATGACTTAGAAAAGATAATGGAGAGTGGTTTAGCAATGACTTCCGCCGTCTCCCTTACTACACGTGGGTGCATCCCATCTGGGTCCGTGGATTTGTGTGCATCCAGTTTAATCGACTTATCCCTAACCCAGTCCTCATCAACCAAGACAAGCTCCTCTCTTGCCTCGACTTCCTCTGGAGTCTCAGCAGTCTGGGCCTTGATATCAAGACAGCCCCCAGAAGAATAGACAGAGGCAAAGAAGGTGTTCAGTGTCTCTGCTTTCTCTGTATCCTCTGTCTCCAGGACACCCACCTCATTAAGCAGGGGGCCTACATTGCCTCTAGATTTAGTTTTATCTGCAATGTATTTGAAGAAGCCCTTTCTGTTTCCCTTGACCTCTCTTGCAAGGTTTAATTCCAAGGAGGCCTTGGATTTCCTCGTTGTGACCCTACATCCTCTGGTTTGAGCCTTATAATCACCCCAAGTGGCCATCCCCTCCTTCCATAATCTATAGGCTTTCTTCTTCAGTTTGCTTAGCAGCATCCTGTTTAACCATGCAGGTCTGGCTCCCTTCCTTGACTTCCTACCTGTAGTAATGCTTTTGTGTTGTGCCTCAAAAAAGTGGTCTTTGAATGTTAACCAGCTGTCTTGGGCCCCTTTACCTGCCAGGACCCTGTCCCATGGGATTTCCCCTAGGAATTGCTTGAAAAGGCCAAACTTGGCTCTCCTGAAGTCCAGGGTTGTGATTCTGCTAGTTGTTCTGTTCCTACCACATGAGACTCTGAACCCATCTCATGCTCACTGCCCCCAAGGCTGCCCTCAACCTTCACTGCTTCAACCAGACCTGCCTTGTTGGTGAGTACAAGATCCAGCAGTGCTCCTCTCCTAGTTGCCTCTTTGACCATTTGCATCAGGAAATTATCACCAGTGCACTGAAGGAACCTCCTGGACTGAACAACATAAGTTTAGTTTTGATTAGAAACCATAGGCAAAGAGAAAAGAGTTTATGAGTAATCAGCATGGAAATGTGCTCTCTGTACTCACATAGCCAATTTGTACTACAAGGCATTAATAGTGTTTTAACACTCAGAACCTCTATAGACTTCCATTAGCTTCTAAATAAGAATGTAATGGTTTCTTTAACCATCACATGTAAAACTGCATGTTTTATCTGACCATGGGTGATTACTCGTCAGAAATCAGACATTTTTCATTTCAAAGTATGCTTATCCCATCCTTTTCTTATTACCCAAACACTCCAGGTTGGGTAAAAATATAACTGATAAACAAAAGACATTTTCAGCTCGGTCGTCTATTTCCTTTGTTACTTTGTCTACACTTTCATTTTAAATATTTTCATTAATTCTGTAGTTATCGTCTGCTTTCTTCTTTCATGCTAATTTCCAAAAGTACCCAAAAGGTGTGGAATTAAAGGCTGCAAAAGCATTTTGCAAAAACCTCCATTTCTGAGTACCCAGTCTGAGTGCTGAGAAGGTTTGCCAATGAAAAACAGAATGCTACAGAGCTAATGTCTGGAGAAAGCAACAATAAGCACCACAGATTTGACAATAAGGATAATATCTTACGGAATGCATGACCTGTCTAAGAGGGTACCACAAATAAATACCTGGAGAAGCAACCACATCAGTTTTTTAAGAGTTGGCTTTAAACTACAGAAGTAATGAAAATACTTGAAAAAACCCTGCATGAAATAGTTGCAGTTTTAACTCCTAAAATTTAGGCAGCTGTTATTGGAGTGAGGTTACTACCTATAATTGTTTAGTAATGTCTTGGTACCACTTATTGCCCTTCTATATGTCTGACCAACAGGTGCTACACAGTTTTCATCAGGTCTATTTGAATGGACAGAAATTAAGAACTATGCCTATGCAAAGGATTTAAATCCTACAGCGTACTGTATCTTTGGATCTCATTCACTGCTTAATGCCTTTGTTTCTTCCACAACAGTAACAAGACAAGAGCAAGCAGATCCTTGATCATGCTGATCTAACTTCTGATTTAATGCAGATGAACTGTAGCAGTCTCTTGCACTAAAAGTGAAGCTAACGGAGTAAGCATGAATGAACTCATTTATGTGAAATTCAGCAAAAGATGTTTTGAGTAAAGGACAAAGTTAACATTTACAAGTAGACTTCCACAGTCACTGAAGTAAAACATTAACCTCGACTCTGGAAGAAGGTCTTTATTCCCACTATTACTTTCCTGTATCTTGTTTTACTATTTCCAGTTCTTGTATCTTTTTAAGGATCATCAATTGAATTCTATGAATTCAATTAGAATAGCTCTGACATTTCCAAAATAACCATACATGGTGTAAAGTATAAATACATTGTCAAGGGGTTTATTCCCTCAGAATCTGTGGGTGAGTCCCATCAGGTCCCATGGATGAATGAATTCAGGGAAAGTCACAGGGACAGTTACAGTAAATGCAAATGACAGAGCTACCCCATCACCTCTTTCAGATGTCTACATGCCTTCAAATTAATGACTCTGCACATGCAAGGCTCGTCCACTATGCTAAGAATAATTTAGACTGTCATACCCTGATAAAAAATAGCTTTAGACCAAAGTTCATGAAGAGATGGCAGGTTCTGTTTCTCCTTTATACAAGAAAAAGAGGGAAGAAGGAGAAAACCCAAAATCAAAAGCTGCAAACCTTTTCTGTTTTTGCAGAGCTGCAGAAACTTGGCTTGAAACTTGCAATTCAATGATATCATAAAATTCCAAGCGATGACATACAATCACTGTGAAATTAGGTTTTTTTCACAGAATCACAGAACATTAGGGATTAGAAGGGACCTCTAAAGATCATCTAGTCCAATCCCCCTGCCACAGAAGGATCACCTAGATCAAATCACACATGAACGTGTCCAGGTCGGTTTTAAATGTCTCCAGAGAAGGAGACTCCACAACTCCCCTGGGCAGCCCCTTCCAGTGCCTTGTCACATTCACCCTGAAGAAGTTCTTTCTCAGATTGATGTGGAATCTTCTGTGCTCCAGATTATACATTAAAACCTTTGAAAGCATATTTACAAATTAAAGAGATAATTAATAAATATATTTTATTATAATATGTTAATTCAAATAAAACGTTTTATCATTTCTTGGCTTTTCTGGAAGAATCATAGACTCATTAGGGATGGGAAGTGACCTCGAAAGATCATCTAGTCTAATCCTCCTGCCACAGCAGGATCACTCAGACCAACTCACACAGGAACACATCCAGGCAGGCTTTAAACATCTCCAGTGAAGGAGACTCCACAACCACCCTGGGCAGCCTGTTCCAGTGCTCCGTCACCCTCACTGTGAAGAAGTTACTTCTCATATTGGTGTGGAACCTCCTCTGTTCCAGCTTACAACCATTGCCCCTTGTCCTATCACTACATGACACTGAGAACAGCCCAATTCCATCCTCCTGACACCCACCCTTCACATAATTATAGACATTAATGAAGTCACCCCTCAGTCTCCTCTTCTGCAATCTAAAGAGACCTAGCTCCTTCAGCCTCTCCTAATAAGGGAGGTGCTCCACTTCCTTCATCATCCTCGTGGCCCTACGCTGGACTCCCTCCAGCAGCATCCCTCTTGAACTGAGGAGCCCAGAACTGCATGGAATACTCCATATATGGTCTCACCAGTGCAGAGTAGAGGGGAAGAAGAACCTCTCTTGATCTGCTAACCACCCCCTTCTCATCCACCCCCGAATTGTTTTTTGTTCTAATCCTTCACTTTAATACTGAAACATTTAATTTTATCTGAAGGAACTCCCAAAACAGTGGGAGTAATTATGTGTTTCAGTTTTCCGCTTCCTCCTCAAAATTAATGGGTAACAATTTTCTGCATTTAAAAACAAGCTGTTATTTCGCATGAAAACACGTATCAAGCTACTAGGTATTCTCTTAAGGCACAAATCATATCCAGATCAGTTTGAATTGACAATTACCTGATATGTGTTCTTATCCTAACAGCATGTGTCTGTCTTCATCAAATATACTAATCATCAGCACATTTCCACTGTGACTTTGCAGAGCTCCAGCTGTGACAGGAACCACATTAGTTGTGGATGTTAGTGTAAGGTGGTGACAAATGCATTCCTACCTGCTCACAGTACTAGCTGCATCATTTTGGAAAACATTAACCTGAATGAAATCTGATTCACCTATTGATTAAGATTTTGAAATGAAAAATTCCAAGGAAATGCAAAAGTGCCACCACGGTATCTTCAAGATTATTTTATTCAGTTCTAGCTACGTGACTTTCAGCCACTTTAATTTGCACCAAGAATTCTGCTCAGCCAACTCATGTACTTGACTGTTAGATAAAAGCTATCCAGCATCTTCGAAACAAAGGTTGTTTGGTGGACAGATTGTCTGGCCACTGCATTGTGATACCCTTCCAAGTCTGAAAATGTTTGCAAGGAATAATATAACTGCCAAAGATGTTTAAGAGCAGTCAGATAGTTTAAATGCTGCAGAATTTAGCTTCCTGGCAAATGTTCTAACAAGCTTTGCTACAGAATGTCAACATTTGGATTCACAGCATCCCCAGATACCTGTTAACTGAAGCTCTCCTGAAGCTCTGAAGGTTTAACTATCTGAACAATGAAAAATTAGTTAAAGCTGGAAATAAAACAGCTCTGAAGCCCAACTTCTTTCAAAAAGAATGTGCCAAGAATAGGCAAGAATTCTTCTGAGCTGAAACAAACATGCTGGCACTAAAGTGATTTCTGAGATTTGATAGTGTTCTTATATTGAAGAGATGACCGAGTTGCAAGACATAAAGTTTATCCAATGAACTCCTCAAAAAAATACACCCCAGCATTTCCTGCTTTGGTTTTAAGAAAATGCATTGCAGAGGCATGTTCGATGAAAACACACGCAAGGTGGTCAGTACATTATAAATGTTGTAAGTAATACACTGGTGATATTTTCTGAACAGTCTACATTATGCTGAAGCTTGAAATACACTTTGATAAATTACAAAAGAATAGAATTTTCAGAATTCTCTTGATACTTTTATAAACTTAGCCTTTGGCAAAAACATATAGCACAAAACAATCATATGTAGACCTCAATTTTAATCAGATTTGACATTTTCTACTTGCAATGACAAGTCTTAAAATACATTCTCAAAAGTATCTTAGGAATTAAGACATTAAATGACATGAGCTGCCTGTGAAAAAAATTGAAGTCCATGATCTTTAAATGTTTTTAAAGAAGAGAGGGTTGGACTAGACTATCCCTAGAGATCTCTTGCAACTCTGACAATTCTGAGTTTCTGGGATTCAAGTTCGTCATTATCCTGACCACCTTATGTTTCAAGATCTATACTCTCTTTCTATACCTTTCTCTTTCCCAGGCTGAACAGCCCAGATTCCCTCAGCCTGCGTTCACAGGAGAGGTGCTCCAACTTTCTGATCATCCTTGTGGCCCTCCTCTGAACCAGAGGAGGATTGTGCAGGCCTCGGTCTCAAAACTGTTAGAGCGTTCAGCTACAGGAATGGTCTAACAAACAGATGCTTATGGACATCATGGTAGAAAACTGAAATAACCTGAGCCATGTGTAGCACAGAGCTCTGGAAAATTCAGGTCTTGGGCTTGTCAGGGTTTGCCTAATGAGTCACAGAGGGTATCAGATCTGCCTAAAGAACGTTCTATGAAATGGGGATTTGGAACTAGACGAATAGCATAACAGGACAAACAAACACACTGAACAGGACCAGCTAGAAAATTGTTTGTTTTCATTTTTCTCTTGCCTTGGCATTCTTTACCTGTGTCCTCTATGGCTCACTGAAAGCCATCTGCTCTCACAGTACCCAGACACGGAAGCACTAAGCACTGAGTATATGATGGCAGCACATAGAAAAGTAACTCTGAATACAGATCTGAATCTCAGGAACCCTTGTTGAATCAGACCAGAAGATTCAACTTCCATTAGTCCCAAAGCATATTTTAACTATTATTCGATGCAAATTTTGACTGATTTCCCTGCGTTTACCTTGTGGACATTCCACATCTATATGAGAAGGAACTTCTTCATGGTGATGGTGACAGAGCATTGGAATGGGCTGTCCAGGGAGTTGTGCTGTGTCCTTCTCTGGAGATGTTTAAATTCTGCATGGAGATGTTCCTGTGTGACTGGGTCTAGGTGATCCTGCTCAGGCAGGGGTACTGGACTGGATGATCTTTCAAGGTCCTTTCCAATTATTAATGTTCTGTGACTCTGTGATTCTGTGGTTTGTTTTTAATTTTCTCTTGGACTATGATTGAGACAGCTGGGGCTGTTTAGTTTAAGGAAGAGAGGACAGGACGTCGTCGCTCTCTGCAATTATCTGAAGGGACGTTGTAGAGATGTTGGTGCTGATCTCTTCTCACAGGGAATTAGTGACTGAACCAGAGGGAATGGCTTCAAGCTTCAACAGGAGAGGGTTAGTTTAGACATCAGGAAGAAATTCTTCTCAAAGACAGTGGTCAGGCCCTGGAATGGGCTGCCCAAGGTGGTGGTTGAGTCCCGATCCCTGGATGACTTTAAAAGTCACTTAGATGGGGGGATGTGGTTTAGGGGTCAACTTGTAGAGTAAGGTTGATGGTTGGACTTGATGATCCCAAATGTCTTTTCCAACCTGAATGATTCTGTGATTCTGAGTCTATGATTCTATGACTATGATTGTTAAACCTTGTCTGCTGCTTCTGTTATTCATTACCTAAACACTTTCTATTTTGGATTCAGTCTGAACATAAATCAGTTTTGCTTAAACTCCTCATTTATTCCCAGGTTCCTGACTGGAATGTCATGTCACACATTTTTTTTTAAAAAACAGCACACTTATTTTAAAATTAGATTTCAAAATGCCTCAGGTTTCTCATTTTGCTATCCTGTCTGAATTTAACCAAGTCAGAAGCTGGTTCTTGGTAAGCATTCTCAATTAAGATTTCTTTTTTAAAAAAAAAGAAAACAAAAGTCAGGGCTAAAGAGAATTCCAAGGATCATGAAAGAAAATATTTTCTACTACACATTAAATCTGGTAGCTACATATTTTTCCAAAACTTAAGTGTGCACTGAGTCCCATTAGTGAAACAACTTAATCATAGAATCATAGAATCATTAGGGATTGGAAGGGACCTCAAAAGATCAACTAGTCCAATCCCCCTGAAACAGCAGGATCACCTAGACCAAGTCTAATAAATGAAAGAAGTATCTGAAATGGACTGACTAAATATTTTGTAATCCTCAGGTGCACTGAAAAACACTGTTTGGTAATTATGCAATAAAAAGGCATAAAATAAAAACATAATGTCTTGTGTTCCCAAGGATCATTGTAAGAATTGATGCTGGTACTTAGCTTTCCACAGCATATGCCAAGTGCAAGAGCTGATTATGATCTGGTGGCAATTATGGAGAGCTGGTGGGACGGCTCACATGAATGGAATGTGGTCATGGACAGCTATGTCCTTTTCAGGAGGGACAGATCAGCAAACTGGATTGAAGGAGCTGGAGAGAGCAACTGGAATGTATTGAGTTCTATCCAGGAGCAGATGAAAAGAGACTTGAGAATTTGTGGGTGTGGATTAATGGGCAGGCTGCCATGGGTGACACTGTTGTGGGTGTCTATTACAGGACACCAGATCAGAATGAGGAGGTTGATGAGATCTTCTACAGGCAGCTGACAGCAGCATCACAACTACAGGTCCTAGTTCTCACAGGGGATTTTCGTTATCCTGATATTTGCTGGAAGACTGTTGCAGTTTGAAAATTACTAGAGTTTTTGGATGTATAGATTTGTGCTTTCATGAAGAAAAACAGTTATGTTGCTTTAAGAGGACACCCCGCCACAGTGACCTGTCCTGGTGCAGGTTACACTGCAGAATTTTCCTAGCTACCTGCCCTTGAGGGATTGGCTAGGTGAGAAGATAAAAAGAGTGAGTGATCTTAGCCCTGCCTCTTTTTGCTGAGGGCTACTAGCCCAGCATAGGGCTGCTGCCTGAGGCTCACCCCCCAACACACACACATACAAACACACACACTTCCAAGGTGGTGGAGATGGGAAAAGACAGGCCTCCTGGGGCTCAGCCCCAGCCCGGACCCCAGCCCAGCCCTGCCCAAAGCCTGGACCCTGGCCCTGCTCAGCTGTTAGGAGGGATGCAGCAGCCCTGGCTCAGCAGTAGCAGCGACGGTTTCAACCCAGCCCAGTCCGGAGCTGGGTCTGCCATCAGAGCCTGGCTCCATCCTCCTGACACCCACTCTTTCCACATTTATAAATATTAATGTGGTCACCCCTCAGTCTCCTTTTATCCAAACTAAAGAGACCCAACTCCCTCACCCTTTCCACATCAAGGAGATGTTCCACTCCCTTTAACATCTTTGTGGCTCTGCACTGGACTCCCTCCAGCAGCTCCACATCCCTCTTGAACTGAGAAGCCCATAACTGGACAAAATACTCCAGATGTGGTCTCACCAGGGCAGATTAGAGGGAGACGAGAACCTCTCTCGATCTGCTAACCACCCCTATTCTAGTCCACCCCAGGATGCTATTGGCCTTCTTGGTCACAAGAGCCCATTGCCGGCTTGTAGTCATCCTGCTGTCCACCAGGACTCCTAGGTCCCCTTTTCCTGCACTGCTCTCCAGCAGGTCAGTCCCCAACCTATACTGGTATCTGGGGTTCTTCTTGCCCAGATGCAAGACTCTACAATGCCCTTGTTATACTTAATTCAATTTCTCTCTGCCCAGCTCTCCACCCTGTCCAGATCCCACTGAATGGCAGCGCAGCCTGCTGGGGTGTTGGCCACTTCTCCCACCTTTGTGTCATCAGCAGAGTTCCTGATAGTGCAGTCTAATCCCTCATCCAAGTCATTAACTAGTAGATTTAATGGTACTGGTTGAATAATACACAAATATTTATTTCTGCACTTTGTAAATGTGTCATTAAAGAAGTCATGTATTAGGCTGAATTATTAATAGGACACTATGTGAGGCTACTCATGTGATATAACAAAAACCCCAAACATTCTTAATGATCTCACACCATATCAGTTTAGAAACAGTAAACTTATCCTATCCCATGGTTAGAGCATGTTTGATGCTGCCTACAAGCCTAACCGCAACTAATATGTGGCAATAACCTACTTCTAAAAAGTCATGAAAAAGAAAATCTGAGAACTTTTTCATATAGACAGATCACAGCCAGTATCATTATTTTGACTGTCAAATATCTGTGACATTTGCACTATTTAATTCAGAAAGAAGGAAAGTAAGACAAAATGGTAGAAGAACCTGGAGCAGCTACTGCTGCATTGTTTTAATATATGTTGGTAGAAAATCTATAGGGAGTTTCTGAATCTGTGTAAAGTTGCACAGCCAGTGATAAAAAAAGAAATAGTATGTTTTCTGTAAGTTTCATAACAAAACATTTTGATAGGACAGTGTAACTTTTTTCCCAGTATTTTCCATTTTTCTAACGAAAAATCAGATTTATTTGTATTCATGGTCCATTTGTTTTAGTGCTAATACACAACAAAAATAAAGTTTTATGAGCCAAAAAATGTCTTGCAAATCAGAAATTCTATTGGGTGACTTTAGAAAATACCATGTGCATCGTTTTTTATTACCTGTTTCTAACACAGTCAACTAAAGGTGTTGTTGACTGCTATACTCCAATCATAATGGTATTTGTGATGAAATGTAGGTCAGGATTGATAATTTATTCTATATTCATTTATCTGCAGAAATAGACTAAGGAAGAAAACATACTATTACAAGTTAGCTTTTTTCTTGATTCCTCTTTTGTACAGTAAGGACAGCTGGTTGGTATGAGGCAACGGAAAGAAGGAAACCCTGTCTCAGCTGCTTTGGTAATCTCTCCTCTAAACTAACATTATGGTGCATTCTAAAAGGTCAGCATAGAGATTTTTCTTTTGTTAAGTATAGCAACCAAATGTTTCAGTGATGAGCAGAGTTTCTGAGATGTTTAGCTCTGCTCCAAGATGATTCAATGAACTACCTGTTAAGGATGTCTGAGGTTACCAATGCAGAGAGATGCTACCAAACAAAATTCTAATAAAGACATTTCTAAACCATTTGGTATATCTAGAGCAGAAACACCTTTAGTGTAAACACAGACTTTACTCACTTTATCACGTTGTCATGTATTCACTGCAGTCATTTGTATCTAAAAGCCACTGCAATCCATATATGACCACCTCTGTCAATCTGAAGAGCTTGTTGCTCCTAGCATTGCTGCACTACCACACCACCTTCTGAATAATGTCAAAAAAGATGACAAATGGGCTTTGACAGGATAACAGAGATTATGTACTGTAAAACAGATGATTAAAACTAGGATTTAGACTGACAAATACGCAATGATGTATTTTCTAGTGGTCCAAGAATTGATTTGTTACTTAAGACTTAGATCTTTATATCTGCATTATATTTTATGAGAAAAGATGGTGCCTGTATGGACCACAGAGTGTGTGCTGTGTGCGAAACAGCCAGGTACTGTAAATGGGTCTAAGGTTATTGATGTCCTCAGGAGTGTGATGATTTGTATCAGCGGAGACATGAACACCTATCTCACATGAAGTGCATAAGCATCCACTTTCCAGAGTGGTTTGGTGGACATTTCTGCAGTGGGGAGCCACTTAAGCACAAGAGATTGTTATAGCAGCACTGAATTAGGCTTTTTCCTAAACCATCTTGGAAGATGCATACAAGCCTACTCAAAAAGAGGCTCATAAAGAATTGTTTGCATAGTAATGATTTTATACACAAAACCACATCCAGCTGGGTCTTAAACATCTCCAGAGATGTGGACTCCACAATTCTCCCTGGGCAACCCATTCCAATATTAAATAACCCTCATTGTAAAGAAGTTTCTCCTCAGATTGAGGTGAAAACTCCTGTGCTCAAGCTGGCATCCATTATCCCTTGTCCTGTCTGACATAATCGAAAAGAGAGTATTCCTTTCTTCTTGACACTCAGCCCTCATGGATTTGTATATAATAACTAATTACTATAGTTCATTTAGATACAGGGATTTTTATGTTATCAACTGTAATTCTAACAGATTCAGGTTTTACTACACATATCTCAGGAAATCAGACCAGTAGGGAAACAGCCTTATTTTTCCCACCTATTTCATACACATGAAAATGGTCTTCAGGAAATATTACTGAAATAGGAGTAAAGAGATTCGAATGTCTATTTCCAGCTGTCCTACACATTTCCCTTTTCACCTCAGGAAGGTCAGTTGATCTCTTTGTACATCCCCTACTGGTTTTAAATGTAAGTAATAATGCTAAGTTGCCAAATTGGATGAACACTGAAAAAGAACAAACCACAAACATAACTCAAGTAAGTGCAACAAATTTATGTTGATTTCATCAATAATATTTTAAAACATTTGGAAATCATCTCTATGCTGATTTTAGAAATGCAGTTATACAATGCTGACTAACTTTGAACGCAGAACAAATGGGCCCTATTAGCTCAAATTCAAGAATATAAAAGGAATATATAAATTTTCTTGTCTCCAAAAAAACCACCCCATAATAAAAACAGCAGATGTTTCAGAGGTTTGTTTCTGCTGTGCTTTGGATTTGAAAGTAAGGGGGGGAGGAGGTGGAACACAAAGACATGTCCAGCTATTGCAATCCAGCTACAAAACAATGATTGCAGAAATTTCTAATCAAACCAACGTTTGCTGCACATTCTGAAACTTGTAACTTGTAACCATTAAGTAATCTTCTATGTTGTAAGAAAAAATAATTAAAATCCACTAGATAGATAGATAAATGGATGGATTGATAGGTAGATAGAAAGACAGACAGACAGACAGACAGAATCAATAGGGATTAGAAGGGACCTCAAAAGATCATCTAGTCCAATCCCCCTGCCACAGCAGGATCACCTAGACCAAGTCACACAGGAACATGTCCAGGCAGGTTTTAAATGTCTCTGGAGAAGGAGACTCCACAACCCCCCTGGGCAGCCTGTTCCAGTGCTCTGTCACCCTCACCGTGAAGAAGTTCCTTCTGATATTTATATGGAACCTCCTATGTTCCAGTTTACACCCATTGCCACATCGTCCTATCACTAGATGACATTGAGAAGAGCCTTTCTCCATCCTCCTGTCACCCACCCTTAATGAGGTCACCTCTCTATCTCCTCTTGTCCAAGCTAAAGATAGATAGATAGGCAGATAGATAGGCAGATAGATAGATAGATAGACAGATAGATAGATAGATAGATAGACAGATAGATAGATAGATAGATAGATAGATAGATAGATAGATAGATAGATAGATAGATAGATAGATAGAGTGGTAGTTAAATGTGAATATACATGTTTACACATACTGGGATCTCAAGGAGCATAAAACCAGTCTCTACCTTCTAATCCTAGAAAGTTAAGATTTGAAGAATGGAGAACATTTTTCAAGACCAAAGTAATTTAGCAAAGGATGATGCTCTTTCTCTCCCAGCAGAGACAGATTTTGCTCAGAGACTCACTTAACACTGTTTACCATTCTAAAATTATATTAATTCTGTCATTCATAAAAGCACCTGCAAAGCAGTTTACTCTGCTTCCATAATAACTTACATAACCAGTCATCAACTGAAAATTCACACTGGCTTAATATGGTAAAGCACAGAGTTATCAATGTGTTCAGATCTATCAGTTTAAAAATCAAATGCTATTTCAGGTATGCATTGTTTTTCTCCCTAGATCCACAAAGTAAATATTAACAGGTTGTTTTAAATGAAGCACTTGATTTACATTCACCTGTTCTGTCCCAATTGCTCTATTCTCTTGTACACCTCAGCTTTAGCATGCCATATAACGTTATTTTTGGCTTCAGATTCTGTGATAAATTTATCGTCAGAAAATTACATGTCAGTCTAATTTCATGGCTGTATTATCCTTCTATCTGAAAACTTAACAATCTAATTAAATTTCGAATTAAGTGAAATTGGAATAAGCCCCAGACACTAGCTTCTAATCTGGGCAAACATCTCTTGTCAGAAAATAGAATTAGTTTGTGTCTCATGCTATGGAAAAGTTTGACAAAAGCAGGCTCTTCCTGCTTTAGGCACACAGCCTTGTTTCTACCACAGGTGCTATTTGCTATTAATGTTTTTCCTTAAAATATCTTAATGTAATTTCTTACATATGTGCACCCCAACATGACCTTTTTATAACAGCCATAGTGTGGGGAAGTCCGGAAGATATGCCCAAAGGATGTCTGGGCAAGAAAAACGTGAGATTAAAGTACAGAATGAGATGGCACATGTGCATTCCTTTTTGTTTCCCTGTGTCGTTTCTAATGAAGCACTCCCCACGTGCACACCGTCTAGGTGACACCAACAGCCCAAACAGCAGTATGCAGCAGTCTGTACAAAAGCTTAGCTATAGACCTAAAGCAGACCTCACGTTACTGCTAAGGGCTCTCTAGTAGGTCTGCATGTGAACATCACCTGAGGATGACTTTCACCTCCCAGTACCCTTAGTCTGTCTTACTTCCCTGTTAATTAACAGCTTTCACTCTTGAGGATTATATATGTCCTGTGGCTCTTGCCAGCAGGACAGCATCTTGTTGCTGCCTCCTGGCTACATTTAAACATTAATGACTAATTCTATAGCTAATACATGCAGTTGATTTTATCTTAATGTCTACCAGTTTTAAATGTCACTGCTGAGACTTGTCTGAAATGAATTTTGCTAAACCATCCCCTGTTAATTATCTTTTACCATTTATAGTTCTATGCAATGGCCTCTCTTGTCACCTGGGCTGCTAACAGGCAGTTCAGCTTTCTGCTTTTGAGATGGAATGTAAAACTGCCAAGGCCTCAAAAAATACAAAAACCTGGTCTTCCTTGATGTGTAAAAACCTATTTTTGAAAGGCAGAATAACAGAAAAACAGAATAATACAAACCATTATGTTGAAAAAGACCTTCAATATCACTGAATCCAACTAGAGTATATGTATAGTGCACAGGTATCTTGGGTGCTTTTAGCCACATAGATGTTTAAGATATTGTCTTCAGGAAGGTATTAACACAAATTAAACCCCTATAAAGACCATTTTCTAGTGGAATATTACACTCTGATTAAATTGCTATTCACTAAACAATATTAACTCCTGAAAGAATACTTCCATAACTCAGCAAGGTTTCTTAAACATTCTTTCTCTCAGTTGTCAAACTTAACAATAAATTGGCCACTCCAGTGCAAATACAAATTTGCTGTGACATGCAGACAAGCCTCAAGATCAACAGGTATATATGCCAGAAAAATTTTCAAGGGTAAAAGGAATTGACTGCCTGGTTTGAAACAGAAGGTTTCAGCATTATATCCCGAGACAGCAGTACATTTTCACTACAAGGTGGAAAACAACATCTTTTTAACCAATTTTTGTTGACGTTAAAAAGCTCTTCCACCATAATTGGTACCTGGTACAATTGTTTTAAAACTCATTTGTTGTAAAATCAGCAAAAGTCTAGATTTGAATGAGAATTGATCATAGAGCCATAGAATCATTAGGGACTGGAAGGGATCAAAAGATCATGCACTCCAATCCCCCTGCTGCAGCAGAACCACCTAGACCAAGTCGCACAGGAACACATCCAGGAGGATCTTAAAAGTTTCCAGAGGAGGAGACTCCACATTCCCATTGGGAAGCCTGTTCCAATGCTTCGTTATTCTCACTGTGAAGAAGTTCCTTCTGATATTTATATGGAACCTCCTATATTCTAGCTAACAACCATTGCCTCTTGCCCTATCGCTAGTTGACATTGAGAAGAGCTTAGCTCCATCCTCCTGACACCCATCCTTCACATATTTATAGACATTAATGTGGTCACCCCTCAGTCTCCTTTTCTCCAGGCTAAAGAGACCCAGCTCCCTCAGCCTCTCCTCAGAAGGGAGTTGTTCCACTTCCTTCATCACCCTCATTGCTCTACACTGGACACTCTCCAGCAGCTCTTTGTCCTTGAACTGAGGGGCCTAGAACTGGGCACAATACTCCAGATGTGGTTTCACCAGGGCAGAGTAGAGGGGGAGAAGAACCTCTTGATCTGCTAACCACCCCCTTTCTGATGCACCCCAGGATGCTGTTGGCCCTCTTGGCCACAAGAGCACACTGCTGGCTCATGGTCATCCTGCTGTCCACCAGGACCCCCAGGTCCCTTTCTCCTACACTGCTCTCCAGTAGGTCAGTCCCCAGCCTGTACTGGTACATGGGGTCGCACAGAAACATATCCAGATGGGTTTTAAGTGTTTCCAGAGAAAGAGATAAATGTACATAATGTTAAGTGAGGTCTCAAGAAATTCACGAGACAACAATATAGCAACTTTGAGAAAACACAGAGATAATTTAAAATACTCTTTTTACATTTTTCAACCTAATATTTCTTCTCAATTTTCAAACCTGAATGGGAAACCTAGACACACCTAGATCAATGGAGATGTTTGATGATAACAATAACACACGCCCAACACTTGAAATCAAAATGATTACAACATGCTTCCATGCCTTTCATACATTTTAATGTGAAATTAGTTCTTATGACTGCAAGACTTTAGGTAGGGATAACGGCTGTTTAATACCTGCAGACACTGACATTAAAACTCCAAATTTTTAAAGCTGCAGATGTTTGAGACATCAAACTAACTGTGCCTTGAAGGTGATAGTGGTTTTGGATGTGAGAGACTGTCAATACTCTCTTTTCCGTACCAGTTGAGCAAACACACAGCACTACCCTGTCTTACCAAACAAATCGAAACAAGAATTTCATAAAGGCAAATTCATAATGAACTAATGGATAAAAGTGGCCACGTATGGTTCAATGGGTTTGGGTTGTGTACATACAGAATGCACCATTTTAAATTTACTACTATTATTTTCATTAGTTATTCAACTCTCAATGAGAATATGCTCTTCAATCTCAGAAAGAATAATTTAGATGCCTAATACCTTAATAACTCCAGGCTCCAGCCTACCTGGTTGCTCATAAAATGTAAAGGCTAGAGCAATTTACACTGAACAAGAATCTTCTTTTCAAATAAAGTGCATTTGGGATAATGCCTTTCCTGACATGAGATTATTCCAGGGACAAACAAAGCCTTCCTATCAAATACACATATGACAGAAATCATAGATGCACACACTTTTATCAACTGTTTCACACTTTATATAAAGCAGCTATTTAGCATATTGAGTACAAGCCAGTCAACTGATTAGTGACTTGGACGGTCACAGTCAGTTCAGATTTTGTAGGGATGGGTGACAGGGGAGAACATATTACTCCTAGGAATTACTCATTCCTAGCACTTCTCAGAAGAAGTATAATCAGGAGGGCCAATGCCAATAGCTGCTGCCACCTAGAAAAGCTTCATAAAAGTTTGTGACTTGTTAGAAAGGGGCACTCAAGGAAGTCAAATAAGTGGACCCACCTTGGTTGTCAGAACGACTTGATGTGTACCCAGAGGTTAGCTTGTCTACAATTGCCTAAACATTTATCACAAACCTCGATGCTTTGGTGGGTAAGGCATTACATTTCTAAGAGACAGTAGCAGACCTTCCCATTGGCAGAAATGTCTTCTTCCAGCTTTCTGGAAATAAATACCTTTTTAATGCAGTCATGAGTGCCTGAGACAGTAAGGAGATCTGACACTATTTCTTTTCCTTGGCTGGTGTTGCTGATGAACTGTATTTAATCATTCATAAGCAGGTTCTGCTCCTTAGTTATTTGGAACAGTTTGATTCCATAAGATTTGACAGCTTTCTGACATCCCCCAAATTGTTCCAATAATAACACAGACAATGACAGTATCACTTAGAAATCTCTCACACACTGTATGTGAATGGAGTTACATATCTGCTGTAAGTAACAGAATAATGGAACAGCAAATTGTTTTGTAGAAGGAGCTGGAATTAGATTGTGCCATGCTGCCAAAAGAGACAAAAAGAGATGGATGAATTCTGGAAAGAGGAGAAATTGTTATACCCACGAGAATCACTTGTTGTGGTGCTCTACCTCAAGGATGTACAAGCAATTCCCATCTTGGCAAGAGGCAAAAATCCCTGATCGATTCATAAACCAGAATGAATTAGATGTGTCCTATAAACAGATAGGAAACGTGTAGTTCTTTCCACTTACTAAGGGAGCTAAACCAGAACTTTCAAACTACGTGTTTACTGATTAAATGAGCAAAACCTACAGAATACCACAAAAAATTCAAGCTGTCAGCAGTTCTAGGTACATCCACTGACACGTAACCCCTCTTCCGGCGCATTTCACCAGACTTCTACCTAAAGCCATACCAATGCTTTTTTTTTATCTCCCAGCACTGGAAGGAAAGCCTGCAAGTGGAATGGCCTTGCAAAAATATGCAAAGCTGTAGGCAATACCAGATGGGAATCAGGACTCACAGGACAGCTCACTTAACTCAGCAACCTGTTCCTGAGTGCAGCCAAAACCAGTGTTACTTTAAAAGACATCCAAAAAGCCAGATACAGGGGTGTATTTTCCAGGAGTGTAGGAGAAGCTCTTTGGAAAATCAGATGACTAACATAAGTGTAACAAATAATATTGGGTCCATTACTTATGAGGAACACCAGAATATAGAAGTACAGTAGGAAATAATGAAAATCATCATGAAGTACAAGACAATTCAAGCCAACAAACTATATTCTTAGTACTGTCGAATGTGTTGCACACACTTATTTGTGGAAAATTCTGCATTCTGTCAGTTCAGCCAAAGTGACTGCAGCTCTAGATATAATATTGCAGTAGATTTAGCGCAGGAAATAAGGGTGTGGGACACTTCATTTCACTTCAGCTGCTCACTTTTTGATATGGTTATATTATGCTGCATGATATACAACAGTCCCTCTCCTGTTACTCATTTTCAGGTTTCCGTACATAAAATAGAGGGAAAAAGAATCATATAATGAATGTTTCAAATTCCTTGAAACAATTCTGTGGAAGTAATAGTGTAAAATCACAGAACATTATGGATTGGCAGGAACCTTGAAAGATCATCTAGTCCAGTCACCCCACCACAGCAGGATCATCTAGGTCAAGTCACACAGAAACTTGGATGAGGGATTGGCATGCACTGTCAGCAAGTTTGCTGATGACACAAAGCTGGGTGGTGTCGCTGACACCTCAGCAGGCTGTGCTGTCATTCAGAGAGACCTGGACAGGTTGGAGAGCTGGGCTGAGAAAAAATTAATGAGTTATAACAAGGGTAAGTGTAGAGTCTTGCATCCAGGCAAGAACAATGCCAGGTACCTGTATAAGCTGGGGACTGACCTGTTGGAGAGTAGTTTAGGAGAAAGGGACTTGGGGGTCCTGGTGGACAGCAGGATGACCATGAGCCAGCAGTGTGCTCTTGTGGCCAAGAGGGCCAACGGCATCCTGGGGTGCATCAGAAAGGGGGTGGTAAGCAGATCAAGAGAGGTTCTTCTCCTCCTCTACTCTGC
>VXBP01007160.1:139105-171710 GCA_013400115.1 Rhinopomastus cyanomelas | reverse complement strand
GAGACGTTCAAGACCCGACTGCATGTGTTCCTGTGTGACTTGGTCTAGGTGATCCTGCTGTGTCAGGGGGACTGGACTAGATGATCCTTCAAGGTCCCTTCCAATCCATAATGATTCTGTGATTCTGTGAAACATTTCCAGGCAGGTTTGAAACCTCTCCAGAGAAGTAGATTCCACAACCTCCCTGGGCAGCCCATTCCAGTGCTCTATTACCCTTCTCAGTTTGATGTGGAGCCTCCTATGTTCCAGCTCACACTCATTTCCCCTTGTCCTATCATTAGAAGCCACTGAGCAGAGCCTGACTCCATCCTCCTGACACCCGCCCTTCACATATTTATAAACATTAATGAGGCAAGCTCAAGAGACCCAGGTCTCTCAGCCTTTTCTGATAAATCTTGATGAGGATACTGTTCCACATTATCCATGTTTATGCCGTTAAAATATATGCATTAGAAGTTATTTTGGGTTGTCATCTGGTGTAATTCAAAATAACTCTAGAAAAAGTAAAGTAACTGAATTGCTATTGATTCAATTCAGTACCTTCAGGATTATCTGTTTCTTTTTAAATTAAATTTAAAAGTGAACTTTTCATTACATGTTATTGTGGAAACAAAGAGCAGGAACAAAATAAGTCAGAATGAGAAAAGCTGTGAGGTTTTAAAGAGTTGTGTTATACTTTTTAGAGGTAGGTGGCAGACTCTTGGGAAATGGGGACAATGCTCTCAGTTGACATCTGGACATTCTCCTCTAAACAGAGTATACAGAAGAGTAGATGCAACTTTTGTCTTTTAAGATTACTTTTAAGAGCATTAATGAGAACATTTTTAAGAAGTAGCAAATACCAGGCCTCTACTACATGCATTTTCTCCATTTGCATAGGCTTGCTGTATTACACTCAGAAAACAACAAAAAAGCATGAATGGATATTCTAATCTATCACTCTTTATATTTCAAGGTTCATAGCCCCTTAAAGATCCACTGTGTAAATTGCAAAACTGCAGCAAGAGACATGAACGAAAAAGTGGCTTCTGGGAATGATATCTCAAAGGGATTATTGCAGCAAAACTCTTCAAAAAGAAAGGGAAGAATAGATATATCTCTCAGAGCACAATCAACAGGCTTTTTGTCACAGATACAGGATTCCTCATTGCATGTAACAATGGGAACAAAAACTATACTTTAACCATTTAAAAGTAGGAAACTTTGACATTACATAATAGCCTGGATCAAATTCATAGAATCAGTAGGGATTGGAAGGGACCTCGAAAGATCATCTAGTCCAATCCCCCTGCCACAGCAGGATCACCTAGACCAAGTCACACAGGAACACATCCAGGCAGGTCTTGAATATCTCCAGAGAAGCAGACTTCACAACCACCCTTGGCAGCTTGTTCCAGCGCTCTGTCACCCTCACTGGGAAGACATTCCTTCTCATATTGATGTGGAACCTCCTCTGTTCCAGCTTACAACAATAAAATGATCCAAAGCAATAAACAGATAATAAATATCCTGGATTTAATTTTATTCTGTTCACCTAAGGCTTACATTTTGTATGAAAACATGTTTTGTCTGAAGCATTATCTTTGCAAGGAAGAATTTTCTGTATGTGACTATTCAATTATATCCAGTTCATATTAGGGGTCACAGGAGGTCACTCATTCCTGGCAGTGACTGTCCAAAGCTCATCTTATGAGAAAGGGCTGAAGCAAAGAAGAAGGGTAATGTAGGACAATTTTGCTGTTATAAAAATATTACCTGTCTCTCCTTCATTTCTACAAGAGTGAAGATGACTAATGAGTCATCTGATACTGCAAGAATTAAACTACAATTCACTGCAGTTACTGAAACTGGAATTGGGTCTGAATATTACAGTTAATTTTCCTATTTGTGGTGAAAAGTAGAGGATTTTTAGCAATGTTTAGGATGTCTGTGGCCACAGTTCATTTCTTCTTACTCTCATACCGATTCTTCACCAAATAACAAAGAGACCCCAGCTCCTCAGTACCACTTTCCTACTGTGCCACATGATTTCATTATACCCTGAAAGATTAATCCTTGGGGCATTACATGGTTCTTTTATACATAAACCTCCCAGACCTTATAACTAGATGGATAATGAGTTGTATCAAAGCGACACAGCAATGTAGAGGATTGCAGCTGTCAGGAATAAAGCGCACACCCCTGCTGCTCTAAAGCTGCTTCATCCTCTACACCAGGCACAGAATTCTGCTGAGACACTTCCCGCATGAAAAGCAATACTTTGTCAAATATTACAAGTTAAATTTGTAATCCTCCTTGGACATGGCCACAGGGCGCCAGACAATCCAGTCTGCTGTGATTCAGCAGATAGTTGTCGGAGAGTTTCAAGGCTTTGTGGAGGCTGCTTTTCTTTTTACATAGCCTCCTATGTCTTTCACATTGTTGGGAAGACTGTCAGACATGACTTACGATGGAGGAGTCCGCTAATAAGGCAAAGTCTCAGAAAAAGGAAACTGAGTAAAAATAAAATCCTCATTCTCACAGAAATACAAGTGCCTGCTTGTTCCTCTGCTTACTGTACATCCACACGTTCTCTACAGGTGTACTTTCTGTACACCCCTATACTCCTTTATCTCTCTTTGGACTGATGAGCTACTGCTCATCTGAGTAGATGAGTAGAGAACTTGAGTAGAGAAGTGCAGGCTAAAGGAGATATAAAGATCTAGATGGAGACTTGGGGATTTAGTTGGTGTCTAACTGACTGGAATATCGACATTTCTCCAACAAGACAAAACGCAGGATTCATTGAAAGCATGAACTGCTCATCTCATTAGTCTGTAAAAATGGATAAGAGAGCAACTTAAAATATGGAATATTCAAATCTCTCAGAGGTGCCTTTAGCATGTTGGAGGTTTTAGGAAGATTTGGTCCGCAGGAAATATGGCTGGGGCTATTTAATTGAACTTTACATTGTTTGGGGTTCTAGATGAAGAGAAATATGATAGATAAGATGAACTTTAGTGAAAAAAGGAAAAAGGCTTTTGTCCAAATTTTGGGTTGTGTTTGTGTTTTGGGGATTTTTTTTGTAGGTTTTCTGTGAGGTTTTAAGATCTACAGCTTTTTTGATATCATTCTTTGGATCTAGATATCATCATTTGGATCTAGATTTAAAGATCTAAATGCTATATCTAGATCTTTTTGCTCTAGATATAGCATATGAAGCATGGCAAAGGTCATTTTAGCTGGAGTCTCAGAGAACTACTGAGATCCAAACAAAGATGATTACATGTCTCAGAAAAAGCGCAATAAAGCAGTATGAAAATTATTGTCTAAATAGTTTGTCATGTAAGACAGAAAGTAACTATCCCAGATTTTACTTTAAATATGACTTCTGATGTAGTTTGAGCATTTATTAAAAAAATAATATTTTTCTGATACTTAATTTTGCTTTCATTACAAATTTTAAACTTTTACAATGTTGACTGTAAGGGTCAGAATTGCCTCAACAATAGTCATTATGGACTTGGACAACAAAGATACAGAACTGGACGCTAAGGCAAGTACCTGAAACTGATCAAACTGTCATAGCAGAAGGAGCCTTGAACACCCATGTCACACAGTTAATTGGGTGGTGCTTCTTCCTCTCTACCTGGAGTGGAATGGATACCATTAGACGCCAAGGAAGACTGATCACCATGGACCACCTTGACATCAGTGAAGAAATCCATGAGGACTTGAGGTGGACTTTGCTCACTATAATACCAAAACACATGTCCTGGACAAAAGCCACTCATGTCTAGGGAGACCCTCTTCTTCAGACTCTGGCTTGAGGTGGCAGAGATTGGTAGAGCTCCAGAGATTGGCAAGCATTGATATAATTGCTTGATATAAAAGATGGCTCCTTACCAACTGAACAGAGCACAGTGCCGCAAGCATGGCACGAGAAGCAGCACACAGCACACCAAATGAGGCAAGCCTGGCATGGAAAGACTGCAGGAGCATGACAAACTTTCGGGAAAGCTCTTGGAAGCTTTCCCTACCAAGAATTGCCTGGAAGATCAGAAGAATGGTGGAACAATACCCAGAAGATCAGAAGGCCAATGAATGCTGCCTGGGATCCTGTGGTGGTAGCTTTTACCGTTTTTCCACTCTTTACTTCTCTTTACTTTACTCTTTCTCCCTTTTCCACCACTCTTGTCTTTCTATCTCATGCCAGTTTAGGGGGAAAACAATCAAATTGCACCGTTGAATCAAAGTGGAACTTCCTGGAGTGGTTGCTTTGCTTTGCTTTTGCATTTTGCACTTCAAGATTGAGGTAAAAGAACCTACAAGAGTCCATCTTGTGTGGACCGTGACATTGACAGACAGTAACTGACAATTTGCCATTTTTATGTGTAAAAAAATAAAATAATGGCTACACTTTCTTGTGTACACTACTCCTTTTCCATCAGTTCCCAGCTATTTAGCCCTTCCAGATTCTTTGTCTGTGCTTCAAGGAAAACATGAATCCCTTTATTATCTCTGCTTTCACAGTTGCTGAAACTCTAATCCACCTCTTATCATACCCTGCCTTAATTACCACGAGTTTTTTGTCGCCTTCCCCCTGCCCATCTCATCCTTCTTCATAACTCTGTTGTTGCATGCAAGTCATAAGACAGAATGCGGATGAACCCATCTTTTAGCACGTTGAAGATGCTTTTAAAACGCAGCGTTTTTATTCTCTTTAATTTAACACATGACAAAACCAATTTTTAAAACTTCATATCTTACAGAGAATTCGAAACTCTGAACCTTTTAAGTGATGTGCAAATGGCAGAATGATATCACATTGCCAATCAGTTGCTCACTGTTACAAACTCCATTTTCCATGCTGCTTCAAAAGCATGGTACAATCAACAAGTAAGCTTTAAAATGCAAATTAAACAGAGTGCACCTTCAGAATGAAACAAGAAAAGACAAATTTTTTTCATGCATCAGGACCAGAATAGTCTATTTCATTACAGTCACTTCGAAAGTAGCTTTAGTAGCTTTAAGTGCTCGAGGGATTTTATAGGTCATTTGACCTGGATGCCCCAGTACTCAAACCCCTAGTTTTAATTTCTAAGACTAGTGACTATTTAATAGAATTAATATCAATCTGCCATCCATACAGAATAGATCAGAGTTGCAAGTAGCATGCAACATTTCCGTCTGACACATGTTCCTTGCTTCAGAGCATATGAAAATCAGAAACCAACACCAAGAACAGAATGCCTTTCTTATTATGATAAATGTGGAAGGAAAAAGCTTTCTTGTGCTGTGTGGAGAAGAAAGCAGTGAGACTAGATAGACAAGGCCGTATTAGGATGCTAATAATACTGGTAGCTGCAGTAAGGGAAAAGTAGGCTTTTCTGAGCTGCCCCCGGCCCATCAGCCTCCACCATTCCCACCAAGGGGGAAATGAAATGTATTCATAGTTTCTAGAGCCAGTAAGGATTGACATATCCATACAAGACAGTATTTCTTTTCCATCACCTCTATAATGCATTCAAATAGGTGACAAAAGTGACAAATCTGCCATGAAAAGCAGATCCTGCTTGACAAACCCGATCACATTCTATACTAAGGTAACCTGCTTAGTGGAGCAGCTTGATGTAGTCTGTCTGAACTTTGACACTAAGGCCTTTGACAATGTCTCCAACATCCTCATGAATAAGCTGGCTGCCCATGGCTTGGACAGGCATGTACTCTGCTGGGTGGAACACTGGCTGGATGAACGGGCCCCAAGAGTTGTGGTCAATAGGGTTAAAACCGGTTGGAAGCCAGTCACGAGTGGTGTCCCCCCAGAGCTCAGTGCTGGGGCTGCTCCTGTTCAACATGTTTATCAACGATCTTGATGTGGGGATAGAGTGCACCCTCAGTAAGTTTGAAGATGACATCAAGTTGGGACAGAGTGTCGATGTGCTGCAGAGTAGCAAGGCTGTACAGAGGGATCTTGACAGGCTGTATTGATGGGCTAAGGGAAATTGTGTGCCTTTCAATAGTGCCAAGTGTCGGGTCCTGCGTTTTGGTCACAGCAGCCCCATGCAACACTACAGGCTTGGTGTGGTGCAGTGTGGATGGAAAGTAGTTTGGCAGAAAGGGACCTGGGGGTTCTAATTGACAGGGGGCTGAATATGAGGCAGCAGGGTGCCCAGGTGGCCAAGTAAGCAAATGGCATCCTGGCCTGGATTAGAAACTGTGTGTCCAGCAGGAGTAGGGAGGTGATTGTCCACCTGTACTCTGCACTCGTGAGGCTGCGCCTTGAGTGTCCAGTTTTGGGCAACTCAGTACAAGGGAGATATTGAGATGCTGGAGTGAGTGCAGAGGAGGGCAATGAAGCTGGTGAAGGGCTGAATTTTTCTCATTACCTGGTATGGACAATATATTTAAAAAAATCTACTTATTTTAAAGGCATGAATCACTCCAAGTCTGAAATCTTATCTAGTAAACTTTTGCTCCCAGAAAATTGCTTATGGTTGCAAGGTAGACTGCACACCTTCAGCTTTCTGTTGTTGAGTCTGGTTGTTCCTTGTGATTAAGACTTTCTTCACCCTATGCTATCAGATGCCTTTATATACTTTGAATACCTGTGCCAGGTAATCAAAATTGCTCTTTATCTGTCTTTCTGCCAACCTCTATATATCTCCCAGACTCATTTCCCTCTCCTTCCTTTAGTTCTTTCAAGGATTCTTTCCATGAGTCTTTCACATATGCTATTACTAGAACTGGTGACACTACATTCTGAGAGAACATTCAGAAATAGACCTTCTGTTATGGGGACTGCTGTTTTGTATTGCAGATTAAGTAATGCTGTTGGAATGAAGTGGAGGGAAAAAAGGTGGAAATGAATCTTTGTCCAAATTGTTTAGGAACATTCAGGATACCTTCACAATATATTAATAGGCTGCAACTTAGCTTCTCTTTCCACACAAAGTTGGAAGCCTAACCCTGGATTACAAAGTTACAGTGAAAAATCTTTCTTCCCAGGCTACCTAAACCTTAAATTCTTAATTTCTAATATTCTTTGGTGGCAGCAGTTCTACATTCTTCTGACTGCAGGAACTGCAGGTCAGTGATCTTACTCTAAAAGCAAGTGCAAGCACAAGGTTCACATAGCACAAAGACAAATTCAGCTAAATTAGGGTCTAGTATTTTGGTTGGGTGAAATTTAGGATGGAAATATGAATAAGGCTGGATAATTGGTATTACAAATGCTCAACACTGAATTCAAAGAGTTATGGAAGTAGCAACCACAACTAATTATGACAGTTATAGAGATTTCTTGTAGCCTCAAAATGCTGATTTTTTCAGGGGCCTGAGATGACAGAAGGAAGGAAGCAAGCTGAGACTTGCACAGGACTAATGTGTCCTAAATGCTCATGAATCTAGCTCTACTAAAGCAAAGGCCGAAAGTCTGACTTTCTAGTACTGCCCATAAGCTGTAAATGTTGTCATTTCCTTGCTTATGAAAAGACTTGTGATGCCTTTTCACACAGCTGACATGACAGCTTGTTGCCTTTAAAAATAAGCTATAAACTATTATAAAACCAGTGTTGCTTACTGAAACCCCCCTCTTTTCTGGAGCATAAAGACAGGTGAAAGTCTATAAAGTCTTCTCCTGGAGGAGACTATTCTCAGGAAAACCACAGATACCGGTTTTTTTACCAAGGTGAAAGTATTCACTTCAGGTTGAAGCTTCATTTCCAAATGAAGGGAAAGAAAAATATCAACAGCAGAGCCTCTCATGAGACTCTTTCACCTCATACCTGCTACATAACTTCTGTGTATCAGTGACTACCCAGGAGAGAATGACTTCCAACTCCCAATCTGTCCCATGCATGACCAGCTAGCAAGCAAAGTATTTCTTAGGAAATTACTGATGGTAGCAGGAAGGAAAACTCCAGTGCTTCTTTGACAGCTGCAGACATTTTAAATCCATTCTAGCAGCAGCACTTGTCATCCATCAACTGCAAATTGCTATTAGTAAAAACTCATGTTACAGCTCATGAACTAAAACATGTACCAAATCTATACTTCCACTTTGATAGGCAAATTATATGCTCTGGGCAAATTAATAAGTCAAACAGTTAAAGTAAAGAGAAGGTGAGACAAATCCCTGCCTCTTCCTTTCAACTTTGAAACTCCTTTATCTTTAGAACATGACTTGTTCAGGATTGCAAATTTTTTAGAAGTTGTAATCGGAACACACGTCATTTAGGAAATAATTTACTTTACAAAATATATAATTGCAAAAGTTGTGTCATGGGTTATTTTGGGAACTACATCACTTCATCTCAAAACTTAGCACTTCTCTAGGTGTTCTTAGTCACTGAATAGACTGCACACTCTGGAGAGTCCCACCTTGTGGGCAGATGACAGAATTTTAGGGGAGGCACTTTTCGTGTTTCTCTTTGCATCCAGTACAAAATATAATCTGTAATATATTTGAAGATTAGTTTTTCGATTTTCTAATTAAAAAAATATTCTCACAGATCTCTTTTACTAAACTATCAGCAATGCTGTCCCGGTAAAGCAACTGGAACTCATGTTCTAAGCATAAATTATTTTAAAGTCTGATCCTTTGAGTCTTGCTAAGGCTGTTTGATGCTTCTACTTAGATGTGTTTTTCAAACACGGTTTAAACATTGACCAGGTTAATTTGGTCAATGGAAGGTCTCCTACTCTTGCAGCTAGCTCTCCAGCACATAGTTTATAAATGATCTAGTATGAGTAGGAAGAAAACAAGTTGTGTAATCATTTCCAAAGACACAACTAACAAGTGCATCATGCTATTTGTCTTCTTCCCTAACACACAATTTGATTCTGTAATTTTCGCTTTAAGTCAAACAACTTTTGATTAAAAGATTTATTTGAGAAATGTCCGTGGGTGAGACAACTTTCGAAGCTTCTGACACTGACATACTCTCCATGTACTTCTACAGTGTTTAATTATTTTACTATTTACAAACTTTCTGTAAGTACCTGATCATATCATTAAGATAACACTAATCTAGTCAGGTAGTGGGGAATTAAATCATGACATATGACCTATGGATCATGAGAAACTAAGCCAAACAGCTTGAATTTTAAAATAAGTTGTGTCTGTAGTTTGAAGACCAGATCAAGAATTACAATGAGAGACAGTTCCAGGGGGAATAACTGAGATATTTCTTACTTCAATTTTTTATTTTAGGGAGATCAGCCTCGCAGAATTGCCCACACACTCCCTGCTGAGTGGGATGGGAAAGAGAACTGGAAATGGAAAAGTGAGAAATCTCATGGGTTCAAATAGGGGCAGTTTGAGAGGTAAAGAAAAACCTGCTTGAGCAAGCAGAGCAAAACAAGGGTTTCAATCGCTGCTTCCAATGGTTCAGGCATCTCCAGGAAAGCCCAGCTCTGCCATAAGTCATGGTTACTTGGGGGAACAAATGCCATAACTCCAAATGTCTCCTTGCTTCCTTCTTCTTCCCCTAGCTTTATATGCTGAGCATGATGTCATCTGGTGTGGAATATCCCACTAGTCTGCTGGGGTCAGCTGTGGCAGTTTTGTCCTCTCTCAACCCCTTGTGTAACGGCAGCCTACTCACTGGTGGGGTGATGTGAGCAGCAGAAAATGACTCAACTCTGTGAAATAGCTGCTCAGCAATAAGAAAAACTTTTGTGACTTATCAACACTGTTTTCATAATAAATCTGAAACTCAGAACCTTAAAAGCTACTATGAAGAAAATTAACTCAGTCCCATCCAAAATCCATGACGGTTTAAAGGTCAACAGCAGAAAGGAAAAAAACTGAAAGCTCTTTCTTGTATTGAAAGACTGTGACTTTAAGCTCTCTTCTGGGGAAGGGCTGAGGAAGCTGGTTTTCTTTAGCTTGGAAAACAGGACCCTGAGGGGTGACCTCATTAATGTCTATAAATATGTAAAAGGTGGGTGTCAGAAGGATGGAGCCAAGCTCTGCTCAGTGGCATCTAATGATGAGATAAGGGGCAATGGGTGTAAGCTGGAACATAGGAGGTTACACATCAATATGACAAGGAACTTCTTCCCAGTGAGGGTGATGGAGATCTGGAAGGGGCTGCCCAGGGAGGTTGTGGAGTCTCCTTCTCTGGAGATGTTTAAAACCTGCCTGGACTTGTTCCTGTGCAATTTGGTCTAGGTGATCCTGCTGGGGGGGTGGGGTGGATTGGGCTAGATGATCTTTCAAGGTCCCTGACAATCCCTAATGTTCTGTGGTTCTGTGATACACCGGTACATTGTGCAGAACCTCAGACAGGTCACCCCTGCCGTTCATGGAGGAGGTGTGGCACTTCACCAAGCACTATGTACCATAATACTGAGTGTGTTGTGGTGCTAGTGCCAGAAGGCCTCCCTGTTAAATCTGGTGCCCAAACTGGAAGGAGGATTTGTTGCTTTTTTTCCTTGAATTAAATGCAGTGGTGCAGACTTCTAGTTTGTATAAAATTGCAGTTTCATGCAAGCAAATGTTGATTTACCCCAAATATGGATTTTCCCTCTCATTTCTTGTTTTCTGATAAAGACACCGAAAAATGTTCTTCTTTCTTCTCACTTCTTAAGGAACATGACACAGTCTGCACAGTAACCTTCAAAACAAATCTGCCTTCTTTAGCTTAAGGGAAAACTCAACCTTGACAATACTCTTTTTTTTTTCTTAAAATTGACTGTTCTATAACATAATCTCGTCTGTTTAGCTATTCAGAAAGTTTTCCTGCAGCTACAGTTGTTTTCAATTTTTATCTTGAGTTGTAGTTCAGATGTAAAACAGAAATGAAACACATTTTTTCCTGTGATCCTTACTAATTTACACGATTTATATGTGAAAAATTCCCCCCCCAAGTTTACACAGTGCTGTTGGCACATCAAAAAAAAAAAAAAGACTTAAAAAAAAAATATAAAATCTTAAGTTCTTGGCCAAACCTTTCTTTAAGCAAATGTTGAGCTCACTGGGACTTGCCATAAATTAATTATATTTAGTTAATTAATTCAGAGTGTATATTTAAAATAAGCTTTTTGTCTGAGCTCTTTATTCTGCCTGACTGCCAAATTTCTACTTATTTTTAATACAGCACCTACCAGAGTAAGAACATAAAAATACCTACATCAGAAGCTTACTTAACCCCATAACTTGTTTCTAGTTATTACTTGTCGCTCTTTTTAGCAATGTAACACAGAACACAAGAGATTGGAAGGGACCTTGAAAGATCATCTAGTCCAATCCCCCTGCCACAGCAGGACCACCTGGATCAAGTCACACAAGAACATCTCCAGGCAGGTTTTAAATATCTCCAGAGTAGACTCCACAACCCCCCTGGGCAACCTGTTCCAGTGCTCCGTCACCCTCACTGGGAAGAAGTTCCTTCTCAGACTGATGAGGAACCTCCTGTGTTCCAGGTGACACCCACTGCCCCTTGTCCTATCATTAGATTCCACTGAGCACAGCCTGGCTCCATCCTCCTCACATCCACCCTTCACGTGTAACACTCCCATGACAGGAACTTGTAGTTACTGAAGTGGTAGAAATAAGTCCATCAGTGTTGTTTTGTTTGGGATTTTTTCATCCTGTGTAGGAACAAGGTCTTTATTTCAAGCATTAGCCGACTGGGAGACAGAAGAGAAAGCACGGCATACGCTCCAAGTGCTCACAATGCCTGAATCTGTATTTGGAAGGAACTAGATCATTTAATTCCCACATACAAATTGTATATAGATCAATCCTAGGCTATGAGTTCAACTCCCTGCTGAGCCACTTCATAGCTCTTGATTATGTATTAGGATATTAAAGTAATTGGTTCTGTTAATACCTACCTTTCCTGAGAGGTGTTAGCTAAACCTGTTCATTACATTAATGACCACAGAAGAAAAATAGAGAACGTAAAAATATGTACAGTGTTTCAAGACCTTGGAATTATAATTCCTTCTAACACCGTTGAGAAAGTCTTCAAGAATACTGCAGCAGCTGCTACTTCACAATTAGCTTGCACTATTAATTGGGTTCAGAAAATACATCTTCATGTCAAATGAATAAAAAAGTATTTTTCTTCCACACTGCAAATTTTTATTACCCATATTCACTCAAGCAACAACTATACTTGGAAAACATTAATGTTCAGATGCCAATTGACAAAAGCAAAGGGACTCATTAAAACAGAAATATTGCGACAAACTGTAGAATCTTGTGGTTTTGCTCTAGGGAGCTAATCCAGTAAAGCATTTAAGAAACTGCTTAATTTTAAGCATAGAAGGACTCCCCAGAGAAGATATAAAGCAGATGTTAAAGTGTTTTTCTGGCTGGATCACACAGTTGGTCAAAATTTGTTCTTGTGTGCATTTTTTTTCTTGTTTTGTTCTTTTTATAGGAAGATGTTAAGATTAAATCAAGTCCTTTAGAAGTTCATTATGCATGCTAAATACTCATAGCATAATATGAAACACTGTAATGAGTAATATAAATATGAGTATTTCAGTATTACCTAGAGATGTAATCAAAATTATTTTGTTATGTCTCTTGTTCACATAAAGAAAACTACATCGCTAGTCCCTCAACATTTGAAAATATACATGCCCTTATTCTGAGAAGCTGCTACATCTGTTTGATAAAATTGAATGGACTTTATTCTTCCTGGTGTCGGGCAAATTTTATGTGATGAAGGAAGCAGACTGAGCAGTCTGCAATACCAGAATATGCCTGTGAATAAGGTGAAGGGCACCAGCAGTGTTACAGATGTCCCAAACATCAAAATTACAGTCTAGCCTCAATAGTGACACAAGATGAGATGCAGATTTAAACCTTACAAGCATTTCTAGTTTTATATGTGTCCCAAAATTGTCAAAAATCTGTTAGTGAAAATGACCAAAGTTATTCCGTTTGGAGTTGAAGCCTTCCCAGCCTGTGCTCACTATAACACAAATGCTTCTCTTGAACTGCAAGCCTTGTATTAGCATCCAGAACCACTTTACCCTGCGAAAAGGGTGTAAAATTAAAGGAAACTTGACCCTGAAAGAGGAGATTTAACCTATTTTGGTTATGCCTTTTCTCTCTGACTCCTTATCTCCCTGAGATACTCTTTAACAAACTCAATTTTCCTCTTGTTCAGAAGCTTCTGTACCACTTCTACTTTGTCTTAACATCGTTCTCATCGCATTAAAGTAAGATCTAGAAATAGTTTCTGTTTCTCCACATTTTTGTTCAAATTAGAGGAAGACACAGTGACAGTATTTGATATCACAGAATCACATTAAGATTGGAAAAGACCCTTAGGATCATAGGATGTTAGGGGTTGGAAGGGACTTAGGATCATCAAGTCTAACTATCAACCTTGTTCTACAAGTTCACTCCTAAACCATGTCCCCCAACAACATACCTAAGCATCTTTTAAACACATCTAGGGATGGTGACTCGACCATCAGCCTGGGCAACCCATTCCAGTGCCTGACCAATCTCTCTGGAAGAATTTCTTCCTGATGTCTGTTCTAAACCTACCCTGTTGAAGCTTGAAGCACTTCCCTCTTGTTTTGTCTCTAGTTACCTGTGAGAAAAGACCAGCACCAACATCTCTATCATGTCCATTCAGATAGTTGTAAAGAGCAATGAGGGCTCCACTTAGCCTCCTCTTCCTCAAACTGAACAGTCCCAACTCTCTCAATCTCTCTTCATATGATTCATTCTCACCATACTTGTGGTAGTATCACCACACTAGGATACTTTACGTCTCACCATACTTGGAAGGACAAAAGTAATACTCCATCTAGCTCTGTGTTGAATATTCTTCCTGTACTGTTTTTAATGAATTTTGGGCTATTCTCAATTCATCAATAAGAAATCATAATGAAGCTGGTCAAAACAGCCTTATTAAAAATACACAGGGTTTTTTTAAGCAGTTTGACTGATTCCATGTTATTGCTGTGCTCTGTGGAAAAAATCCCCCTGGCCAATATTCAGGGAATTGAGTTTCAAGAAGTATGTGTTTATTACACCTAAACTAAAGACTCACCACCTGTGGTCATCATCTAGTGCAGTGCAAAGGCAAAAAGTGATCCCAGCTTGTCCAGTCCTAGTTTGCAGATATTCATACAGAATCACTGTACAGATGTGCAACCATGAAATAGTCCAACTCTTCAGTGAAAAGGTCACACATTAGAGTTTATGATACAGTTCTGGACATGGCTAGCTGGGAGTCACTGATAATGTTCTCATATTCTCAAATTTCTGTACCAGGGTCTCTAATCTTCCCACCACCAGAAAACTGCAATCAAGAGGCACCTGCAGGAGTACCAGAAGAATTTCTGTGATAACTCCAGCCACAAGTATGAGACTGTTGAGGATGAATCAAGGCTGCTGTCAAACTTAACTGCACTTTTTGTTTTCTGCCTTCCAGAGCTCTACAAAGCATTAAGACAGTCCTCAAATGATTATAATTTGCCACTGTGCTTGGCAAATAATGCAGAAATTTCTGTGACATGTTGAAGTTTGCCTCTAGAAGGATCTGTTCCATGACCCTCCCAGGCACAGAGCTGAGGCTGACAGGTCAGCACGCTCCTTTTTAAAAATGGATGTAATGTTTCCTTTCTTCCAGTCACCCAGGGACCTCGCCTGACTTCCAAGACTTTTTAAATATCATGGCAACTACACCAGTCAATTTTCTCAGAACTCTGGGATGTAGGTTGTAGCCTGTGAATCAGAGTAGCTAAGGAACCAAATCAGCCACTGTGCTAGTGTTCTCATGTCAGGGCAGTTCAGTAACCCAGCTCTTTTACTTGTTTGCCACCCGACTGTTTTTTTCACACATCTTCCACAAACAGAACTGCTGTCACGGCAACTTGTCTTCTTAAGGTGACTATTTATCACAGGATCTTAGAGCATTTGGGATTGGAAGGGACCTCAAAAGATCATCCAGTCCAATTCCCCCACCACAGCACGATCACCTTGATCAAGTTGCACAGGAACATGTCCAGGTGGATTTTAAATGTCTCCAGAGAAGGAGACTCCAATTCCGTTCCTTGCACAATTCTGAGAGTTCAGATTTGCATCTGACAGGATAAAACCCAATTTTTACAAAACAATTTCAGGATGGCTTTTCTGCAGTGCATTTGAGCTCTCTATTTTTTTTTCCCGTGAGGTTGAATATTTAACATATTACGACATGGCTATGGATAATTTGAAAAACAATCCAGAAAAAGCGAGTTGTATGGGGTACTTCTCCAGTCTGTCTCAGACTCTTTTTCTGTTAGAGAATCCAGATTGTACAAAAGCTTCACACAAGTAGTTAGGAAAAAAGTAATTTGCACCTAAAACTGCTAGACAGCAGTAGCCCAAGTATCCCATAACTAGCTTCAAAATGAAGGAGTCGTTGGAAAAATCACCATTATGGGAAAAGCAGAAAGTCTAGCTTTGGATTTCAAACCTACTTGCAAGGAGGGAGTCATGAATCATATCAGATATTAACAGCACTAAACAGCCAGGACTCTACTTTGTTTGTATAGAATCCGTAGAGGTTGTTTAGCAACATGAATAGAAAACAATGAATTTGCTTCATGGAAAGTAAAGTGTCAGACTTTTTAAGCATGAGATTTTGAATTATTTCAGGTTAATACATTTTTGATCCTGCACACTGTTTTCAGTCAATACCAAAGATGACACACAACTTCAGAATTCTTGTCTGTGCATGCAGAAATACACAGGTGTGCATGTCTGCTCTTGTCCAGTAAGCTGAAAAATTCAACTCTCTTCACTGATTGCTTTTTTTCATTCTGTTTAGGGTGTCATGATCCAGTTGGGATGTGGATTTGTGGGAAGTTCAATTGAGTGTACAGGGGGCACAAATATGCTAGAAGAATGCACCTCAATACATTGATAGCAGAGCCAAATGTAACTGAGGTAGTTTTATTTTAACAGCAGTGCATAAGAAGAGAAAGCGAGAAAGAGAGAGAGAAAAAGAAAATAATGGAAGGCAGGGGAGAAGGAAAAGTTGGAATCATATGACTACCAACAGAGTTCAGAGTGTGCAGCTTTCATGGTATTGTTTCCTTTTCTCAATGTCCTGAGTGTGGTGTCTGCAGCTGTTGGTGTCCTCTGCATAATGGGGGAGATCTCCAAAAGTTATAGAATCATAGAATCGTTATGGATTGGAAGGGACCTCGAAAGATCATCCAGTCCAATCCACCTGCAACAGCAGGATGACCTAAACCAAGTCACACAGGAACACATCCAGTCGGGTCTTGAATATCTCCAGTGAGGGAGACTCCACAACCCCCCTGGGCAGCCTGTTCCAGTGTTCTGTCACCCTCACCGTGAAGAAGTTCCTTCTCAGGTTGATGTGGAACCTCCTATGTTCCAGCTTACAACCATTGCCCCTCGTCCTATCACTACATGACACCGAGAACAGCCCAGTGCCATCCTCCTGACACCCACCCCTCAAATATTTGTAGACATTAATGAGGTCACCTCTCAGTCTCCTCTTCTCCAAGCTAAAGAGACCCAGCTCCCTCAGCCTCTCCTCGTAAGGGAGGTGTTCCACCACCTTTATCATCTTCGTTGCCCTACGCTGAACTCTCTCTCCAGCAGTTCCACATCCCTCTTGAACCAAGGAGCCCAGAACTAGACACAATACTCCAGGTGTGGTCTTACCAGGGCAGAGTAGAGGGGGAGAAGAACCTCTCTTGATCTGCTAACCACCCCTCTTCTAATCCACCCCAGGATGCTGTTGGCCCTCTTGGCCACAAGAGCACATTGCTGGCTCATAGTCATCTTGTTGTCCACCAGGACCCCCAAGTCCCTTTCCCCTACACTACACTCCAACAGGTCAGTCCCCAGCCTATACTGGTACCTAGGGTTGTTCTTGCCCAGATGCAAGACTCTGCACTTACTCTTGTTATAGCTCATTAGATTTTTCTCTGCCCAGCTCTCCAGCCTGTCCAGATCTCGCTGAATGGCAGCACAGTCTGCTGGGGTGTCGGCGACACCACCCAGCTTAGTGTCATCAGCAAACTTGCTGACAGTGCATGCCAATCCCTCATCCAAGTCATCAATGAATAGACTGAACAGGACCGGTCCCAGCACTGATCCCTGGGGCACTCCACTAGACACAGGCCTCCAACTAGACTCTGTCCCATTGACCACCACTCTCTGACTTCTACCCTGTAGCCAGTTTACAATCCACCTCACTACCCAAAAATCCAGGCCACACTGCCTCAGTTTGTCTGCAAGGATGCTGTGAGAGACCGTGTCAAATGCCTTTCTTAAGTCAAGATAGATGACATCCACGGCTCTGCCCTCATCCATCCACCTGGTTACACCCTCATAAAAGGCTATCAGGTTGGTCAAGCATGACTTTCCCTTTGTGAAGCCATGCTGACTGTCCCTAATGACCCTCCTGTCCTTGATGTGCCTGGAAACAGCCTCTAGTAAAAATTGTTCCATCACCTTTCCTGGGATGGAGGTGAGGCTGACCAGTCTAGAGTTACCCGGGTTTTCCTTCTTTCCCTTTTAAAAGTTGGGGGTCTGGAGGGCCACTTTTATCTCCTTGTGTCCCTTTCACCCCCCTCTACCCGAAATGTATCACAAAATCCAGGCAATCCAGATGGGGTGTGGTTTCTGTCTGGATTGTATTCCTTTCCCTGGGACATGTTGAGGCATTCCAAGACAAGGACAAGTGTCCACGGAGGACCCCCACAGGGTGTGGCCTCTGTCGGGTTTTTGTTAACATGGTGAGATACATAAAGATAAGAGAAAGGTCTTTAGGATTCTCACATAGGGAATGAAGAAATAGAACCAGGAGATCTATTGATTGTAAGGTGAAACACATGCTTTTACACTTTATGTCTGTAATCCCCTGGGATTCTTTTTCAATCAGATACTGTGACAAATAGCCTACAAATAAGATGTTAACTTTTTAACCTCCAGGGTGGTGTTGTTTCCAGAGAGCTATTAGCTCCTGTGCAACAGCTTCCAATAGGCAGATAGTATAAAGCAGGACACTATATTAACACAAGTAGCCTCCTTTCACTAGTTTTGCAAAAGTATTCTCTCTGAGGTGCATTTCCTGGCCAAGCTACAGCAGACCCTTCCGTCTGCAATCCTGTGGTGTCTTCCCAAAATATATTAGAATTTTCTCAGATTATTTTACAATAAAATATGGTATTTCCTTAAGATGTTGAAATTGTTTCTTCGGTCTTTAAATAGAGTATGGAAAATATTTTTCACACAGACATCATTCTGCTAAATCAATTATATCCCTCTTCAGTGCTCTGTGCTTCTCTAGCACTTCGTAAACAGCTTCACTGGCAAGAACTATGACTCTCTATTAGACATAAGAGTTGACATTCCATGTTGTCCCTCAGCACTTAAGCTCTTAAATTAGCAGAGCTAGATGGAAAGAAATTAGAGATTTTTGTCATGATCTATTAGTCAGAGATTGTCTGGTTTTAGGAAAAAGAATGCAAAGGAGATGTTCATGTTCTCTGTTGTAAAGAAGATAAATAGAATGCTTTCAGAGTGTGTAAACATCCTGTAAACCAGAAAATAATATGCTGAGACACTTGCATTCAAGTTAAAACACAAGGTCTTAGATTTGTAAGATGAACTATTTTGCATAGAACTGCAAGCAAGCTAGTTGAAAGAAATTATCATTCAACTTATGTTACTGCTCCTCATGGAACAGAGGCACAATTGTCTCTATTTTGTACAAGAGTACAAATTTATGGGTTCTGCTACCTTTATGCTTTGTTTATCAAACAAACATACAGCATATTTTTGTGGTAACCAGATATGGCAAGGAAGGGAAGAGACTGACATGACTGACTTGAGACCTGCTGGTTAAACGAATAGGCAAGGATGAAATGCACAGGCCATAGAAGCAAGGAGTGATATCTTGGCAAGAGTATAGGGTTGTGTAGGGATAGGGTGTAGGGACGATGCCAAGACAGTCAAGACATGGCCCATGGCAGTGGGGTTGGAACTGGATGATCTCTAAGCCATTCTATGATTCTAAAAATACAGCAGTTTTCAGTTACTCCTATTTCTGTCTTTAAAAACATCAGCAACGTAGAATGAAATCAGATCTACAAGATCTTCTTAAACTTTTCATTTTTGTTGTGTTTAACTGCTTCTTATTAAAGTCTCTCTGTTATCTTCTAAAACTACGTAAAATGTAATGTCATCAGTGAGTTAATTGCAAGGATCCCCAAAATGCAGACATAAATTAGCATAACTCTCCATCCTGTCATGTCCTCTCTTCTCCCAGTTAACTAGTGACAGGACAAGAGGGCATGGCCTGAAGCTGCACCAGAGGAAGTTTAGGTTGGCCTTTAAGAAGCGATTCCTCACAGAAAGTGTTCTGCGGGTCCGTGAATGTCTCCTCCTATACGCCAGGAGCCTCGTATGAAGATTTTGATCACCAGTCACATGATACTACGATAAAGCACCTGACTAAATCAAGAATAATATAATCCTGCATTAGTTCACAAAAATAAATCACACTATAAGTTCATCTAATAATCTGCCATGAAAACACGGTGGAGTTTGAACCAGCATGTTTGAAACCGTGGAGCTGTCCAGCAAATGCCTGAATATAATACACACATACAGACCTAAACACAGTTATAAAGAAGATCAGGATGTGCAGGGGTTGTTTGCTTTTCCAACATAGCATCTGAAATACCAGTTACAGACACACAAGTAATAAGCAAGAATGGATAAACAAGAAAGTTAAAATAGATTTATTTCCAATTACTTATGTATTATCATTAAACAAATGTGATCAGCTGTTAAGTTTTTCTTCATCTGACAGGAGTGAGTTATTCATTTTTATTAAAACTTCCTCTCTTTTCAGCCACTTTTAAGGATTACTGTCACTTTCTGTAATAATCTGACAAGATGACAGGAAGGAAGATAGAAAATTTTATCCCATCTTCAGAAGTCTTAAAGATAAATAAAGAATAAAAGAGGGTAGGAAACAATTCATGCATATGAATACAACTAGAATCACTTATCAGATCTGCACTTCTATTAATATGTTATTAATGCAATTTCTACTGAAATCTGTCAAATTTCACTGAGTTTACAGTGTCATTCAGTTGGAAGTCTAAGTTTTAACATTTTGTTTTATTAGTTGTTTTTGTCATTGGTGAAATTTTATCCTCTGTCCAGGAATTTATAAACAAACCAGCAGAGACTTTTTTTTTTAAAGTATTTGTTGTAAAAGCACAAATAATTGATAGTTCATATGCACTAAGCATCAAAAGAAGATATAAAATTCCGATTCTTAACTGGACACAAACTCTGAGCTCCTGGATTCCTCTAGAAAATTAAACCAGAAGTGTCAGAACAAACACTGAAAAGATCTTTTTGTGTCTTGAGTTATGTCTGATTCCATTATTGATAGAACATGCGGTTGCTTTTGATAACATGAAAGAGACAAAGTATTGATGCAAAGAGTGGATTGCCTTCTGTTGTGCACACAAGCAGCAAGATATTCTGAAACTATATTTAGAACTGAAGAGTATGACATTAGGGCTGATGCTAAGATACAAGTCTTGACTGCAGGTTTATGAGGTGGCTAAAGGAAGGAGGAATTATTGAAGGAAACGAGTAGTAATAAACTGCAAATCATTGATTTCTGTTAGGATAAACCAGTAACAGTGTCAATTGCGCATTGGACATGGACAGAAATCATTAACAATCAGCACACTTTTGTCATGGAAATTTCATCATAAATTAAGTATCAATGTCAAAGTATTAAATATGTTTGGGGAAGAGTTAATAGAAAATTAATTTACTATAATTATATCATTACCCACATTCTAAATAGCCTTCATATGGCAAGGCTATCTTGAAGTAAATGCATTTAACTGTCCATATTTTCAGCACAATTGGATTCTTGAGCTGTATTGTCTAACAGCTGATTGAATAGATGCCAAAGCTAGGCTGCTGCTATTCTTAAAACCACAACTTTTTCATAGGAAATGTAATTTTAACCCAAAAAATTCTCACAAGCACATTTCAGACAGTTAACTTTTTCCTGTTGGTAAGAAGGGAAACAAAAAGTGATGATAAAGGAAGTTAGAATCAGGTTTTATAACACTTTTTTCTTTGTTCCTAGTGACTAAAAGTGTAATGAGAAAAAAATTCTATTTTTATACATATACTATGATGATACACATGCAGTTTCACACAGAAGGAGACTTTACTGGGGTGTTCAAACATATTAAAAAAATCTTTCAAAATGATTGAATGAAACCTCATTGATTTTTTTTTCCTCACAACTGCCTTTTTAAATCTCAGCCAACCAATGCATGTTCTAATAAAATATGGAGAAACACACCCTAACTATAAAACAAGTGAGACCAAGTGGTGTTTCAAGTGAAAGTGGAGATCAGTTTGCAAATGCCTCTAATTGCACATTAAGTGCTTATCAAACTTCACAGCAGGGAACTGAGTACAAACCTCACAGAAAAAGTACTTTATTCCTCTCAGAAAACTCTCTGTGCTATGGCCTGTGGGGCACACAGTCACGCTATTTAATTGAGTTTCTTGTCATGTTCCATGTAAGAAAAACCTCTAGAAGTCTGCTTTTGTTTTAAGGTAAGACTAACTTGGCTTAAATATACTTAAGTAATTCCTAGGAGGAGGTTGTGTTTCCTTGTACGTACATCTTCAGTCCTTTGTAGAAATTAACCCCCAAAAACCCTGAAACCTATGCTTGACTTTTCAGATCATAGTCCCAACTGCACATGTTTGAGGGTAGTCCGCGAGAGGAAGTCAAAGCAAAGCCCCACTGTTCACCAAAGACCAGGGAAGCCTCAAGGGATATTTAATGACCAATATGGTTTCAAATAAAGTATTTTTTGAATGGGTGTGGCTGGAAGGACAGTTTGTTTAGCATCTTAGAATGAATTATGTGTTGCTGGAAAGCCACCTCATGGATATATCTACTGATTTAATTTTTCCTTCACAGCCTGAGGGATGGTCATTTACAGATTGAGAGTATTTTCTGACTGAAATGAAAGATTTAAAATATGTTTGATCTAACACATAAGGAGGAGCAGGGACTACAGATATGCTATGGACAGAATTTTCTCCAAATGCAAAGTATGAAGTAATAAGGAACCTTAGAAGACTACACAAGCAATCCAGCAGCCATGGGAAAACAGTACTTCTCAAGATTAGTCAGAGCAACAGTTTGACAAAGAAAACCTCTGTCACCAAAATAAGGGGGAAATCTGCTTGTTGCCAGCCTGTGGTTGGTTTCTTAAAGGGTAAAGTAATAAATTGCAAACAAAGTGATAAGGTTAGAGGAGCACGAATTCATATTTGTGTGTTTGGGTCTATTAACCTTAAAGACAGAAACAAGGGAATTTTGTTTCAACTTTCTTGTAATGAGGAACACCCATCTGGCTCACTTCTCAAAATTTCCACAGAGGAAAAAGTCTAGTTTAATGTAGCATTTAGCAAGCATACACCACTACAAAACTTGGGATAAAAATAGGTGGAAGAATATGTCATGCAGACAGTCACCTGTACTTCCCAGAGATACTGACCCTCACTTGATGGACATAATGCTTTGTCTTCGTAACAAGACACTTTTGCATCTTCCCTCTGTCATGACCAGCCTCACTGTGCTGGCTGTTGCAGACGAGACTGAAAACAAAATTCTATCTGTGAATACGATGGTTGAATGCCCTGTCATATATGGTCTCATACTCTCATATGCTCAAGATGAAATAATCTGAAAAGACACACAACATCATAGGGAAAGCCCAATCTTAGTCGTCTTTCATGCCCAAAACCAAAGTCCACAAGATCTCCAAACTCCATTGCATAAGGTCTTGCAAAAACTTTAAACAGATAATTAAAAACTGTGAGGTACATTTGGGAAACAAGATTTGCTTCTAATCCATATTAATTGTTTTGCCTTGGAAGTATACAGAGTGATTTAGGTTGGTGTGAATGCATGTTGCAAGCCTCAGAGGAAAACACAGTATCACAGTAATGGTAAGGTTGGAAATCACGTTAAAGAACATCCAGTCCAACATAAATCCAAAAAAACCCCAGTAATCCTAACATCTAAAATCTAGATCATGCCACTCAGCACCTCATCCAGCTAACCTTGAATACCTCCAGGGATGGTGACTCAACCACCCCATTCCAAAACCAGATCACTCTTTCAGTGAGAAATTTTTTCCTAATGTCAAGTCTAAACTTTTCCCGATGGAGCTTAAGACTATGACCCCTTGTCTTGTCTCCAGTGGCCAGGGAGAAAAGACCAACCCCTGTCTGACTACAAGCACCTTTCAGATAGTTATAAACAGTGATAAGAAAAAAACCAGTAATAGTACTAACATGGACAGTAAAAGGAACAAATAATGCTAATATTTCCTTGTTTTCTATCAATTTTTCATGCTAAAAAATTATCCAGAACTACCCAAGTTCCTTTACTTTGTCAGGTGACAGTTGGGGTGTCCTATGCTATTTTAATGTCGTGCACTGTGACACTATGCCTTTAATTTCTTTTGTTGTACCATGACCCTGAGATCTTAAATGGTCACTCAACCATTAACATTGTTTAAGAAATAGAGGCTCATACACATCTAATTAGTTTTATAACCAAGAAAATTACCACTTAAGTAGGTGAGACAAAAAGACTTTACTGTCCTCTGAACCTGATAACTACCTTGAGGAATACTTTATGGTGTATAGCAGTAGACTTAGGAAAGTGCAGTGGCCACCTTTTCTCTTAAAAGTCAAATGAGATTGTACCTTATGTATTTAATGTATCTTTGAAAAACTCTGCAAAACTTCAACCTTCTGGCTGTCAGCCACTAACACCCACATACTGCTTTGCCTTTATCCATTTTTATGCTGCTGACTCTAACTAGTTTTATTTTCTAGTATGCATGCCAGTGCCAAGAAGCACCCCTCCAATTTTAACATGGTTTAAAGTTAAAAGTGGTTTATATCAAAAGCACAAGAATTAAACAAGCGATAGAATGCAGCCAGATATATTGCAGAGTCCTTCTCTAATGTTTTTCACATGCCATGCCTCGCAGAAGTTAACAGCAGGTTCCCCACAGACAACACCACTAAGACTATCCTTGACATCCAAAAATTCTGCATACATCAAAGGTAGTTTTCCAGTTCTTCTGGTGGATGTTGTTAACCCTGTCCCAACAACTTTTCATCCAATGGCTGAGACAACTTCTCAGGTCATAGGTGTAAACTAAAATTATTAACCCTGGAAGCAGTTTTAATACTGTCCATAGAATACTTTGAACAAGTTCTCCACCCTTGTGAGAACATTCATCCGATACGATGCTTTGTATGGAAGAGGACTTGTCTGGACCAACCCACTGCAGAAAAGCAGGGAAGCCTACAGACAGTACAAAGGCTGCCCAGAATGAACTGAGCAAAAACTGAAGTAGTGTCGCAGACTTGTACAGATCAATGCAAGCAGCACATTGCCTCAGGAAACTCTAGGAGACTGCAGACATGATTGCTCTTTCTGCAAAATTCTCTAACACAGTGAGGTGTTACAGACAGGCAAAATACTTTTGAGTGTGAGAATCGGGTTTTTTAGGAGGTGGAAGGAGGAAGAGAAAACAAGTGATCTGATTTAGCAAACTGCTTTTTGTGGATACGGGCCTACACTCCAGATGACTCCAAGAGGCCAATAACCAGCCCTCAGAAGGAACTGATTTAATACTGTAGATATGCCCCTAATTAAGTTCAAGAGGCTATCTCAGAGCCAGTAGCAGTTCTCTGGATCTCACAGAGAAGGGGTGAGGTTCAGAAGACTATAAAACATGATACGTATCTGTGAGAGTGGATAAAGGCTGAGAAAAAGGATTAGCTCAGTAGTCCTAGAAAAACGAGCAAGAGCTGACATGGACCTCCTGAGAACAAAACAAAAAAAACCCCAAAGAAAGCCTAGACCCCTCTTTGAAAAATAGATGTTTTATGCATAAGAAAGCAAGTGAGGGTTCCTTCATTAAAATGTTTGACATTTTCACATGATTCTTCCACAGCAATGCAGAAAAAGAATTTGAAGAATATACTAATAGATGGAAACATGTGCTGTGGCTATTCTGAAAATAAGGAATTAAATCACTACTGCAGTTGTCCAACAAATCTTTCCAGATTGAAGTTCACTAGATATACCTACTTTACTGTCAAAGGTCACAACAAGTTTTACTCCATAGAAATTCCAGCATTTCAAGGCAGTTTGAATGCAAGACTAGAAGCCTAGACCTCTCCGTTTTCACATAATTTCATACTCTCTGAAAACGTGTAGCCCTAAATCTAGGAAAGCATTATCAAACAATATCTTTGTAAACCTGCTTCTATCTGCAACTAGCATAATCATCCAGCTGAACTCAGTGCTGACACCACAATGTCAGAACAGTGAGCTCAGGATAAGGTTTTTAACCTTGGCATGTATGACTTCACTGGGCATAAATCTTTACAAGGCACTTCAGGCTGCTTTTAAAGTGCTGCATAGATTCTCCCAAGCAATGGCAAAATCAAATGTAGGAGCTTGTGAACTTGACACAGAAGCATTCCACTTATTTAAGGTATAGGAAATTGTCCAGTCCTAGGAAAATTTGATCAGTTCTCCTGTCATTAGGAGAAGCCATTATTGGCCCACTTCTCTTCCTGCTTCAGTAAAACTACTCATATGTTCACATGTTTCTAAAACGAGAATTTTAGATTAGGATCCACAGGACTAGTATGCCCTATACATACAAACTCTCAGAAGATCTTATGAACTTTTGAACAGGAGTCACCAGGAGGCTCAAACAGTCAAACTAATTTCTAATAGTGTCCCATTTTGTAGATAGGCTTAACACAGAATCACAGAGTCACAGAACATTAGAGATTGGAAGGAACCTCAGAAGATCATCTAGTCCAATCCCCCCAACCCCAGCAGGACCACCTAGTTCAAGTTCAACAGGAACATATCCAGGCAGATAATAAACCTCTCCAGAGAAGGAGATTCCACAAACTTCCTGGGCGGCCCATTACAATTCTCTGTCACACTCACTGTGAAGAAGTTCATTCTCTTATTGATGTGGAACCTCCTATGTTCCAGCTCACACCCATTGCCTCTCGTCCTATCATTAGGTCATAGAATCACAGCACATTAGTGATTTGAAGGGACCTTGAAAGGTCACAGAGTCACAGAACATTAGGCACTGAAAGGGACCTCGAAAGATGTAGTCCAATCCCCCTGCCAGAACAGGATCACCTAGACCAAGTCACACAGGAACATATCCAGGCAGGTTTTAAACGCAGCAGAGCCTGGCTCTATTCTCCTGACACCCACCCTTCACATATTTATTGTCATCAATGAGCTCACCCCCCAGTCTCCTTTTCTCCAAGCTAAAGGGACACAGCTCCCTCAGCCTTTCTTCCTATGGGAAGAACAAACAAGTCCACAGGATTTAGTCTTGCACTGCATTACAGTTACACGATTATCAGACCTTTGATTACTAAAAAAATGGACCTTGAACACTTCTCTTAAACCTTAAAGTAAAAGATAACTTGAGAGCTATGAGAGGAGTATTTTTAAGCTAAAGCTATATGGTGAGGAAGACAGAACAGCTTTAATGGCTGTGATCGTTTGTTTCCAAGAGACAGAAAACCAGCGTCCAAACTGTATGACTGTTGCATAAGCACAAGGACTCTGAAACACTCCCAGTGGCAGGTTTTCCTCTTTAAAGCAGAAAAAAGGCATTGTAAGACCCGAAGATACTGTCACCATAGCTAAAAATTGGACCGAGACTGTTCAATTACAGTTTAGACTGAAAGAGTAGACCAGCAGCAGACTTTTGAATCAGAAACTCGCTGAAAGTGGGAGGGTTTATTTTTTAAAGTCATCACTGAAATACTCTGGCGGCATTGAAAAGCAGACCAGGAAATGAAGCAGAGTGTTATCCCATTAGAAAGGTCAAAAAAAGTGACTCTTGTAAATATGGAAAAGTGGTTAGGAGGATTTGAGCAGTACGAACACGGCAGATCCCACATTTAGCACAGAGCCTCTAATCTACCTAAGTAACCTTGTGAACAAGAGTCACGTTTGACAAAGTGCTTCATGTTGAGACACACCATCTGTAAGGAATATTAGAGACTCCAAGGAGATGTCATGCTTGATAAAGCTGGTAATGTCAATGTCCATCTGAAGTACTGGATAATATTTCAGAGCTCTGAAGTGTGTGCACAAGAAGAACCAATAGTAATGATGAGCTTTAAGAAAGCACCTGGGAATATTCTTAATGAAGAGGAGTGCACAGGAAGCAGTCTGTACTAAAATGGTTTTCATCAAACTCTTTCTGTTTTTTACGTTTTCTTTGGTTTGTTTTCTGTCTTTTAAAGGTCTATTTACAAAATTACTTTCCTTTTGTGTTACAGCCATTAGTAGCTTAATGATAATTTACTTTGCTATCATTTCACTGCAATATTCATCCAATGCATTTATCTTTTTTTCATTATACATATTAATTTAAGCAGTGCATGGAAGCCAGTCTGTGCATGAAATGTTTAATCACCCTTGTTACTCCTCAGAAAACACAGACATTTACAATTCACCTTTTGTTATGGTTATGAATAGGACAACCTTCCTTTCAGTCACATCATTCTCTGCTTTTCCACCAAATCTGAATGGGAGCACAGTTTGATTCTGTGAAGCTGCAATTAGCACTAGTGATATAAGAGCAATTTCATCACTTCTTGATAATTTATGGTTGACAGCTGCTGACCCAAGACTGGATTTACATGACTACATTTACAATTTTGAGTTTGGCTGGTCTGTACCCAGTAGAGAATTCCCATCAATCCCTGGATTCTCCATACTGACGCCAGATTTCTTTTGTCAAAGAGTTGGAACCAATTTTGTGCTAACACAGTGGTGCAAAAGTATTGTATTTGGATCCTGAATTTTAGCTCAGATGCTAATGAGGTGGGGGAAAGTTAAGCAAATCCAATTTCTTCAATTTTTGTAATATTCAGTATCTCTTACTGGTAAGATATTTCATACAATATTTTTCAAGTTACTGGCCTTTCCTGAGTGTGCAATACCTTGGCTTTTTGTTTCTTTTTAAAAGCTTTTCTGTATCCTATCACCTACACATGTAGCACTATAGATCTTGTTTGACTAATTTCCTCTTCACTCTCACCAGGTAAACATCACTAAACAATAAGTTTTGCCCCAGAAATAAATTCGGTCCATCTCAAAGTAAGGAATTTGGAAATGGACAGCCTCATTTGCAAGAGGATTAAAAGTACGCCTCATGCACAATAAACCAGAGCACAGCCATGCAATCTGATTAACAGAATGTGATTTATCCTGTAGCCATTTCTAATTTTCTTTCTCTTTCACATTCACTAATAACATGCCTGCGAGTTTCTGCTAATGAATTAGATTTCAGCTGTACAGTAAGTCTTAAGCTTTACTTCAGTTTATAGTACTGGGTACATTGTTTCCTTGAAATAAACCCCTTTACAAATGAATGCATTTTAGTTATAAGCCTGTACTTATAAATGAAGGCTTCTTTGTGAAACCAATTTTTAGCACCCATTGATGGCATCAGAGAATATTTTGGGGTGTTTAAACAAAGATGCAATGTCATCTAACACTGAATATTATGCTAGTATAGGACAACAAAGAGAATACTTCATTTTGGCTACAGAATCATTCTGGTTGGAAAAGACCCTTGGGATCATCAAGTCCAACCATTACCCCTACTCTTCAAGTTCACCCCTAAACCATGTTGTCCAACACGACATCTAAATGTCTCTTAAACTCATCCAGGGATGGGGACTCAACCACCACCGTGGGCAGCCCATTCCAGTGCCTGACCACTCTCTCTGGGAAGAATTTCTCCCTGATGTTTGATCTAAACCTACCCTGTTGAAGCTTGAAGTACTTCCCTCTCATTCTGTCACAGATTCCCTGTGAGAAGAAACCAGCACCAACATCTCTACAATGCCCTTTCAGATAGTTGTAAAGAGGCTCCCCTTAGCCTCCTCTTCCTCAAACTGAACAGCCCCAACTCCCTCAATCTCTCATCAAAACATTTACTCTCCAGGCCCTTCACCAGCTTCATTGCCCTTCTCTACACTTGCTCCAGCACCTCAATGTTTCCTTTGTACTGAGGTGCCCAAAACCAGACACAGTACTCAAGATGCAGTCTCACCAGTACCAAGTACAGACAGAGGATCACCTCCCTACTCCTGCTGAACACAGTCTGTAATCCAGGCCAGGATGCCATTGGCCTTCTTGGTCACCTGGGCACCTTGTTGGCTCATATTCAACCTCCTGTCAATTAGAACCTCCAGGTTCCTTTCTGCCAGACAGCTTTTCAGCCATCCTGCCCCAAGCCTGTAGCATTGCATGGGATTGTTGTGATCAAAATGCAGGACCTCACACTTGGCACTATTGAAACCCATAGAATTATCCTCAGCACATCAATAAAGATGTAAGATTACATTGATGCAATGTAAGATTAGAGATCTTACATCTTAAGGTCATTGCGGAAAGATTTTTCCTGAATGAAAATAGACTTCATTAAATTGTGCATTTACCTCACAGAATTTCCAGATTAATCTCTTTCTAAAATAACACCTCATAATACAAGATGGCTCATTTGTGATGTGAGTTGTTTGTTGTACCCTGATCATGTAATTTTCCTGAGAATAAAACCCCTATTTAATTATTGTAATCTCTTTTTTATGTTATAACTAGAAAATACAATTTTACATTTTTATCAAAAACACAGGCTTAATCAGAGCTCTGTCCTCAGCAGGTGTAAGAAGACATGCTAGCCTATGAAATGTTCATTTTAGCTATAGACTGGATTGGCTTCCTCTTCTGTGAGCCAGATATTGCAGATGAGTTTCCTAATAAAAAACTACAAACAGAAAAAAGCCCCAAATAATTCCACCACAGGAATTTTCAAGATTAAGTTTTCCACTAACAGAAAAACTTACTCTGCTTCCACATACACAGAAGAGAGGCAAGGGATCTGAAATTGTAACAGGCAAGCAGATCAAAAATTTAAAGAGGGAAAGAACACTTGCCTAAACATCTAAGAAATCCTTGAACTGGGTTCTGCAGCAGCCAGTAGTAGTTCTATCACTGAATTAGGTAATTCTCAAGTGGAAGGTTAGGGAGGAGGCTAACGATGCTTTTTTGAACCCACTTGCCCTTGTTGGAATGTGTGCTCTCATCATCCAGGGCAGGATTACCAGGCACAACTGCTTTGGATCATCAGTTGCCTCTTCTTATTAATGTGCTTTGAACCATTGACGTTTTCAGACACTACATGCAGTAGGACTATTTCTGGTAGGATTTCTTCTGACAAGCTCAGAATAGGTCTGTATTCACCTCCTTTGCTGGAAGTGTGAGACACTTTGTAGGTCAGCACTGTCAAGACTGTTCTTTTATTTAGGGGAAAGACTTCTTATTATTTTTATGGATTGTCACTGAGAAGTTTCATTTTATTATACAGTGTCTTTTGATTTTCAGTTTTATTTCAGTCTTTTTTTTTTTCTTCTGTTATGGAAGAAAATCTTTGTCATCTTTTTTGTTCAGTTTTATACTACCAAGCCCATTTTCCTAAACCATTTCTTTATTGCTAAAGTCCTGCAAAAATCTGAAACACAAATGGAGTCTAACTTTTGGAATAGGATAACCTTCTTGAAAAAGTAGTGTCCAATGTAGGATAGAGGTCTCAATAAATTAGCAATCAAAAAAAAAAAAATCACACTTCAAACTGTTTAGGGAGTGACAGTGAAATCAGTGAATCTATTCTACACATGACAGCCAAAGCAACTGGATTGACGTATTACTAGAAGAGCTCTTTTCATCTGTTACTCTTAGTGCTCAGTGACCTCTTTATAATAAAAAATGGATGACACTTTTTTAACAGTCAATATAAAAGGAGTTTGTTGTGCTTCACATAATGTCCCCCAGAGAACAAACGTTTTATCCTATTATTTACTATTTCTCTATATACTGAAACAATTTAAAGTTACAAAGATTTCTAATGTGGCAGAGACTGGAATTTGGAGGTGAAAGCCTCTCCATCACTTGGAAACAGTTTTGAGATATCAGCCAACCGGCACCTCGATGCTCAAATGCACTGCAGTCTTGATGGATGGATAGCTTAATGCTGCTATGGTACCCTGCTGATCGATTTATCACACCAACTATTTCTCCACCAGGGTCTCCTCCAAGGAAAAGGAGGAAAACAGGAGAATAGAGCCAGGGACATAAAAAGAAGTAAAACAAAAATAACCCCTATCAAGCTAGTAGCGATTTCCCCGAGGCACCAGCAACTGACAGGGCCTTTGTGCCACAAGAGGATGAAAGCTGCAGTAAGCAGAATGTTATCTGCTACCCCCTCTAGTTAAAACTACAGGGCAGAGATGTCCGAATGACAGAGGACAAGAGCAAATATCAAAACTTCATTTAATGTATGTGGAACTTTGTTGCAACAGAGGCAAAATGAGTCCTGTTTCAGCTAGTAGCATGCCATTCTTTTTCTTGTTGTTTGAGCAATTCTCATTTAATAAGCCTAGATCTCCTGGAAAAGACAAAAGATAGTCTTAATATATGGGTTTTATGATCTTGCTGTATTGTTTGCTTAAAATTTCCAGCACTGATCTTTAATATAAAAAAAAAAGGAAGATAAAGGGAGTAAGTCCTGCCATTAGAAAAGAAAGTTCTTGCTGCCCTGTTAGTTTTTGCTGAAATTGCCAATAATTAAATTGGAAGTTTAAAAGTCCTGGAAAGTCATTCAACACATTTATTAAAATATTTAGAAAAATCCTGGCATATCAGTTTCACAAAACACCATGATTTAACTATGTAGAGCTACATACTTCAATCAGTAATCAACTGAATTGAACAAATGAATGCATCAATCATAATGTAAATGGTAAGGACTGAATTTAGCTGGTTTAGTCCAATGTCACTATTTGCGTGGGAGTGCTGATTTGCTTGAGGGCAGGAAGGCTCCACAGGGGTACTTGAACAAGTTGGATCAATGGTCCAAGGACAATTGTGTGAGATACAATAAGGCCAAGTGCCAGGTCCAGCATTTCGGTCACCACAATCCCAGGAAATGCTACAGGTTTGGGGATGAGTGGCTTGAGAGATACCCAGCAGAAAAAGATCTGGGGGTGTTGGTAGACAGCCAGCAGTGTGCCCAGGCGGCCAAGAAGGCCAACAGGATCCCGGCTTGTATCAGGAATAGGATGGTCAGCAGAAGAAGAGGAGTTATCGTACCCTTGTACTCAGCCCTTGTGAGGCCTCGTCTCAAGTACTGGGTTCAGTTCTGGGCCCCTCATTACAGGAAAAACATTGAGATGTTGGAATCTGTCCAGAGGAGAGCTACCAAGCTCATGAGGAGTTTGGATAACAAGTCATATGAGGAGAGGCTGAGGGAGCTGAGCATGTTTAGTTTGGAGAAGAGGAGGCTGAGGAGGAACCTCATTGGCCTCTACAATCACCTGAAAGGAGGTTGCAGAGTTTGTGTTAGTCGAACAGTCAAGTATTTAGGTATTCAGGGATTTAGTGGTTTGGGTTTTTTTTTT
>VXBP01007160.1:60485-139070 GCA_013400115.1 Rhinopomastus cyanomelas | reverse complement strand
GGGGGGGGGGGGGAGTTTGTTGCTTGGGGTGGTTGTTTTGGTTTTCTGTTGTTGTTGTAGGGTGTGGTTGGACTCTGTGATCTAGGAGGTCCTTTCTACCCATGATTATTCTGCGATTCTGTGACAAAATGTATTGGAGAACTTACATGAGATCTTCAAATACTGATAAGAGAACTGATTCCGAGTTAGTGCAGAACTTGCATATCTGGAAGAGCCAAGTAAATCATTACTGATGAGGCCACCTTGAAGGAAATCAGAATAACAGTTTCCCACTTCAGAAAAACAGAGACAAGACTGATAAGATATTCGGCTCAAAGCATTGTATAATCTTCAGTAGAACGACTTTGCACATGGAAAGCAAGAAAGACTTGGACGACGGAGCAGCTGTTTTCTCTCCCACCTCTAACTACCAAAAAATTGTTGGTTGTCAATAATTTGCTGCCAAGTACTGGCAGAGAACAGATACATTTCTGTGGCCTTTTAGAACATGCTATTTGCTTTTTGGTTATAAGATGCTTATTAACATACAACAGAATAGTTCTTTTCCTGCTTCATGGGAGGAAGATTCTTTAAGAAACCAACAATATCCTATGCTCAGAAGTGCTGTTTCAGTAAAAAAGGTGTCTTAATTGATAAGCTGTCTTAAGTTTGCTGAGTACTACCACTGGAGTTCTTCTCAGGAAAAGGATGCCTTTCCTTACAGTATTCATTCTCATTCTCTCAGAATAATCTTAGTTTAATGCCTTATACTGAACATGGTTTTAACAGCTATTTACACAGATATGAAGAAAAGATGGAGATCTGGCTGTTTTCTTTTTTGCTTTCTAATCCCCTAACACAGAAAAATGGTGATATTTACTAGAAGGATTTATTTTAGACAAGGATTTTCACAAAGAAATAAATATGAAATCCACCACCCCTTTAGACACTTCACCTTCTTAAGTAATTTAATATTTTGCTCTTCAAAAGCAGCCTATTACAAAGCAAATTGGTCCTTTGTTTCTCTTTAACAATCTTTCTTCTCCTCTGATACTCTATTCTTGCCAGCCAGCTAGTAGAAGCACGTTGTTCCATTTGCTTGAGTAAACTACTGTATAAAGTACTCAATGACCTCCATGAACATAATGTTCAATTTACTCCCTAGGACTGAATGACAAAAGAAAGGTGACTTTTAATGATTCTAAAAGCATCGAATGAGATCAATAAACCATCAAAGATTTGATCCCAGGGGACCTCTTAGCAGCTCTCTTTGCTCACAGTTTCCTTTCAGAGAAGATTGTATGTGAAAATGAAGTTCTCTGTCTGTTAATGGATTTTTAGGCTCTTTCTTTTGCATTAAGTAAAGTATAATTAGCACCTGCATTCTTCAAGCTTTCAAGAACGTTACTTATGTCTGTCTCTGCTATTTTCCTTGTTTTGATGAAGTCGGCAACTCTTTATCCTCAAGAAATTTGTTATTGCAAAAAATAAAAGCAGATTGTGCCAGAAAACAATGTAACAAGTGTAGTAACTTGATTTAGTTAGAAAAAAATTATTTTTTTGCACAGAATAGTTGGATTTTGAAAGCTTAAAAAAAATTAGCAGTTAAATACTACAGATAAGTACAGTCCTCCAACGCACTTCATTCATTAGGGGTCAATATATTTTCTGTGGCAATCTGAGTTCCTTGATAGGTGTCTATTTTCCCTGCAGAGAGAAAGCAGTATCTCTAGGTTTAATGCACCATGGGAATGGTACCCATGTAAAATAGTATTTTGGTGAGAAAAAAGTGTATTGATCAGTCACAGTGACTGAAACAAACTCATTTTAAGAACAAATTAGGTTCACCAGATGTTCTTATTTGTATTACTGACTCGCATTAACAGTCATTCAATCAATACAACAGCCAGAACAACTCTTTTAAAGGTCTGCATTATGGTAACCTATATGGCATTGTTCTTTTCTTTCTGCCTGGGTCATGAAGGCAGCCAGAATTTCAGCCACTAGGCATGTTAACAGCTTTCAAATCAAAGTTTCCAACACCTAGTTCACCACATTTCCGTGAGTGAGAAGGAACTTCTTCACAGTGAGGAAGGAACTTCTTCCCTCTTCTCTGGAGATGTTTAAAACCCACCTGGACATGTTCCTGTGCGACTTGATCTAAGTGAGGTTGCTGTGGTGGGGGGAATCGGACCAGATGATCTTTCGAGGTCCCTTCCAATCCCTAATGGTCCGTGATTCTGTGAGTACAAGTAGTATTGTTCTATGCAGGTTAACACTGCTTCCCACTACTTGTTTAAAATCTGATTTCAATTTTAGTTATTTCCTTCTTCTTTGGGACAACTCAGAACACTTAGTTGAACAACAGTTACAAAGCTCTAAGTTTAAGGAGAAAATGGACCTGCTCTTGGTAAGTTAAAAGCTGGCTGGAGTACGCCTACCTGATGTGATGGACAGTTCTGAATTTCAAAGTGTTTCCTTAATTCTGTTGCATTCTTCATTACTTCTCACAGGACAATGAGCCCATCACTAGCTGTATCTCTCTTCATTTCCTCAGTAGAAAAACAGAAATGACAAAGCAAAGCTATCTTCTTAATTTGATCAATTCAGACTACATTCTCAGAGCCTGAAGTCAGGAAGTGCTCATTTGAAAGTTATAACAATGAAACCCATCTTCCCTGTGCTCTTTTAAGTATAATGCCCATGTGCAGTATGTATACAGGTGCTCAGAAACATTTCTAACTAAGGGAAAGACACTTCTTCTCTTGTTCAGACAAACAGAATATTTGGGTATACTATTAGAGATCTCAATTTTATACAGAAAATTATAAGCCATTTCTTGTGTAGTTCCCCGCACGTTTCCTTAGAATAATCCTATTATACGGAAATGAAGTGACATTCTCAGAAATGCTGGTGACTTTTAGGATAAACTAATGTGCTTGGAAGAAGGCCACTGAAGTAGTTTTATCATTATTTTGAAATACAACCAGTTACAGAATCACAGAATGACAGAACATTAGGGGTTGGAAGGGACCTCGAAAGATCATCTAGTCCAATCCCTCTGCCAGAGCACAGAACATTATGTTATTTTCAGTCTGAATCTCAAGCCCTGCTCTCTTCAATGCAACAAAGGGTTGTTTTATTCTTCTTCTTCCACTCTTTTCAGTTAATCTGCTTATCCATACTACATTATCCAAACTAAAATAGCTTTCTGCAATGATCATTTGACAGAGATTATAACATTTTCAATAAACCTTTCTCATTTTCTCATTTGCTGATAAAGTTTCAATGAAAACATGCTTTAAAAAATAGAGAATGGCTTCCATTTCTCTTTAAGAATGGTCATTATTTAAAACAATAATTAATCAAGCATTCTCTAATTCTTGTAAACCAAATCAATGGGATTAAGCTGCAAATCTTCTCTTGACTTCACTACATTCATACACATCCAAATTTAAATCTACATCCAACTGCAGGTCTGAATTCAGTTGTTATGCTTTAACTCTTTAACACATTGTCTCCTGCCAAAAAGAGAAGTCTTACGAGGAGTGTTTGAGGGAACTGGGGTTGTTTAGTCTGAAGAAAAGGAAGCTCAGGGGACTCTTTATGACCCTTCACAACTGCCTGAAAGGACATTGTAGAGACATGGAAGCCAGTCTCTTCTTCCATGTCACTAGCAATAGGACAAAAGGAAATGGCCTCTAGTTGCAAGAAGGGTACTTTCAGATTGGACATCAGGAAAGTCTTATTCACTGAAAGGGAGATCAGGTATTGGAACAGGCTGTCCAGGGAGATGGTGGCATCACCATCCCTGAAGGTGTTCAAAAACCATGTAGATCTGACACTCGTAAACATGATTTTATGGGTACCATGGCTTTGGGTTGATGATTGGACTTGATGACCTTGGAAGTCTCTTCTAACTTTAGTTATTCTATGAAAATCAGCAATGGTAACAATACAAGAAAAAATCTGAAGTATGTGGAAAGCTTGTAGCTCATTGCAGTAGGACTTACATGATAAAACTCTTTAAAAATTAACATTATTGTTATGAATACAAATCTTCCACTGAAATCTGGGTTCCTAGATTTTTTCCCTGGTTTATCTTCCTCTGCACTTCAGACAGACTTTCTTTATCAGAGGAATATAATAAAACATGCTTAGTTGGTATTTATATTCCGTAGATTAAGGACAGTCATTTTGGTTTTCATCTTTTTGGTCCCGAGCAAAATGAGAAAGCAGCCTCTGAACCGTTGCCAGCAATGCAGCTGTAAAAAACCTGGACAGCAGACACCTAGCAAGCTTAAAGACCAGCAGAATCATAATTAATAAAAATCCTTACGTTTCAAATAAACATCAAAACAGATAGTCTGTGCTTATGATGGGAAATATCTGCACACATGAGACCTGGCTGAGTTTATTTAACAGTAATTGTATTACATGCTTAAACCAGAGAGGAATCCATGTCTCCCTACAACAAGACCACTTAACTCTATGTCAGTAGTTTTTTCAGTCAGAATATTGATTGAAACAGAAAATAAAAGTAGTATTGGCCAAACAAATTTAAAAGTGTATGTTCTGGCAATAAATACTCTTCATTCTTTTCTGTGTCCTGAAAAACAGCTACTGATTGCCATCATCTGGCTAGAAAACTACTTCCTGTCAACTCAATTTTATTGAATACAGCGATACCTATTTCCTAAACAAGTAAATAAAAGAAACTCTATTTTTGTACAAAGACAGACGACGATAACTATATCCTGGCCCAATCACTGTAAAGCAATAGAAATAAGATGCTTATGTAAGCCACAATTACAGAATTTTAGGGTTTTATGGACACCTATCGTGAGTATTATCTATCCTGTACAAGATTTACACCCAGTTTTTAATGTCTCTGTAGAGAGAAAAAAAGACTACGTGAGTAGCTGAGTGCTGATCATGACATAATACACTTAAACTCTTCTATTTTGTGGCAAAGAATTTTCACTCTTCTGTAGAACAAAAAATTGGGTAAAACTCAAAGGACAATAGCACATCTACTGAGTTTATAATCTCACTTAGAAAATTCACATCTATCCATCCTCTGCTTTTCTCAGAAGACTCTCCAGGTTATTTTCCTTAACTTTTTCCATCTCACCAAAGAAGGAACTTTATATATACAAGACACATGAGAGACTATTCTCTTCCAGCAAGGAAGTAAAACTTTGAAAAATTGGACTTATTCAAACTAATAATGAGAACAAAACTAGGAGTAATCCCTTGTGGACTGTTAATTGTTGTGGATTTACATTAATTCTTATTTATCTTCTCTTTTTTTTCTTTTTTTCATTATGTCATCAATCTTTACTCCTTTCAAGTACTGCCAAAACAATCAGTGCTGGAAGATCAACTTACTGTGTGTCATTTTGTTTCTGAATGATCAAGCTTCAACTTCATTCTGCTTATTTCTATCACAGAAAAATAATCGTTACTTTTAGAATCACAGTCAATTTGTGTTATTTTATTTCTTTTAAGACTGATAATGAAAGCTTCAGTGTTATTTTCTAAAGCATTTTAAAACGTGTTTTCCTGGTCATATTCCCTACAAAATCTTCACAAGGTCATTCCATACATGGACTTCAACAAGAAGGAAAAGTTGTAAAGCTATGACAGATTGTTTCCAAGTGTACTTAAAGGTACTGCATCTTCTCAGAGATGCCCATCAGCTCACAAAAGAGGAAAGGCAAAAACCAGACTGAGACTAGAAGCATAAATTCCTCCTGTAAATTTAGCTTTCCCTCAGTTAAGATGAAACTAAATTAGCCTAGTTAATAAATAATACATGGACTAGAAAAAAGAATGCATAGAATACAGCTGTGAGGTCTATTTACAGAACACATTAGGGGGTGCTATGATCCAATCCCTTAAAAAACATATCATGTAACTTCACATCCTACCGAACAATCACAGTCAGTATCCACAAACACGTTAGTTGAAAACATTCTGAGAAAACATTTTTGTCTCTTTAAAAAAAGTCTCCTTTATTTCAGTGAAAGACCTTAATGTCAATGAAATTCCCCTGGAACAAAAAATACTATCAGAAAGCACATTTTTTTTCTTTTAGTTTTGTCGTCCATGTGTCCTCCACACATCTTGCTGCAAGGCTTACAAGCCAAAACTCCATGCAGACTCTAAGTACTGATATTCCCAGTAAATTTCCACACCACTAAGTAAAACAGGGCTACTGGCCAGGTTCAAGCCTTAGTCTCTTGTCTTAAATGGAAGCTCATTCTCATGCTGCTTTGGGCTCCTCTACTATTCTGTATCTCTTTTCTGAGGGAACCCGGATTAAAGCCAATTGAAGAGGCAGTTAGCATAAGTATTTGATTAATCTGGGACAAAGAAAATCTCCCTTCAAAAAATACTGAAAAAAATCTGTTGACTACATCTGTGAAATGGGCTAGGACACAATCTTCTGCCCATGAGTGCAAACTCATGAGAACAGCTGATTTTAAACTGTATACTCCTTCCTCTATCTCCACGGGATGGTCTGATTGCTGCAGCTCTAGCCACAGGCTGTGCCCTGAACAACATCTAGCCTTCATGACAGCAGTGATTTCACTCTAATAAAGTTACCCAATTTCTGAACAGTACAGCACATCTTCTGCTATGTGTTTCAGTAAGTCCTTTTACATATCAAATTATTTAAGCACATGCTTAATGTTTATAAGAAACAGATAAGTCTTTTAATTTCCTAAAATCTAGAACATATTCAACCATTCTGCTCTGCCACAGCCTAAATCCCTAAGGACATCCCCAGAGAAACGACTCCCTGTTGTCACCGCTGATGTTGCAGCTGTCAGCACTGACACTCAACCGCCTGCTGCTGGCAGCAGAGATTTCTAAGCTCTGAGCTTCGGCCAGATGCCCTCAGAGCTGAAAAGGGTTGGGGTTACCGTCACCGCGGGCACTCAGAAGCTCATCAAAATGCGATGCCTGTGCGTGTGTAAGTATGTGCGTACACATGCAGCCTTGCTTGTTTGATGGATTTGCATTCTGCGTTAGGTCAAATGTCCTTTTGTAAGAGTGTGTTTTGCTGTCTTGATTTTATATAAAACATTGCTTTCTTATGCCAAACCTTAAAAGCAATACTACATTAGCTATTTATTTAAATAGATGCATCCTGTTAACTATGCAGATCTCTAGTTTATTTTAAGCGGTGTATAAGACAGAAGTTCTAGGTTTTATATTTTGCCTCATTTCTCATGAAACCACATTTTAGCAAATGTTTTTTAAATTGAGGGAATTTTGAGAATAAAACAAAGCTAACCAATCCTGTTACTCTCAATTAGTCCTCCTGACTATACTGCTATGTGCAATGTATAGCAAAGTGAATATTGATTCCAATCTTGCTGGCCAGCTGGCGGAAATGCTAAATACCAGTATTTCAGACAAGATGGAGCACCAAATGAGTCTAAATATTCAGACAGCTTCAGCCTGGTGTAGACTAATTTGTCTTTTATCAGTAAAAATAAAAAAAAAAACATGTTAGTAATAAGCATGCAAGTTGTTCAGAAATTTTGCTACTGACACTTCGCTGAAAAGGATGACCATGTAATTTGAAACCAATTCCTTGCTGTAATTACAAGCATCATATTTTTTAAAGAGATCTCAGTTTTAAAGTGTGTTTACCCAAAGTACTGGAGATCTGGTAGAATAATTTCATCGTTTTATTTAAAGCAACTACAACAACCATCCTAGTCTTTTTGTAGATGACTCTGAATGGAAATCTTACTACTTGATTATAGAAGCATTCCTACGTATGAATAAAACTCTCACAAACAGCCCTATGCTACTCAGGCTGCTCAATCTCCTCCTTTCCCCACTTAGGTCTTCTTACCTTTGTCTTGTCTGCATCTTATTACAGTCTTCTGCCTTACAAGGACTGGAATTGCTTTTGGCATCAGTTAAGTTGTGGGTTTGTGCTAAAGATAGGACAATATTTCTCAAGTTATGGAAAACAGGAAGTTCTGCTACACATACAGGAATCTAGGGCTAAGGCAGCTTCAGGTGAAGTCCCACTCAAGTCGGAAAAACTGCACAGCATTTGGAAGGTTTGGAAGACACACAGAGCACCAAAATACATACAGTCCTGCCCATGTTGCACTATGATTGTAGGACGGGTTATGTCATAAACACTGCATACACTTTCCCTGCACTTATAAACTCCTGGGACCATCTGTTGTGCAGTACTATTACAGGACACTGCATTAGCCAGACCTCTGGTTAATTAGCCACACCATCAGGTATGGCTGTACTTACACATTCTTAAAACTGAATAAAACCAACCAAATCCCTAGGCGTGGCGTTCGTTTCTACTGATGCTGCTTGAGAAGCAGTATGTGAACTGTGCTATTGAATGTTGTTCTCTGTTGCTGCTCAGTCCTAACACAAATTTAGAAATATTCTTTTTCTCTCATTACAGAGGACTTCAAATATATTTTACACCATCGAGTCCTGACTGTTAGCCCAACTATCATTGCTTTTGCTGGCTCAAGGGAAGTGTACTTAATCACATTAATAAATACAAGTGAGTTGTCTCATACACTTAGAATGAAGAAATGTGATGGTCTTGAGTCTTATGCAATAGTCTCTCTTCAGCTATATGGATTTAAACCAAAACACAAGCTCTCAGTCAGCTAAGAGTTTTTCAGACATTAAAGACACTCTGTTCAGTGAATAAATACTCCAAGTCTTTTCATGCTGGACTGAAGATGCAGCGGCCACTCTTCACCTTCATGTAACCATGGAAGAAGTGCCTGCTGTTCTCCAGTCTTATCACCTGCAGCAGGTGTCATGTGAAACAGAGTGAACAGCCCATATTATATATATATATACATTCAAGCTGTTGCTGACAGTTCTGATAGTCAGGGTAGATAAATCACTTGGAACTTCACTCACATTTAAGAAAATGATTTAAAATTTTACATTGCTTCAAACAGACTTTTACTTAGATTGCAGAGCAGATAACAAAATTGCCCTATATTTTTCCCAAAATAGATGTTAATTTAATTTTCTTTTACTTAGTTATACTGATAACTTGCATATCTTTGTTAAAACTTACAATGCCTCTTTTGTATATCATTTATCCATAAAACAGACACAAGCAAAAAGACATTCTTTCTGTGTATTTACTTTCTTCTCAGTGCAAAAACCATGATCAAAAAGCACAACTGAACTTGCTTCAGTGCTGTCCACTTCTTGACTATCTGCAAATCACAAGAATTGGACACGACTCCAGTTTGTCAGCACCCAGTCATTTGGGCTGAGAAAGGGGTGAAAGAGGTTTCATAAGCTCTTCTGCTTCTCTGGTATACTCACGGGCAAAATCTAGCTTTAATAAGGTTACAATTTATTACTCTTGTACTTTATTTTATAACCCAGTACACCATGATCAGCAAATATGGTCCCTCATAATTAGTGAAGATAATGTTGCATCAGAGAAGCAGAAAAATTCTAAATAAACTCACTGAGCCTCTAGCAAAGGCAGTAATACTTTTATGTTACGCAATTACTTTTAATATCTGTATAATCAAATGCATGCTCATATTTTACTATATTGTGTTCTACAGTGAAGTCTACTGCTTTCAGATTATTTTGTAGAATAAGAAAAGAATGAATGCTGTCCTTGTTTTCACTAAAAGACACAATAACACATCCCGTTTTCCTGTAAAACAATAGGCTTAGGTTTCAGGAGGATGGAGCCAGGCTCTTCTCAGAGGCATATAATAATAGGACAGAGGATCTACTTCACAGTGAGGGTAACAGAGCACTGGAATGGGCTGCCCTGGCAGGTTGTGGAGTCTTCTTGTCTGGAGACATTTAAAACCTGCACAGGAACATGTCCAGGCAACTTGATCTAGGTGATTCTGCTGTGGCGGGGGAATTTGACTAGATGATCTTTTGAGGTCCCTTCCAATCCCTAATGTTCTGTGATTCTGTGATTTGAAAGCTTGCAAAGGAGTGTATTTATGATATGATTATACTTATTATTTTAATTTACTTTTCACTAGTCAGGTCTTTGAATCAAACAGGTTTGGTTAATCCAAGGTCAGGGGGAAAAAAAAAAAGTGACCAGGTATCTCTGTCTTTCTAGTGCTGACATGAAAATATTTGATTAAATCATCAAAATGTTTTTCAATTCTAGGATGGTAGCAAAGCTCTCCAAAAGATTAAATCATTTTACACAGCTTCCTGACCAGGCATCAGCCTTTCTAGTTATATTCAGCTTGATGTTAATAGTTTCCTTTGCAAAATTTTATCGTCACTTGAAGGATCCCAATTCAATAGGGAACTCAACTTCCAGTGCTTGAAAGGATAAACTCTATCTTTTGAGACAAAAGAGTAGCAAAGCCTCTACAAAAATAGAAAACAACAAAGCGGACAAGACCTCCACGTAATCTACCCTGATGTTTTCTGTATTAAATCCAGATTGCTTTTCCAGCAAATAATGTTCTAATGATCATTGAAAAGTAAGGAAAAGCAGGTCCCAGAATAAGGAAGCCAGATAAGCATCACACCTCTGACATACTTGTTCACACAATTCTGTACCTGCTGACTACCTGTACAGTTGTCAGGGGAATGAGAACACACATCTCCCAGTGAAATACAAGCAAAAATTTGTACCCTATAGGTCTTACAGGATGCAACACAAGTTTTTTACGTCATTAAGTCAGGAGCCAGACTCAATGGCAAATGAATGAACGCAATGATTTTTAGTGTATAAGTCTGAATTAGGAAGTTTTTGAATTCTAATACTTTTTCTTAATTTTTTTCAGAATAATATTTCTCCAAAACTAATATTGTGTAGTGTATGTAGAACTAAACAAGCTGTTTAAATTCAGAAAAAACCTAAACTTGGAATACATAATTCTAAATTCAGTAAGTTGTCTACACTGATTCAGTGAAGAAACATTGTACTGTTGAAACCTGATGACCCCATGAGAGTATCAGTAGTTCAAATATTTTCAAGTAAAGATACATAGAAAGCTTCAAGTTTTTTTAGTCTAAACCACAATGGCCAGGGTTATTAGCTAAACTTATTTCTTAAATAATACCCTTCAAATATTATTCCTATTCCCTTGAAATATTTGTCCTCATATTGCATTTTCATTACCAAGCTTTCTCCCTCCATTACACAAGTAGCTGAAACAAGAACTTTTTTATTCCAAGAAACAATCCAGAAGCACCAGACAAGTATAGCATGACTCCAGTCAGATTTCCTTTGATCATAACTGCCAGTTTCCAATTGCTTTATCTCTTTATTGCGGAGTCTCAAGTCTTAATTACGCTTGAGTGTAAATGTCCAACCAGGCCCATTTTATCTACGTGCTTGCAAAGAAAATAAATATTTCCCACAACAGAGCAAAAGCATGAAGCACAAGTCAACCATTCAAAACACAGTATTATCTATACACTATACAGCTCTTAACCAAAAGGAGAATTATCTTTGTCAAAATGAAAACAAAAATTCATTCAGGAAAAGGTAGGAAATAACTGGTATGAACACAGAAGCTTACCTTAATAATTTTATCTGGTATCAGTTGAGGAAGATGGTGAAGACGTTTCTGCTGAAGAGAATGTGAACAATAAGCAACTTCAGTAGTCACAGAATCAGAGAGTTACTGAGGCTGGAAAAGACCTCTAAGATCTAAGACCTCTAAGCCCAGCCTATGCCCCGACATTGCCACAATCACGTAGACAAGGGCACTAAGTGCCACATTCAGTCTTTTCTTAAACACCTCCAGAGTCTGGGAGTCTACCACCTCCCTGGGCAGTCCATTCCAATGTCAGGTCACCCTTTCAGTGGGGAAGTGACTCCTAACATCCAACCTAAACCTCCCTGGTACAGCTTCAGGCCCTGCCCTCTTGTCCTATCATTAGTTGCCTGGGAAAACCACCTGTCTACAACTTACCTTCAGGTGGTTATAGAGAGTGATAAGGTGCCTCCTGAGCCTTCTCTTCTCCTGGTTAAACAACTCCAGCTCCCTCAGTCCTCATAAGACTTTCCCTCTAGTCCCTTCACCAGCCTCGTTGCTCTCTTCTAGACCTGTTCCAGCACCTCAATATCCTTCTTGAAGTGAGGGGCACAGAACTGCTCCCACTACTCAAGGTCAAGCCTCACCATTGCTGGGTACAGGGGAAGAATTACATCCCTAGGCCAGCTGGCCACACGATTCCAGATACTAACCACCACCACCTGTGCACACTGCTTGCTCATGTTCAACTGTTGGCAACCAGTACTGCCAGATCTCTCTCTGCCAGGCTGCTTTCTAGCCCCTCTTCCCCGAGTCTGTAGCTGCAGGAGGTTATTGTGGCCAAAATGCACTTGGCCCTGTTAAACCTTCTCCCGTTGGACTCTGCCCATTGACCCAGTTTGTCTAGATCTCTCTGCAGCATCATAAAATCATAGAACCGTAGGGATTGGAAGTCACCTCAAAAGATCATCCAATACAATCCCCCTGACACAGCAGGATCACCTAGACCAAGTTGCGCAGGAACACATCCAGGTGGGTCTCAAACATCTCCAGTGAAGGAGACTTCACAACTCTGCTGGGCAGCCTGTTCCAGTGCTCCGTCATCCTCACTGTGAAGAAGTTCCTTCTCAGATTGATGTGGAACCTCCTATGTTCCAGCTTACAACCATTGCCCCTTGTCCTATCACTAGATGACACTGAGAAGAGCCTGGCTCCATACTCCTGACACCCACCCTTCAAATATTTATAAACATTCATGAGGTCAACCCCTCAGTCTTCTCTTTTCCAAGCTGAAGAATCCCAGCTCCCTCAGCCTCTCCTCATAAGGGAGGTGTTCCACCTCCTTCATCATCTTCGTTGCTCTACACTGGACTCCTTCCAGAAGCTCCACATCCCTCTTGAACTGAGGTGCTCACAACTGGACACAATAGTTCAGGTGTGGTCTCATTAGGGCAGAGTAGAAGGGGAGAAGAACCTCTCCTGTTCTGCTAACCACCCCCTTTCTGATCCACCCCAGGATGCTGTTGGCCCTCTTGGCCACAAGAGTGCACTGCTGGCTCATGGTCATTCTGCGGTCCAGCAGGATCCCCAGGTCCCTTTCTCCTACACTGTTCTCCAACAGGTCAGTCCCCAACCTTTACTGGTACCTGGAGTTGTTCTTGCCCAGATGTAAGACTCTACATTTACCCTTGTTATATTTCAACAATTTTCTCCCTGCCCAGCTCTCCAGCCTGTCCAGATCTCACTGAATGACATCCTCCAGCTGATTGAGACTCCCCCACAACTTGGTGTCCTTCTAGTGATGTAGGTTTCATGCGCAAGAAGAGTGTGAAATTGTTTGAAGCATGTACTCTGAAAAGATGCAGAATTCAGTTATTTTCTCAAGCCAAATAATGAGTTCTCTTGTAGTTAAGGTTTAAATCAAAGTTGTGGATATTTAACTGTGATAAAGAAACTCCACTGAAATTTAAATAAGACTATATGTTGCAGATTACATCTATATAAAATATCAAATCTGGGAGAAGTAAAAGACCAATAGAAAAAGAAATCATGACAACCAGGACTATAAAGATTGAGAGTTTTATGACTATGTGGAAATATAAAAGGTGGTACTACATAACCTTAAAGAACATGTTGCACAGTTATTACGTCCATAAAGCTTTTTGCTGTTGCTCCAAATAATTCCATTTTCCTTGTTCTTGCTCAACTACTTATCAGAAAATAGACAAGCCTATTAAAGGAACATTTCTGCTATTAAAGGGTCCAGAGAAAAATTCCATTTATCAATTTTTCTGGTGCTCACAAACAGGGCCACAAAGAAGTTTGGCAGTGAAAAATATAAAGATCTTCCAGGCCTCTGAACAGTGATTGAACAGAAGATTGAACAGACATCGCCTACATAACTTCTATTCCTTTTCCTTTTATTCCCACCCAAATCTACTTCACATGGTAAGCAGCTGAAAAACTCAGATTGCCTGGCAACTCTATCTACTAGAGTAGAATGTGGTTAGCAGTAAGAAGAGAGGAAAATAAGCCGTTTGTGATTTGGGCCCGTTGAAAATGATTAATATCTTTTTTCTTTATTTTGTTTATGATCTCTACAGTCGAGATATGGCTGTTTCCATGCATACGTATTTTTAAGAGAGATTTGATAGCCCTGAAAATATCTAAGCTGGTGAATAGCATAGTGGCAGATGCTCTCATGCTTCCAGTCTCTCTGCATAACTAGGCATAAAACACAGAATATGTTAGCCATTTACTTATATTTTTATTTTTTCCATGATAAAAATACTCACTTTAATTTCTACACATTCCTACTAATAGAAATATTCTGTCACAAAAAAAGACTTATTCCAACATTTCCACATCCTTCTCGTACTGGGGACGCCAGGTGAGGTCTCAGAAGCGCAGAGTAGAATCACCTCCCCTGACCTACTGGTGATGCTGTTTTACGTACAGACCCGGATGCAGTTTGCCTTCTGGGATGCACTTACACAGTCTTACTAATGTGGAGCTTCTCGTCTACCAACATGCCCAAGTCATTCTCCTCGGGACTATTCTCAATCCATTCACTGTGTACTACATATAGTCTCCTTCCCCGGAGATGTTTAAAACCTGCCTGGACATAGAATCATAGAATCATTAGGGATTGGAAGGAACATCGAAAGATGATCTAGTCCAATCCTCCTGCCACAGCAGGATCACCTAGACCAAGTCACACAGGAACACATACAGGTGGGTCTTAAACATCTCCAGTGAAGGACACTTCACAACCTCCCTGAGCAGCCTGTTCCAGTGCTCTGTCACCCTCACTGTGAAGAAGTTCCTTCTCAGATTGATGTGGAACCTCCTCTGTTCCAGCTTACAACCATTACCCCTCGTCCTATCACTAGATGACACTGAGAAGAGGCTGGCTCCATACTCCTGACACCCACCCTTCACATATTTATAAACATTCATGAGGTCACCCCTCAGTCTCCTCTTCTCCAAACTCAAGACACCCAGCTCCCTCAGCCTCTCCTCATAAGGGAGGTCCTCCATCTCCTTCATCATCCTCGTTGCTCTACGCTGGACTCCCTCCAGCAGCTCCACATCCCTCTTGAACTGAGAGGCCCAGAACTGGACACAATTCTCCAGATGTGGTCTCACCAGGGCAGAGTAGAGGGGGACAAGAACCCCAGGATGCTGTTGGCCTTCCTGGCCACCAGAGCACACTGCTGGCTCATGGTCATCCTGCTGGCCACCAGGATCCCCACATCACTTTCTCCTACACTCCTCTCCAACAGGTCAGTCCCCAACCTTTACTGGTACCTGGAGTTGTTCTTGCCCAGATTCAAGATTCTACACTTGCCCTTGTTATACTTCATTAAATTTCTCCCTGCACAGCTCTCCAGCCTGTCCAGGTCTTGCTGAATGGCAGCACAGACTGCTGGGGTGTCGGTGACACCACCCAGCTTTGTGTCATCAGCAAACTTGCTGACAGTGCATGCCAATCCCTCATCCAAGTCATCAATGAATAGATTGAACAGGACTGGTCCCAATACCGACCCCTGGAGCACTCCACTAGATGCAGGCCTCCAACTAGACTCTGTCCCATTAACCACTACCCTCTGACTTCTATCCTGGAGCCAGTTCACGATCCATCTCACTACCCAATCATCTAGACCACACTGTCTCAGTTTGGCTGCGAGGATGCTATGTGAGACTGTATCAAATCTTGCTGTGGCAGGGGGATTGGACTAGATGATCTTTTGAGGTCCCTTCCAATCCCTAATGATTCTATGATTACGTTTCCCGTTTTCTAGTTGGTAGGACCTTCACCTGACTGCTGTGATTTCTCGAATAGTTTTGTTAATAGTGTAGCAACTACATCCAACAGTTTCCTCAGAACCTGTAGGTGAAATCTTTCAGGTGCCATGGATGAATGAATTCAGAAAAAACACAGGGGCAGTAACAGTAAACGCAAATGACAGAGCTACACCATCACCTCTTTCAGATTTCTGGATAGCTTTAAATTAATGTTATTTAAGTTTGCACATGCAAAGCTCTTCCCCAATGCAAAGAATAATTAAGACTGGACTGTCACACCCTGATAAAATATAACTTTAGCTCAACGTTCGTAAAGAGACAGTCAGTTCTGTTCGTCCTTTCAGTGACATGCTTTCTCCAAGTGCCCATGCTGAAAAAAGCACAAAATGAAAAAGCATTGCAGTGCCAATCAGCTAGAAAGACACAGCAAATACAAGTTCTAAATACGCAAGTGTCATGGGTTTATCACAAGACAAAATTAACCAGTTAATTTAGTTGATTTGCTAATGGGCTGAAACAAAAACAAAACAAAAAGTGTGGAAAACCATTAATTGCAGGCCAAGCCCAAAACTTACTTGATTTGGGAGAAAACAACAAGCCGTGATTAATTCACACAATATACCAACCCCACACAAAGGCACGGAGATTAATCATATGCTCTTACATAATTGGGCCAGACAGCTATCTCCACCCCCTAAGAGCCTTTGAGTAGTTATTTTTCCTTGTGGAAATGTGGAGTTTGTTCAGTCTGTGAATACATCCCTCACTACTAGTGGGCATTTTAAGGTCCAGGTCTCTGTTTCACGTACTTCCAAGCTAGTCCTCAATTTCCAGCATGTTGATTCCTCTGAGAACTCTGAGAAAGGGAGAACTCTGTCGTTTCAGCAAATGTAATTCAGACAAACCTTCCTTCCGCTCATCTATGAAGTTCCACTCCCTCTCTGTTTACCACATTCTGAGGGCAACATGGCTACCATGTTCAGTCCACTGCCATGTGTCTCTCTCCAAACAAAGACAAAACTGAAGCCAAGAAAAAGGAGGAGCTGAAAACCAGAAGCTCCAAGCCAGTTATACAAGTTCACAAAGTTGCCTATTGGCCAATGTTAAAACTAAACGAGAGTTTGGAATTACAAGCTCCTTTAACATAGGTTGCCATAGCAACTTCCCAATGCCTCAGGCCCAAAACCCACTCAAATTCAAACTATCACACTCAGGCAGTCATTTAACTGGACAACCCCATTGCTGTAATTCTCAGTGCCACTATATTCTCAGTGTAAATGATACTATTTAAAAGTGTGTGCACCTCAGCTACTGGAAACATCATCAGCTCATGATTCACTCAGACAACATGCTAGTTTCAGGCTTTGCTGCCTCGGTATGCTGTCACTTCTGTATGGCACAGCTGGACAAAAAACAATGAGAAATGCTTTCACCTAATACCTACTGTACAGCAAATACATCCACAGGGAAAACAAGCAGTATACAGGAAATAGCAAGACATATACAGGAAGTAGCAGACAGCAAGAAGAAGCAAGACTGCTGGTCCCCAAATGCTATTTTATCGAGGTTTCTGGATGATCTCATCTGGAGGTTCTGGAATGTACTGAGTTCTGTCCAGGGGTGGATGAAAAGAAGAGTCAAGAGTTTGTGGGTGCAGATTAAGGGGCAGACTGCCATGGGCGACATTGTCATGGGTGTTTATTACAGGCTCCCAGATCAGAATGAGGATGTTGATGAGGTCTTCTACAGGCAGCCTATAGAAGCCTAACAGCTACAGACAACCCTAGTTCTCATGGGAGATTTTGACTACCCTGATATTTTCTGGAAGACCTACTCAGCCAGCCGTCCACAGTCCAGGAGGTTCCTCCAGTGCATTGGTGACAATTTCCTGATGCAAATGGTGGAGAAGCCTGCTAGGAGAGCAGCACTGTTCCACTCACCAACAAGGAGGGACTGGTTGAAGAAGTAAAATTTGAGGGCAGCCTCAGTTGCAGTGACCATGAGATGGTTGAATTCAGGGTCTCATGTGGTAGGAACAGAATAACTACCAGAATCACAACCCTGGACTTCAGGAGGGCCGAGTTTCGCCTTTTGAAGCAATTGCTAGGGGAAATCCCCTGGGACAGGGTCCTGGCNTGTGCACAAATCCATGGATGCAGATGGGATGCACCTGTGTGTGCTAAGGGAGACAGCAGAAGTCATTGCAAGGCCACTCTCCATCATATTTTCTAAGTCGTGCTGATCAGGAGAGGTGCCTAGGGACTGGAAAATCACTGACAACCCAGCAGACTGTGCTGCCATTCAGCAAGACCTGGAGAGGATAGAGAGCTGGGCAAAGAGAAATCTAATGAAGGGTAAGGGTAGGTCCGCATCTGGGCAAGAACAACCCCAAGTACCAGTATACTGAGGACTGACCCGTTGANGCCAAGGCCTCCTTGGAATTAAACCTTACAAGAGAGTTGAAAGGTAACAAACAGGGCTTCTTCAAATACCTTGCAGGTAAAACTAGACCTAGAGGCAATGTAGGGCCCCTGTTGAATGAGGTGGGTGCCCTGGAGACAGAGGTTGCAGAGAAAGCAGAGATACTGAACACCTTCTTTGCCTCTGTCTATACTTCTGGGAGCTGTCCTGATATTGAACCCCAGACTGCTGAGGCTCCAGAGGAAGTGGAGGCAAGAGAGGAGCCTGCCTTGGTTGATGAGGACTGGGTTAGGGATAAGTTGAGCAAACTGGATGTGCACAAATCCATGGATGCAGATGGGATGCACCTGTGTGTGCTAAGGGAGACAGCAGAAGTCATTGCAAGGCCACTCTCCATCATATTTTCTAAGTCGTGCTGATCAGGAGAGGTGCCTAGGGACTGGAAAATCACTGACAACCCAGCAGACTGTGCTGCCATTCAGCAAGACCTGGAGAGGATAGAGAGCTGGGCAAAGAGAAATCTAATGAAGGGTAAGGGTAGGTCTTGCATCTGGGCAAGAACAACCCCAAGTACCAGTATACTGAGGACTGACCCGTTGAAGACTAGTTTAGGAGAAAGGGACCTGGGGGTCCTGCTGGACATCAGTATGACTATAAGCATCCTGGGGTGGATAAGAATGGGGGTGGTTAGCAGATCAAGAGAGGTTCTTTTCCTCTTCTACTCTGCACTAGTGAGACCACATCTGGAATATTGTGTCCAGTTGTGGGCCCCTCAGTTCTAGAGGGATTTGGAGCTGCCGGAGGTGTCCAGCACAGAGCAACGAAGATGATGAAGGAAGGAGAACACCTCCCTTAGACTGAGGAAGATGGGTCTCTTTAGCTTGGAGAAGAGGAGACTGAGGGGTGACCTCATTAATGTTTATAAATATTTGAAGGGTGGGTGTCAGGAGGATGGAGCGGGGCCATTCTCAGTGTAAGTAGTGATAGGACGAGGGGCAATGGTTGTAAGCTGGAATGTAGGAGGTTCCACATCAACCTGAGAAGGAACTTCTTCATAGTGAGGTTAATGGAGCACTGGAAGGGACTGACCTGGATAAATTGTGAAGATTCCTTCTCTGGAGATGTTTAAACGTTTAAAACCCACCTGGATATGTTACTGCGTGACTTGCAGTAGGTTGTCCTGCAGTGGTAGGGGGATTGGACTAGATGGTCTTTCGAGGTCCCTTCTGGTCCCTAACGATCTATGATTCTATGCTTACAAGCAAAACAATCCATATAAACTGAGTCCAAGTACATTTCATTACTACCTAATCTGAAGGGATTATTCCCAAGTGTCACATAATCACAGCACACAGCACAAATTCAACACAAAATAATTTTCTTCTGGGTACCATATATTTTTTGTTAAAAAGCCAATCCTATCTCTCCTTTGGCAAGAAGTCTTTACCTAATGAATTTTTGAATCCTGTCTTTGCAGCATTTTAAACGTCTCAAGCTCAGTGAACCAATAAAGTTAATCTTGAAAAGATAGCGTCAAACTATGGGCAACCTCATAGGAAAAGACCATTCTAGCTATATACTTGTGGGTGCTGATAAATAAGAAGACTTTTTAGAATAATTTTGGTGTCTGTCTTACATTCCATTAAATACTTTTAAAATCTGTCTTTCAAAAACACCATCTTCACAGTAAACAGAGTCCATTCCTTCTTTCATACACAAAGCAGCAAAGAGGAACAAAGGCACAGAGTAGTAAATCAAAATAAAGATAATAGGAATCTTGAAAATGGGGAAAAAAAGGAAAACACTATTCTTTCTTTAGTGAAACGCAATTATGTAAGAAAAAACATGGGCAAAGAAAATTTTGGTCTGCAGTGGTTCATACATGAAACAGACCACTGAGCTAGTGCACAAAGCTCTGATTTGGAAACAAGTAGCATCAGAAGAAGAAGCAAAAAGATAACTATGTGAAATAAGAAGGGTTTCAGAATAGGTGAAAGGAAGCCCATTATTTTAGTAAGATGATTGGTACACCGTATTTATCCACGCAGTCCTACACAAGTACTGGAACCAGGGGGTGCTTTGGGCATGTATCTGCATATAGATCTGTCTCACTGAAATGTCAACACCTCCTACAATAAAATCTGTCTTAGCCTGGAAGGACTAGCTTGAATGGAATAGCTCAAATTAGCTCTTCACAAAAATATAATAGAAAACATCCTTTGTTCTCCTTTTTTAAAAACCAACAAGGTTTTTCAGCAGAAACAATTTAGGCAAAGAGAGCCCAACAGTGGATTGTGCGGCACTGACACACAGTTATTGCACATTTTGCTTAACCTCATTGATAATAAGAAGTTATCCGTATATTTTTCCAGAAAAAAAAAACCAAACAAACCATATGCCAGTCTGTAATTGTTAAGAGCTTTGGGAAAAGTAATGGTTTGATTAGAGTTTGATTTTGTTTTCCGAATTTCTTAATGGTTTCTCAGAGTCTCTTACTAAAAACATGGCAAGAGACATTCCCTTAATGTCTACCCCAAGGACTGCAACTACCTGTCACATATCAGGAATAGATTTTTAAGTAAAGGTCACATTAAACTGTAGTGGAAACTATATAGAGATGCTTCTCAGAGTGTTTACAGACAAGAAACCACAAAGTTAGTAAACTAGACAAAAATCTTGGCAAGTGTAAGACTTTATTGCTCAGTGGACGTACCCTCTGGATTAGTTTGACGAAAAATGTATTTGCTTTGACAGTGACAAAAAGCTGTCCTAATTTCAAGACCTCAGAAAAAAATGCTACTTTACCACTTGCCGATTGCCAATCCTAATAAAATACCTGCTGTTTAATTCAGATATATTTTATAAAATAACTCTTTGTGGTAATTAGGTTTTAGCCAGAAAGATCACCATTTGATTTTCCATTTCAAGAACAACCATGAAGATTTAAACTGCACTAGTATTTGCTCAGACACACTTACAGAGAGGAATACTGTCCAAAATAAACCAGTAAACTTTAGAAAGAACACTTTTTGGTGATACAGCTATCCACAACATTCTAGACGTTATTTGGAAGTGTCCTCAAGAAACCCAGGTGAATAGATATATCTGAGCAATTGCAACAAAGCCAGTAAGTATTCACCATTACTTCATTGCCACTCCTGCTGCTGCCACATTCTCTTATCATATTCTCTTCTTAATTTTATTTTCAATAGAGTCTTTTCACTATAAGCTTGTATGCAGTACAACTCAATTTTTTCAACGTAAGAACTCTGCATATATTATACAGCCTCTCCTTTATGTACTACATATGGATGGAATTTCTCATAACTGCTTAGTATTTTATCTTAGCTCTTAATTATCACAGCGTGTGTAGTGGCACCCCCTTTCCAACTGTAATGTGCATCATTCAATCATCAGCTTGTGCAATTGGTTACACTCTGTAATTATCAAACTGTAGCCTCAGTGGAACGCATAACCCAAGGTAGGATTTCTTCATTCTTTTTTATCACACATGAAAAACAAAGAACATGGGGAGCTAGTAGGGGATGGATATACTGTATTTGAAATTTTAGATGTGTTTCTGGTATAAGTGTGATAGTTGGTGGATTCAGATGTGCAGAACACAGGAGAGTGAACACTCCACCCAAGATTTAGACCTTCATTCTTTGCACTGCCTAATTTGTCTCTCTTACTTTTTGTTCCCTCACACCATTTTTACCACTCTTGCACAAGGAAGCACTAATTAACCCTTAAAAGCCACACTAGATACAGATGGAACTGGACTTTTGTCTTGCGAAAGGGCTGGGGGTGCTCTTCACTCGGACAAAAGTGCATGGCTTCAAGGTAGTTTCAACTTCCAGGTTTAAAGGACCACAGAGAAGATTCAAAACAGTAATTATGAATGTTCTGTGAACCTTCTATGAAGCAGAATATGAAATGACTGCAGATATCTTTAATAGTTTAAAACAGGATTAAGTAAGGCAACTATTCCATGAGCATCAAGAAATAATAGCTCCTTGTCTTTGTACATGAACTCAGAACCACTTTTGCAAAGGACTCGGGTGCCTAGAGGCAGACTTCAACAGAGTTTAGTGGTGACCTTCATTGTATAATACTCTTGTCATTAAACGGTGTCCTCTATATGCTAATTGTTTTGTATCTTGCCATCATTTACAAAAACACTCACTCCTGGGGAGCAATTCACTCCATTACAATCTTAAAGAAGAACCTGAGTTACCAATTTCCAGACTCTCTCTCCTTTGGCCACAAACAATCCATGACTACCTTAGCTAATGGTTGTCTTCCAGATGGGCATGTTTATTGAGATTATTCCTGTCCTGTATATAAACCTGAAAAGTCATCATGTTCCTGAAGTTACTATACTGCCCAAGTCCTCAAGTATATATATATTACAGAACTGAACATATCAGTACCCAGTTCAAAAGTAGCACTACAACTGGTACAAAAATAAAGCATTCATTACTTTGAACAAGGGTAATACAGACTAGGCTTCTGTACATAACAGAGCTCCCATCCCAGGATTCCTACTGTTGTGTTTTAACCAGTTTTGCATTAAATCCAAAAACACTCTTGGAAAAAGAGACGTGACCCATCTTAACAAGTAGCCTAAACTGCACTGTGCTGGGTGTTACTCAGGTGACAAAAACAGCTTGTTTATCCTTCCCTGTGCAGACATTCACTTTGACATTTTTTAGAAAATCTGAGGCCAGGGCATCTAAATCTCTGTGGAACTTTTTAGCCTCAAGGGATATACATAACAGAAAGTAGTTTGCTCATAGCTAAAAACACTTCACTCATGGCTGCAAAATGATGGTGTGCTGCTGATCTACTTGCCTGAGGGCATGTGTCAAAACCTCTGTGCAGCTGGACCTAATTGAACAATTTGACACTGATAGTCTGAGAAGAGATGCTGCAGAATTAATTATCTAAGAGGACATTGCTTCATCTCCACTGTCTCAAGTGTTCCCTGTGTAATAGAACGGAGGTTCTCTAGAAAAGCAGTCTGTGGTAAAGCTGATGTTCTTGTTCAAAGGGATCTCTGTTTTGTTTAACTAGATAGTCTGATAACAACACTAGCTTTTCCAAAACAAAGCCTATATAATTTCTGAAATTTCTGCAGCAAACATATTTTCCTTATAAAGGATATTATACTAATTTCCATTAAAAAGTGTGTTCACAAACTCCCCTCCCACATCCTGCTTGGGTCCTCTGCAAAATAATACATGTATCTCCTGAGGCCATCCCAGAGAGTTTTAAATAAATATATCAGACCCATTTGTCTTTGTCATGAGACACAAAACTAACTTCTGCTTGTCCCCATTGACTGTCACTATGTACAGTGGCAATTAGTATTTCCACGCATCCTATTCTACTGTTGTTCTTACAGCTCAATACAGTTCACTCTTTGCTTTCATTCTCATCAAATACCTCTACTGTCAACCTAAGCTCCAATTTCTTTTCCTCAGTTAGTTTCTCCTCACCAGTAGACACCCTGTGTATTAGTATTAATATTAATATTGAATATATTAGCTGATGGTGCTAGTCATAAAAAATCTGCATCCATCCAAGTTACCTTTATTATAATAGCAATAAAATCCAGAAACACATAGATGACTTTTATGCTTGATGCAGTGGGGATTAGAAGAAACAAGACCATTCTTTGAAGATGGGTGAATCAAGCATAAATTTTAGCACCACTGAGCTAGCTGAACACTGTTTGAATGACATTGTAGATCCTACTGCAGACTGTTGATCTCATATACATGTGGAATGTCAGATTTCTGAGGAAGGAGAGAAGCAGCTGATTGTCACAGCCTAGCAAATAAATATTTTCGTAATATAGATCAAAGTCTTACCCTTTGCACCATTTCCTAATCTCAGAATTTACAGGACTGTGTTATGTAGGATGTTCTTTGTTCACATCCTACCCAACACTCAATCATAAAACCACTACGTGTACATAGCAGCTAGCAAACTTCATGAAAACATTGGCAGCTTCTGCAGAGAACAAGAACATTTGGAGAGGTTCTTTTTCTTGCAGTAAAAAAATAATGCATTTAGAATAAATAGGCAAGACCTATATTCAGTTTTTATTAGAAGGCAAATTTGCCTGTCTCTGCCCATTGCAGTCTTCCTGGTACCACTGTAGTGGTAAAATGGGAGTCGGTTATCTGACTCTAAACACCAAAAAGGCCCAAAGCATGGAGTTTTCTAAGGAATACTAAAGACATTTAGTATTTTCTCGCTCTAGGGTGTACCACAAAAGAGAATGCATGATGCATCTGTGCCTTTAGGCTCAAATACACATTTTAGGTTGACCACAGGCTTTTTCCAAAACAGTCCTTATCTGCTGAAAAGGTCAGGCATCTGTGTGCTTGCAAAGCATTTTCAATACATTACAGAACTGGTGGAATTTTCCAGCGAGTTCCAATGAATCATACCTTGATACTCCCTTCACTTTTCAATTTTAATTACAATATCTAAGGGCCTGAGTTGTTTCTCACATGAATCAATATACTGACATAATTCCACTGGACTTTAGTCATACTTGTACTCTACCTTCTTTTACCATCCTCTCTTGGGAGTAGAAAGCAGTATACAAGAGTATTAATCATAATTGGACACTGCAGTCCTGAACAGAATTGCTCACTTACACAAAAGCAAGAGAAGAGAATCAAGAGCTGACACTGGTTTCAAATACCTGTAGAGGTTGACCTTTCTATAAAGAAAAGAGCTATGAATCTCTTCAGTCTGAATGACAGCTGAAATATCTCTCTTTCTGTGCTTTGCTGCTTTTATCACCGTAATACCTAAAGCCAAGAGAAAGAGAAAGACAATTAAACACGCACTAGTGGAAATCCGTGGATGCAAAGCATTTCTCACTTAGGATCTTAGTTGTCAGTGCTTTTGCTAGGCAAGGTTGGTTGGCAGCAGCATACACCTGTCAAGTTACAGAAGTTACTTTAAAGAAGTTTATCTGCATCCACGTAAAGAAAATAACTCATAGTCATAGAAATGCACATACCCAGAGTCAACAAATATGATAGCACTGAACAAGTCAGAAACCAAAATGATAACCATAAACCTCTTTGTTTACATTTGCAGAAATATATGATTTCTATAACAGCTTGAAGTTTAGGAGGCTGCAATGTCATACACTATCTGAGACAAGTGCGCACCTCTCTGTGGATTTCTTGAGGCATACAATGCATCAGAGTTATAAGAGAATAAAGAAACAGCAAAAAAATACAGCAAAAGGTAAAGTGTAAGAGAACAAGCCGAAGTACAGTTAAATCAGGCATTCTGAGTATCAAATCAAGGGAGAATGTGTTTCTTAAAGCACATAGCAGTGAACTCCCAGTCAAAATTAATGATCTATATTCCTGTTTCCCATATTGATTGTGTAGCTTTGCTCAAATTACTGAATTTCCCTATACTTCATTTGACACAGCCACTGAAAATGAACGAATAAAAGTCACATTCAGTTCGTTGTTTAGGTGCTCTGAATTCCTCAGATAAAGGCTACTGAACATGATTGTTCTTAAAAATGTCAATAACTTGCACAGCTGAAGTAATTTACTTCTGTGAAAAAGAAGGGTGGTTACAAAGCTTTGTCAGCCATTGAAGAATACTGAATGCCACAGAGCAAAACCTTCACATTTTCCACTTCTGTAGAAAAGTAGAAATGTAGAAATCAACATTGATAATGTTGACAAGATAGGAAGAAAATCCTACTGTAGTAAGAGAAGAAACTGGAGTTCCGTTCTGAGTTACAGCTGAATGTAGCTTTAGAAATGTGCTGTTATACAGGGGTTTGCCTCAGTTTCTCTTCCTTAAACAGCAGTCACAGTCTACTACATATGGGACAATAGAGTGTTTATAAACAGGGATGACTCTTCAGACTCATGCTACCTCAGCATGACTGTTGTGCATAAGGCTTCACTGTGCTTTTGTTTGTGCAAGAAGACAGCGTAAGATGGCTATCACGTTTACTGCTACTACATACATGTAACTGTTAGATTTGTACCTGTGTACTTGGGCTACCTGAAAATCAAGTCTGATGTTTTTACAGCATGATCCTGAAAAGTGGCAAGTTTCTTTGTGTTCAGTCTGGAGGGGTTATTCTGGAGGATGGGACCAATGCATTTTTCAATAGATTGTTTCTTGATAGATTGAAACAGTGGTCACATTAACAACTTCACTATTCCATAGGGATAGGACAAGAGGCAATGGTTGTAAGAAGGTTCCACGTCAACCTGAGAAGGACCTTCTTCCCAGTGAGGGTGACGGAGCACTGGAACAGGTTGCCCAGGGTGGTTGTGGAGTCTCCTTCACTGGAGATGTTCAAGGTCCGCCTGGACGTGTTCCAGTGTGACTTGGTCTAGGTGATCCTGCTGTGGCAGGGGGATTGGACTAGATGATCTTTCGAGGTCCCTTCCAATCCATAATGATTCTATGATTCATAGACATTTCTTTGAAGGTTGATACATTGCCATTTTCATTTACTTTCTTTATCCCACTATTTGGATTTTAACAGAGTATCACATCTGCACATGTGCTCCCATCAGAGCCAATGCGAAATTAATCTTTCAAGTAGGAGCTCATGCCATGGTATCAAATGTTCTAGTGCATCTGTTAAATTTCCATCATCCCATAAGATTGTACTTCTGCTCTAAAAAAAGCATTGACATTTTTGCCTGTCAATATTTTATCATTGCTCGTGACATAGTTGTTCTTAAAACACAGAGTGAATCCTTTCTCTATATATACACCATAATTATGCAGGGATGTAAATTAGATTTAACACATATAATTGCCATAATCACGTATTTGGACTTTTTTCTTTAACTTATAACAAATCCTCTCCCTGGTTATACCTCCAGCAAATACTCAGACATCTTCAAATAAATAAGGGTACACTCCTCTTTGACCTAACTTTTTCTGCGTTTCCAATAGGTATGTAGTCTCCCATTCTTCATGAAAGGCATTCTAAAGGCTGAGTCAATTAAGGCTACCAAGTTCATATGAAGCAAAATTAGACAGTGAATCATCATTTTTTATTTGCATTAGTGCTTATTCTGCATTCTAGTACAACCAATAGGCAATAAGGACGGCGTTTAACTTGTGAAAATTTAGACACGGTAGGTACGTAGTTATGCCCAACTCATCACCTAGGGCACCCTTTCTAGTGAACTGAGACACAGAACTGTTTGAGAATGATTAATCAGATCTAAATGTCTGAGTTCTGGAGCCCTTATTACAAGAAGGATGTGGACGTGCTGGAGTGAGTGCAGAGGAGGGCCATGAGGATGATCAGAGGGCTGGAGCACCTCTCCTATGAGGATAGACTGAGGGAATTGGGGCTGTTCAGACTGGAGGAGAGGAGGCTCCCAGGTGACCTTATTGTGGCCTTTCAGTATCTGAAGGGGGCCTACAGAAAGGCTGGGGAGGGACCTTTTAGGATGGCAGGTAGCGACAGGACTGGGGGGAATGGAGCAATAGAGTGGATGTGAGGAGAAAGTTCTTCACCGTCAGAGTGGTCAGAGGCTGGAATGGTGTTGGCCCCATCCTTAAGGGTGTTTAAGGCTGAGCTGGATGAGGCTTTGGCCAGCCTGATCTAAGGTGGGGTGTCCCTGCCCATGGCAGGGGAGTTGGAACTGGATGATCCTGTGGTCCCTTCTAACCCAGACTGAGTGTATGACTTGGTCTGGGTGATCCTGCTGTGGCAGGGGAATTGGACTAGATGATCTTTCGAGGTCCCTTCCAATCCCTAATGATTCTATGATTCTATGATTCTATGAATTTGGGCAGTGAAATTCTATGCAGAGACAACAGACAACTCAGTACTGTGTGTGTATGTAATGGGTTAGTGCACAAGAGTGCCTAAAGGGCTTCCTCTCACTTAGAAGCAGGAAGAACTTCCATAGGACAGCGTCCAAAATACATGTCTTTGGTGGTTGTAGTACCTTCTATTACTGGACATACATTGAAAAAATGAGGGTAATAAAATGAAAATGCTTTCCAGAATCAAAGTACATGTAATGGTAAACTATTTAGTTTATAAAACTTAATGATTATTGGATAAAGTTTCCCTTGTGAAATAAATCAGTTATTTCTGTAACAGAATGTGTTCTTGCAAAACCTGAAGTCTGGGATGCTTAATTATGCCAACACTACATTTATCTGATGGCAACTATCAAATACATTTATGAGGCAGCACAAGTAATTGTCCCCACCTCAGTTTACTTTCAGCAGCTTCCACCCACAGCTGTTTGAAATGCTGTTGATAAAGGTTTTAGATTCCTCTATATCTGAAACATTTCCATTCCACTGGAGTCTGGGTTTTCACCTCTTTTCAAATCAGGAGGGGAAAAATCCTTTGCCCTTCTTAAAAGACCAAGTTACCTCTAAGTGAGTGAAAATTCCTGAGAGGTTGCTTTAAGCTGTTACACTCTTGCTACAGTTCCCTGAAGGGCAACTAATATTTAAATTTTTTTTTCAAACTGAATGTTTTCTTGATCATTCATTTCCATTTTCCACAAGACAGCACCAATCTGACAAGGAATTCCTGATCTGTGTTTATATAGTCTAATAGGAATTGTCAAAATAGTCACTAGCCAATCAGTCATCTGTCTCCTTTTCCAAAACATTTTACAACCCTGTGTGGACTTGTGTGGGTTCCAGACAGATATGGTACAAGACACAGTTGATTTAACTGCCGTATATTAACAATGAAAACCATCAAGGACTTCTTTTCCTCATTATGAAACAGAAGTAAAAGTTCATGTCAGGAAGAATACCAGGCATGAATAGATATGATTTTTTTTTCTGAGCCCTTAATATGTCAGGGAACACATTTCCTCTCAATCTTTACCTAATGTAAAAGTCTGAACAGCTCATATAGCTCACTTGCCCAGAGGCACTAAACAGTTTTAAAATGTAATATTATTCTGCTATATTGCTGACCTCTCTGTTCTCTCAGGGGTCGTCACAAAATTTCTCTGCCATTCTGCCAGAGAGAGTTCCCACTGACTAGAAGGTGCCACCTACACGTCCTGGACTTCCCAGATAGACATCTACTTGAGTGTGGTTTGCAGCAAGACACAGCTTATGTCATTCTGTGCCTGTGCTGCTCATGTGGTCTAAGAACAGGCTACTTCTGGAAAACTTGAAATGGCCTCATTGTGTTAGCAAAAGATACAGGAATAGCGGGGTCTGGTGTTGTGTGTGTAGTCAGGGTTTCCAGGTGCCTAAAGGAGAAGAATTTCTGAACACGCATGAAGAGAATCTTTCTCACCACTTGCATTTTTGCAGCGATGGGGGTGGGGAAGACGAAAGAAGGGGGTGACATTTAGTGTTATGGTGTTTGCCTCCCCAAGTAACCATTACATGTGCAGGGGGATTGGACTCAATGATCTTCTGAGGTCCCTTCCAATCCCTAATGTTCTGTGATTCTGCGATTCTGTGATTCTGTGATGGAGCTTTGATTTCCTGGAGATGGCAAAACACTTGTCTGCAGATAGGGAGCAGTGAATTAATTCTTCGGCTTGATTTGCTTGCGTGTGCAGCATTTTGCTTTAACAGTTAGGATATGAGATAACAGCATCAAGATCCCATTCTCATAAATGATTTGTATTGTTGTCACCAACATTCTCAGTCCTGTCCAAGCATAATTTGGGCCTCGCTTCATCTTGCTCTAGAGGGGAGATTTGGACCAGATTATCTTCAGCAGTCCCTTCCAAGTTCTACCATTCGGTAATTCTGTGATAACAGGAATTTTTACTAATCCCATGTCCTGCTTCTCTCAGTGTGGTGGATTTTTCTCAGAATACAGATGTCTGGGAAGGGTACTTTTAAGACATTAGTAGAAATTGTCATTCCAATCTTCAAAAAGAGTAAGAAGGAGGACCCAGGTAACTATACGCTGGTCAGCCTCACCTCCATCCCAGGGAAGGTGATGGAACAATTTGTTCTAGAGGCTGTCTCCAGGCACATCAAGGACAGGAGGGTCATTAGGGACAGTCAGCATGGCTTTACCAAGGGGAAGTCGTGCTTGACCAACCTGATAGCCTTTTATGAGGGCATAACCAGGTGGATAGATGATGGCAGAGCAGTGGATGTGGTCCGTCTCAACTTGAGTAAGGAGAGAGGGATCTGGGCATCCTAGTGGACAGCAGGATGACTATAAGCCAGCACTGTGCTCTTGTGGCCAGGCTCTTCTCCATGTCATCTAGTGATAGGACAAAGGGCACTGGCTGTAAGCTGGAACATAGGAGGTTCCATATACATATGAGAAGGAACTTCTTCACAGTGAGGGTGATAGAGCACTGGAACAGGCTGGGTTGTGGAGTCTCCTTCTCTGGAGATGTTTAAGACCCATCTGGATGTGTCCCTGTGTGACTTGACATAGGTGATCCTGCTGTGTCAGTGGGATTGTACTGATTGATCTTTCAAGGTCCCTTCCAATCCCTAATCATTCTATGATTCTATGAATTTCAGCCTATACCTCCAAACTCATGAAATCAACTTTAGCCACCTAAGTGAGGCGGTCTGGACCTTGTAAACAGAGTTGGACATCTTCATGGTGCAACCTGATCCAAACATCTTTTTAGAGCCATCTGTTCCAATTGACCCCAAGAGGGGTAACCTGCTTTACCTCAGGTTGATAAGTATATACAGGAAAATATCTGTGGCTCAGGGTTACCTAAGCTGGAGAAAGCTTTGCACTTAAGAGTGCTTTTGCCTGTTTCTTTAAATGAACCCATGCCCTTTCTACTCTTTCTAATGAAAATGTGAAGAAATACGTTGTCTGTGGTTTGTTCCTTGACTTTTACCTCTTCTACTGTGTAGCTCTACATGAGAGGTGATTCTTTGCACAGACATGGCATTTCTTTCATTATTTCTGGACAGACAATAATGCTTTGAAGGAATGCTTCACTTTGGCTGCTGAAGAGATGCAGGAAAGGAGATTGTAACTGAATGGTATGAGAAAGGATTCTACTGTAATGCTACAATCTGAAGTGTTCCTGAATAAAAACTCAACAAAGAAATCCTACAAATACTAACTGATAATTTAAAATTTATCATATTTCTATTGAAATCAGTTTTATAACAGACAAAGTAAAGAGTTTTAATGGGGGTAAAAGTTGGAATTTGTTCAAAGACTACAGAAAGTCAAAATGACAAAAAATATTTGAGAAACCACTGGTCCAGGTTAGTTTCAAACTGAGGCATGAAGTGGTGAGGCCTGAGTATGGAATTACAGTTATAAAGAGGTGTAGGCAGATTGGAAGGGATCAGAAAATATGTCCTGTTAAGGATAAATGAAAATGAGTTTGCTCAACCTAAGAAGATTGTTTCTGTATACATGCAGCTGTTATAATAGCAATCAATTTTTTTTCTGAACACTGGGGAATCAGACAAGAAATCCTCTCAAATTTTCAGGCATAAGAATTTTTATCCTACACTAAGGTGAAAAGAAGTTACTAAAGTATTGCACCACACTATCTATGGGAAGTCTGTTCCACCCCGTTTGTGGTGGAAGTGCTTACTTCTGCCTAAGTATAGAAGCACAAACAAACTGGTCTCGGAAGGTCTCTCCAGGACCTTCTTGTTCTGTGGTTCTGCATTTCTATATCTCCGTATTCATACACAATTCAGGTTTCATCCTTCCATTGTCAAACAAGATTCCAGACTCTAACTGGCCCAGTCCTTGTGTGGGAAAAAGCTAACATTTGAAGTTTGACTAAATGCTTCTTTCATAATGAATCTTTCAGCCTAAAAATGAGCTACTGAGCCAGAAATTCAGGAAGAATCTTCTTCCACCAGTGAATCATTTAATACTGATCTGTATTTAAACCTTGTTTTTGTTTCTATGCCTAGACCACTGAGTGAAACCTTTGTGCTCCATATGTTGATCTCATTCTCTGACAAATACACAAACCCATACGAATATTATGAAAGAAGAAATGAAAAAGTAGATCTTACAGATGCATTTTGCCATTAAGCTGCTGTAAATCAGGACCTGCTTGGCTTTTCACTGTCTTAGGTAACTTTGTTTCAACTTCAAGAATTTAGTCGTTGTAACTCCTCTAAGGGCCATTTAGGAAAATTTCCATAGCTAATAGCTTTTATTATTTTCAACATCTGATAATGTACCTCCCAAAACAGGCTGAAGATACATGGCACCTCCTTACAAACACATGTTCAGTAACACCTAATGAGACAGTAATGAGATGGGACAGACCAGAGAAGAAAGAACAGTGAAATATTCTGAAGACTATGTACGACTACCCATTAATGGCTCCATCAGGAGTTGGTGGGCTGAAAAGGGTCTTTCTGCGGGAGGAGTTTAGTGCCTGTATTTCTGCATTCTGTTTAGTGTAAATAACCAGCTGGCATTTTGCTGAAATTTAGTCATTCTCATTATTTATGAGCTGCATCTGAAATGATGCCTGAAATATTATTGGTATGTTTGTGGGCTTCTCTTCTTGTCTTAGTCCTTCAATATTCTAAATGATGCAATTAGTTTTTTACAGTTGGGGTTTCACTTTATGATTTATTCATAGTAACTGTATATCCATAAATACACACGCACGCACACAGAGAAGGAAAAATCCTTTTACCAAGACATTAACGGCTTCTGTTTGCAAAAGATAATTTTGCTAGGAGCCTTGGTACCTTCTCACATCTGAGCAGGTGGACCCTAAAAGTTAAATCTAAAACTTGTTATTGTATAAAATTTCTATTAGCATCAGGGTACAAAAAGGTTGTGGAGAAACAAAACTGGTGAGGATGATAAGAGTATGGTTAGCTGTAACACGATCCCATTAAATTTTACTGCGTTGTTTCTGTACAGATGACATTCCATTAACTTGCACTGTGTTCGCGCCCCTTTTGGAAGGAATGATGACAGTATATATCATCTTGGGAGGAGAAGCATGTGCTTTTTTAGATGACAAACTGCAAAATGAAAGAACTCCTGGCTTTATTGCCAGAAATAGGAGAAGAAGGATTCGTTGTACTATGCTGTCCTACCCACAACAACAACTAATGAGGAAACTTAAAAAGCAGAAAATCTCTCTTGTTAATTGCAATGTTGGCAATAAAAACTGAATCACAATAAGGATCCTTTCTCCCCCTACCAATCTAATTATGAAAAGTTCAAGAAATCATCTGAATGTGCAAAATTCACAGCTGAAATTAGAGAAGCGACTCAGAGCTATAGAAATACAATATGATATTCCTCCTGGCTAGGACACTGTGCTCTGCTCCTAGCTTCCATAGCTGCTGATCAGAGAAAATGTATTTTTTATCTTGCATTAATATGGATATAAACAACTCTGAGTATTGCCAAAGATGTTAATCATGCTTGCATTTTTAGTTCTAGAATTATTCTCGTTTATATCAATTTTATACTCACAGTCAGAGCATGCAAAACTTTGAGGGTCCAATTTTACACTTGCTGTCTCCTGATGCCATTAGTGCACAGAGTAAAGCAAATATAAACCAAAACCATTTAGCAGTATGAGTGCCACAATTAACCTGGAGACAGATTATCAAAACAGTCTCATTGCTGCTTTAGTCATCATTTATGATTAAAGGCAGCCTAAGTACCAAATTAGTACTGGTCCTGGGAAGCTTGGAGTACTAACAGAAAAATTCAAAAGCTGAGCCAGGATGAGGAAAAAGTAAACCATTTGTCTGACAAAAATAACAGAAAAATATCAGGACCTTTTCAAGAAGGCCAAGTGTCTTTCTGGTCCAAAATAAAGGATTTTTTTCCTACGTTCAGAACATTTTTTTTCATTTAAAAATAATAATATGAAGGAAATTTTAGGATCAGTATTTTAACTCATTTTAATGTTTTTGAAGTCGAAACTTTTCATTTATTTTGAAATAAAGAAATCTTGCACATTTCAGAGATAGTAAGACAATTTTTTGGATTACTTAATTACTTTGAAAACCAAAATTTGGTCATTTGACACCAATCTATTCTCTGTTTCATAAACTACTTAACTGAAAACATTTCCAGATCTACTTTGCATTTGCCATATGAATTTGACAAAGCTTAGAACCAAAAAGACACTTTTCACAATACATTAGCCCTAGTTTAAATATTTATGAAAGTATTAAGTGAAAAGTCCGTTCAGAGTGTGGTCATGTTGAGATACACGCTCAAGGAATAGTGAAAGGTGCAAACAGTTAATACTCCTCTTAAGCAATCAGACATCATGTAAAATCTAACATTTAGCAGTACTTCTCCACAGCGAAGTCAAATACAGGGGTTGACACTATATTTTACATAGTCATTCAGACTGGAAAAGACCCATGGGATCATTGAGTCCAACCATCAACCCTACTCTACATGTTCACTCCTAAAACAGATCCTCCAACATCACATCTAAGTGACTTTTAAACTCATCCAGGGATGGTGACCCAACCACCACCCTGGACAGCCCATTCCAGTGCCTGACCACTCTCTGCATTAAGAATTTCTTCCTGATGTCTAATCTAAACCTACCCTGTTGAAGATTGAATCTCTTCCCTCTTATTCTGTCATAATTCCTGTGAGAAGAGACCAGCACCAACATCTCTACATTTTCAGATAACTGTAGAGAGAAATGAGGTCTCCCTTTAGCCTCAAACTAAACAGCCCCAACTCTCTCAATCTCTCCTCATCAGATTTATTCTCCAGGCCCTTCAGCTTCACTGTCCTCTCTGCACTTGGTCCAACACCTCAATGTACTAAGGTGCCCAAAACCAGACACAGTGCTCAAGGTGTGGCTTCACGAGAGCTGAGTACAGGGAGACGATCACCTCCCTACATCTGCTGGGCACACATTTTCTAATCCGGGCCAGGATACCATTGGACTTCTTGGCCACCTGGACACCCTACTGGCTCATATTCAGCCTCTCATCAATTAGGACCCCCAGGTCTCTTCCTGTCAGACTGCTTTACAGCCACACTGCCCTTAGCCTGTACCATTGCGTGGGATTGTTGCGACCAAAATACAGGACCTGGCACTTGGCTCTAATGAAAACCACACAATTATCCTCGGTCCATTGACGTAGGCTGTCAAGGTCACTCTGTACAGCCTTACTATCCTCCAGCACATAGACAATCCCTCCCAACTTGGTGTCATCTGCAAACTTACAGATGGTACACTCAACCCCCTCATCAAGATCATTGGTAAAGATGTTGAAGATGTTGAAACTGAAGATTTCAGTTTTATATTTAGCAGAATCTTGATTGTTTTTCCTGAGTGAATGGGGTAGGTATACCCCATATAAGTTTTATATACTTAAACAACCCAAATAAGTATTTAAAATTATAAGTGCATCTTCCACTAGACTATGAAACTAAAAAATAGAACAGGACTTCTGATTTTTTGAGAACGAGTACCCCTCAAATTGTCTTTGCTGTCCACATGGAGAGTTTGTTCAAGCAAAATTGGAGACCCTTATATTTTCATCTGAGGTTTCCACTGCAAGTGCATATTGAACCACAGAGTCACTGCTTGTTTTTCATTATACATTTCTTTTTTTTATTTTAATGACCTCTTGCAGCAGAGGTTTTTAAAACTTCAGTCTTTGAGAATAATACTTGTTGCACACTTCGATCACTTCATAAATGAAGCTGCCTGTGAAGGTAGCTCCCCTGTTTTTCTGTATTTAAGGAAGAAGCATAACAGTAGGAGCAGAAAACACTCTAAAATGCTTTCGCTTTCCTGTCTTCTCACACCTTTCTTTACTAGAAGCAAACACATTTAGTGTCAAGCTAGTGAAAAGGCTCTGCATCCCCACAGTGAAGCGAAAAGATCCGCCTACCTCAGTTTACAAATAATACTCCAGGGGGCATAAATGTTTGGCAATAAAACAAAGTCACATAAAAGAGCAAAGAAAATCTAGACTTCACAATTTCCACTCTTCTGGAAACTGAGAATGGGTCTTGTGTGATTTGCAGGATGCCACCTACCAAAGCAGGAGGAACCCTACAGTAGCTTCATTCAAACATAAATTTAACTCAACATTCAAAATCAACCAGGCCAAAGAAAAATACTCACTCTCACTGTAGAGAGGGAGCCCAGCTTTGAGATAAACAAGATTGAAAAGGGAAAACAAAATAATTACTCACTAGAGTGCTAAGCTCTGCAGAGACCGAGTTACTTACCCTACACGCAGTGATGTGTTGATATGTCTCTACTACTTCAGGATGTCAAATTAATACCTCTGCATGATGCTTCATCATCCAAGATATATCAGCATATTCAGAACTACCTCAGGGATCTGATCTGCTTTGATGCCATGCTTTGCATCATGCAAACATACCTCAGGAGTTGGCTGACAGAAGGATATTTTGCTGGAAGAATTGGAACCAAAAGAATTAAAAGCTAAGGTGCTCACTTATCTCATGGGGTCCTAGAGATACTTGCATCCAAATGTCTCCAGCTGCTCACTTTACTGCATGAGTACTGTACTGTAGATCATGATGACTTGTAGGTGCCACTAGCCACTGCTTATATTCCTAAAGGATTCTTGATACCTTTGTTTCAGGAATGAGAGCTACAGCTCTTACTCTCTGACAACTTGTGAATCCAGACCGATCTTATAAGCTGATGAGCTCTGTGGACAGGTAAGTCTCAATGCCATGTGGGCTACCATGCTTCCCAGATTATTGACTTTCACAGATGACTGTTTCTAAGCCTGCTGCAAAATTAGTGCCCTAGGCAGGGCAGATAATATTCTCCCAAAATGATTTTAAAACATTTTACTGTTCCACATCACAGTTTCCAAAGTTGAACTTTGTCCCTGTGTTGCAGTTTGAAAATTACCAGAATTTTGAGATGTACAGATTTGTGCTTTCATGAAGAAAATGTTATGTTGCTTTAAGATGAACCCCCAACCAGTGGCCTGTCCTGGGGGGAGGTGACACTGTCTGAAGTACATGTCCTTAAGGGGTGTCGATAGGTGAGAAGATAAAAGGGCTAGTTACCCAGAGCCCTGCCTTTTTTTGAACATTCTACCCTGGCATGGAGTGCCTCTGTTCCGGCAACACCCCCCACCCCTCTTCACGGGGTGATGGTGGGGGAAAGATGTCTCGCCATGGCTCCCATTGGCTCCCTCCACCATTTCCCCCATTGGAGACAGGATGGAGGGGGCTCGGCAGGTCTGATCCACCTCAGTGCTGATCTACCACCTTGCAGTGAGTTGAAGGGATCCTTCCCTCTCCCCCTTGAACTGAGACAGGAGGAGAGGGGAGAGGGTATGGTCATGGAACCGTCTTGGCCACGTTTCCAGAGTGTGGGAGGGCCCCTGCTGACACGGCCATGCGTTCAGTCTCCGTCTTTAGTCCTGTAGTGGCCAGGCCAGGGTCTGCTGCTGCCATCTTAGACAGGACTGATCAGCAGGAAGAGAGACTGTTTGTCATTTTTGCTGCTGAGAAATACTGGGGATGCTCAACTATTAGGGAGAATTCATTCATATTTAGCTGAAGAAAGCAGAAGAACTTGAGAATCCTTAAACCTTGGGCATGAAAGACAGAGTCTGGATTCTTTGTTTGAAAGCATGTCTCCTGTACCGAGGGATGCAGTTCAGGTGCTGAGGAATCAGGCCTGCCAGATGAGCATTGAGCTGGAGAAGCTACGCTGAAGAATTGAAGAATTTACCAGTCTGGACAGCCAGGATGCTGCTGTTTCACAGGCAGGGGTGACACATGAATAATAGAAAGGGTGGTAGTACTCCTCTCTACTTGACTGACATGTTTTTTTCCTAGATCTCTAATGTAAACAAGACCCAAGGACGGATACGATAGCGATCTCCCATCGTACTTTTCTCAGAGTATGTGATGGCATTTGTGACACAGTTTCTAGTTTGTGTGCACTAACTTGCTTAACCTTTCTCTTTTTTTCTGTATACAGTTATAGACTTAATAAACCGTGACTTAGGCGTCTCTTGGGGGATTAGGATTCGTCCCTTGGAGAAGTTTTTTGTTTTGTTTTTCTCAACATTTTTGCATTTCGATTTGAAGAAGAAGGTATAGTCCCTCATTTTTCTTCTCAGTGTTCTGCACCACTTTCTTCTTGTTCCATGTTACCAGCTCAGACTTGTTTTGAGTTAAAGAATCCTCCTAGACTGAACTAAGCTGATGAAGGGCCTGGAAAACAGATCTTATAAGGAAAGACTGAAAGAGCTGGGGCTTTTTAGTTTGAGGAAGAGGAGGCTGAAAGGAGACCTCATCACTCTCTACAACTACCTGAAAGGACGTTGTGGAAAGGTTGGTGCTGGTCTCTTCTCACAAGCAATTAGTGGTAGCACAAGAGGGAATGAATTCAAGTTACAACAGACCGGGTATTATGAAGAATGTTTTCACAGAAAGGGTGGTTGGGCACTGGAATAGGCTTCCCAGAGAGGTGGTTGAGTTGCCATCCCTAGATGTGTTTAAAGATGGTTTGGATGAAGTGTTGAGGGATAAGGTTTTGGGGTGAACTTGTAAGGTAGAGTGGATTGTTTGACTCAGTGATCCCAGGGTTCTTTTCCAGCCAGAGTGATTCAGTGATTCTGTGAATCAGTGCAAATAAATAAGCGCTTTTCTTCCAGACATAAGCTTCCCTACAATGAGGGCAAAAGAGGTGTAATACATTTAAGACAGATATATCTCTCTCAGCTCTGTTTTTCTGAGTGCTGATTACAGAAGTGCAAAAATCCATTACAAGTCAGGCTATATTCTTCCCAAAGTATAAAACCCTTGGATGGCTTTCAGCGTATTTTAATTTACGAGCATCATGACAGATCAGAAAGTACGTAAATTTGCTTGATTTTATCAGAAATACTAGTCCATACCTTGAATTAGTTCTGCATCTTTGCAAGTATCTACCTACTTGTAAAGATGAGGAGACTTTGGATCTATTATAAAAACTTCTAAAAATGTTCTAATCATAGTTATAAATCAGAGACACATGGAAGAGAGAGTATCAAATGACTTCAGAAAGTTACGGTGGTTGGTCATCCCTGGACAGGTTTAAAAGTTGTATAGCTATGGAGCTTAGGAACATGGTTTAGTTGTGGGCTTGGTAGAGCTATGTTAATGGATAGAATTTATGACCTTGAAGCTCTTTTCCAAATGGAACAATTCTATGAGTCTATGAAAGGCTCCAAAATATTTAACAAAATGATTTTGCTTTATTTTACTGCAGAACAGCTGTTTATGTCTGTCCATGCTGTAGACCTTGGCAGATATTGCATACTTCTGAAGTTTTTCACATGATTCTCTGATAAGATTGCTTTATGTAATGTTGAGATGATGTTACTTATCTCTCACTGGCTAGATGAGAAGGAAGTGAAAGCAGAAGGGCACCTAATAAAAACAAACATAATTTCTATTGCATCACAATCTCAGATGAAGCAGAGGTCCTGGCTCAGCAAAATTCTATATGATTAGACCAAGAATGGACTTTATGCAAGAAAAAACTGATGGATAAAAATATATATTTCGTTGGGGCTTTTAGGAAATCAGGGGATGTTTTAGCAAAAAGATTCTAGTGTTCAAAAAGGTATAAACATCAATTCCCTGAGTTGGTTGCCTTTGAGAAGACTGACACAAGAGCGTTTTTACAAAGATTTTCTTAGAATTTTCAATCATAATGCCTATAGTGGCTTTTTAACTTTACTGATGTATACCACATAGATTCACTGAATCCTAGGACAAAAACATGTTTTACCAGGAGACTATTTCCCTATGCTTATACCTACCACATCTCTTTTTACAAGTGTCACCGGTTAAGAAAGTGATTTCAATTTCTGTATTCAATTGTTTTACCTCTGTGGCTCTATAGAAATGTTGTTGTGACACTGGAAACCATGACAACTGATTCTTGTTTATGATTTTATGACAAGGCTACAACTCACTTAGGTTCAAGAACCTTTTATACAAGACAGAACTAGTCAATAATTTCACAACTAATTTTTTTTCAAAAATATGTGGCTTGATAGAACAATACTGCTTCATTTGATCGTTCATGTTAAAGTCAACATTACACTATTACTCGAGTCATATTGCTTAGCTTTTTCAAGTGGTGCCCAGTAGACCCTCTCTTTTTGACAAAAAGCCAAGAAGGAAAAACCTCCTAATGAAAAATACCCCATAAAATACTGTGTGGGGACTCCCACCCTTAATATCTGACAATATCTAAAAATGGGGCAAATCTGTCACATAAACTTACAGCTTCAAGGAGTCACACTTTGTTAACTCACTATTATTGATATGAATTTCTAACTTACTCTACGCCATCTCCACTAGGAAATTGACAAGATGGGTCTGAAGTTCCCACTGTTTTTTATCATGGATCTATTTTATATAGAATCATAGAATCAGATTAATCTTTTTGTTGCCCAAGCTCTGTGCACTTGCATAAAGGCACTCCAGCTGGGTTGGCCCTGTCCTCCTCTTGTGCCAATTGCCTTTGATTTCCACAGACTGTCCTGGTGCATCATCTCTGGCTTGCCCCAGGGCAAGTCGAAGGCCCTCATTGGCTCTCCCTCTGCCACTGGTGAGTTGCCCCAGTGTTTGTCACCAGCCAGCCTCTGGCTTGCCCCAGGGCAAGTCGAAGGCCCTCATTGGCTCCCTCTGCCACTGGTGAGTTGCCCCAGTGTTTGTCACCAGCCAGCAGGAGACTATTTACCCCCTCCCCCTTCAAACCCAGTTTAAAGCCCTATCAATGAGCCCTGCCAATTCCTGCCCCAGGATCCTTTTCCCCCTCTGTGAGAAGTGCTTGTTAGGAGCTCCGGTGTCTTGTAAACGGAGCCGTGATTGTAGAATCCGAATCCCTGTTGATGACACCACTTCTGCAGCTATGAATTGAGCTGCTGGTTCTTCCCAGATGTTCCCTTTTCCATTTGTGCTAAGTCTTCATAAAATATCAATATTCCCACATGTTGAAGAAGTGCACTAAACATAAAGCTGACACTTTCATGAATATCAACTCTCCTTTTCATTGTGTTTTTGAGAATGGAATTCCTGAACAAGTCACAGTTAAGGACTGTTCATCTTGGCAATTTAAATGTTCCCTATAGCTAAGAACACATTCCAAAACAAAGGCAGAATTTATATCAGCTGGGTTAAGCAATTTTCCTGTCATTATGTTGGTTCTTCACTTCTAAATTACGTCCTTTTGGTCTGAATGAGAAGAAACCGAAAACCATGATCAGGAATAGGCAATTTCCACAAACCCTTCATCTGAGGCATGGGCAGAATGCCTCTCAGACAAAATAGGTTTTCCCAATTCACTACTAAATACTGACTGCTAGAATTGACTGCATTGGTCATTATTTCAATCCTTTAGCAGCAAAACAGAATTTTTTAAAAAAATTGTTCCTAAATCCCAGCAGAATAAACTTTGGAGTGCTTCTGACTGCAATCTGACAATCTATTCTCTCCTGGAGTTGTTTGCAGCTGACGGTTACTAGAAGCAAAGTTTAGGAAGATGTGACCACTGGCTTTGATCAGAAACACAGCACTTTATTTGTGGTTGGGAAGCTCAGTTACCATGAAGTTTCTGATGTTCTGTGATGTTTTCAGCCAAAGGTTTTCAGCCAGAAACACAAAGTGTTGTTACTAACCTTCATTTTTATAAGAGAATGTTTGCTCTGAAAATAATATTGATGATTGTAAGGCTGATGCATGCATAAATCTTTGTACTGACAGCTTATTTGATAAAAGACCAAAAAAGAACAGAACCTTTTTTTTGTCACAGTGTAGAATTGAAAACAGCTTCATCTCTGTTGCTCAATTACAGGTATATTTTACCAGCTCTCCTATCTGACTACTTTTCTTCCTTTCCTATTTTTCTTTCAACTTTGATCTTACTCTCATTTCTGCTTTTCACAAACTTTGTTTTCAGCACTATTACTCTTGTTTTAAACCCCCTTCCAACTTCCTTTCAGCTAACAGCAGTTTTGCAGCTGTCAGTTGCTTCATCAGGAGAAGTTCTCCTACACTTTAGAGCTTGAGAGTCACAAAGTTTACATCTCTACCAAATACTGACTGAGTAAACATAGGAATTAGATTAAGATCGACTCACTGAAAATAGTCCAGTAATTTGGCTTAGTAATTTAGATATGTCACATTTAATTTTAAGATTTTAACAGTGTTAAGTGCACCATTATCTTCAATGAAATTGAGTAGGGGGTGCATTTGTTCAGTAATTCTATCAGTTATTATTGTAATACATTTCTATTGTTTGGTTTTTTGTTCAGATAACGAGCAGTTGCTGCCTGTGAATCAATACTGTCTCCATGAACAAGTAAGAAACCGACACATGCCACTGTCAAACTACTACATCCAGTAAAACCTAGTGGAAAGGTAGCTTGTATGTATTCCTGAGAAGTCCACTTCTGAGAGAACTGTCAGCTTCTGAAGGGTAACAGCAAATTACCTCAGCAAATAGAAAGGAAATTGGAAGGGTTTTGATCAGCATCATAGACCTGGTTTGTGTTATGTGCCTCGTGAAAAGATAGGAGAAGAATAGCAGTTTCTTGCCTGTATTCACTTACTCTTGTTTAAGATAGAGCTATAGATCCCATCCATTGCCACTGAATGCCAATTTGGTTTGTTTGATGTCTGTGATCTTGGTATGGCAGCAAAGAAAAAGTCCCTACCAGCTCATACCCTAAACGGTATGTGTTATAGCAAAATTAATCAGCACCTTCACAGAAAAAAAAAACCAAATTGGGTGAAATCCAGAATCTACTGCAACCAAAGTTTTACTGTGGTCATTAACAGGACCCGACTTTCTTTCTGATTCTTTGTAACCTTTACAACTTAGGGACTTGCTTGTCCCAAGAGCACAAGCAAGAAGAGAGTAAGCATGCTACTCCTCTAAGACATATTTGGGTAGGAAGGCAAGTACTGTGTTACTCATATTGAGAAACTCTTCAAAATAACTTTGTGGTGTGCACCTGTTTCTTTTATGTTATTACATACATTTCATAATGGATTTATGTGTTTAAAAGCAACATATTAGGCTTGCATTTAAAAATAAGCCCATGTTTTTATGTCTTTGTCTAGACAGTGGCTCCAGAAAGTCCCATCTATTTTCGGTCATCCTGAAATTCAGAGGTGCACTTATTATAAATCATTAATGGTAGTGACTTCAACCCTGCTCTGAAGCATCAGTTGACACAGCTTCTAGCTACCAGAACCGCTCGGGGTTCATCTATAACCCAACATTTACTCTTAGCTTTACCTCATGGATCCTGGTCTTGCCATCTTCCTAGGCTTTATAATTCCATCCTTTATTTTTATGGTCACCTAGAAGATGTTTATGGACTGTAGAAGGTATTTATAGACTTTGATCATGTTCCCCCTGAGGCTGCTCTTCTGGGCATATATTAGTCTAGCTCATATATCTCATTTTCTTATATGTTCTACATATTTTCTCTGGAGTGTTCAATGTGCTTCCATAACAAGCACACTCTAGGAACTAGTGTAACACAGAATATAAAATACAGGAAAATTCCAGGTGGTTTTTCCTACACTGCAATGTAAAACAAAACAATTACTGCATAAGCACTAAACATTGTTTTCTCTCTCACGCCAAAGGTTGGCAGTTTGAATTTGCAAAGCATAACCAGGCCTAGCACAGATTTGGAGTCTAGATCACAAAGAGCATTTTCTGGGACTGAAATATCTGCTTTTCTCTGTATTTTCTATGGTCAAGTAAATTTATTTCTATATCTTGCACTCACAGAATTCAGAGTAGTTTTCATCTGGGTTCTCTCAAAAACAAGAAAGAATATGAAGAAAGAGTTTCAATTTGAACCCACACCTTTTCAATACATGTGAGGAGCTCTGGCTTTTATGTTCACTAGCCTGCTGCCCTATACTATCAATGTTAGTGGCAGTTTTGCTTTTAATTTTAACAGAAGTAAAGTCAGGCTCTGAGACTGGGTGATTTCCCCAGGTGAAACAGGACTCCTGTGTTCCAGTGACAACTGAAGTAGCACTTCTTTTACTGTGCTTATTTCTGTTAGATCTTCACCTGCCATGTCACTGCTTTTCAGTAACGCATGACTACTGTCATTGCCTTTGTATAAAGGACCTAACTACAAATCCTTTCTTCACTACTTTCTTACACAGATTGTGCTCATGCAGACTGCTTTTATACTGTTAACCTTTCATACAGGTTCTCAGCTTCACATAAGATTACAGTCTGAAAATCTTGCACCTCCTGCATAGAATTTTATCCCTTGAACGGCCCTGCGAGGTCCATGAAGTAAAGCACTATTCAGCCAGAATGAAAAAAAAACCTAAATAACTTGTATTGTTTTCAATATTCTGATCAATACAGTTAAGATACATTTTTATACCTTTCAAATATTTTGTTTTGCTGCAGAGAAAAACTTTTAATATTTTTTTCAAGAACAAACTAATACCAGTGCCCTGACAACTTCTGTGTACAACATGATTACATGGTGAAGAACACCATTTAGATTTCATTGCTTTATGTAAATAATCCAATTATGCAATTAGGCAAAGCCTAGTTAAGTAGGGCTAAAATGCGTGCAATCAAATGGTGCCCTTATTAGGTAGAATTTTAGTATGTCATCTCTCTCACAAACATAATTACATTGCAAAATTAATCTCTATGTAAGTAAGTGGACTTATTGAATTTGATGAAAAACATAGATGAGCCATCATAACTTTAATTATTGAAATTTATCATTTTTATAAAGTATGTTCCTGAAGAGGTTTGAAAAGAGTCCATTTCCAGGCCAGAATCTAGTAACACACTCAGTTTTTCTTAACCGTGTCTCTTCATGTGCTATGTTTAGTGTGACATATTGAAAATACTTTGGGCTCTGTTTTGATACCATTTGCAAGTCATCCCCCCTTAGTCTTCTACCACAACATGTTTGCACCAGGAAATTCTCAGGATCACTAATGAACCTAACTCAAATTTATTTTGTACATTTATATACAAAAATAGTTTCATTTGCCTTGGGAATCACAGGGACTTAAATGTGAGTGCATGCACTCACACATACAAGGGAGAGATTTCTCACACTAGGCTACCCAAGCGAATTGCTACTCACCAAAAGCAAGGTGAAGAATCATTTAGTCCCAGGGAAATAACCTTGGCTGACATCCCAACACAACAGGAGAGTCACTCCAGCTGCAGGACCTGCTTTTCTCAGGAAGGTCAATGGTCCGTTTATGCACCCTCCAGGTCTTCCAGTAAACACTGGTCTGCAGACGCCGAACCCTCAGTCATTCCAGACCAGCAAACTCTTAAATTTTGCAGCATAGCTTGCCCGGCAAAATGCTGATCAGACAGGCCTGATTCCACGGACCTGGACTTCATTCCTCGATGCAGGGACGTGCCTTCCAAAAAGAACCCAGTCTCCTTTCTTGCCCGAGGTCTAAGGATTCTTGAGACCTGCTTCCTTCAGATCAGACAGTTCAGGTAGGCACGAAGGAATTCTCCTTTGCTTCTCCTGAGGCTTCTTGTCTCCCCAATACTCAAACATCCTCAGCTTTTTTCAGCAGCAGAAATGACAGTCTCTCTTCCTGGCTCAAAGTAGGTGGCAGAGGCCACATGGGGAGCTCAAGATGGTGATGACTGCATGGCCAGCATCAGCAGGCCACAAATATGGCCAAGACGGTTCCATTCCCCTTCTGTCTCTCTCATTCTCCTCCCACCTCATCTATNGCTTTTTTCAGCAGCAGAAATGACAGTCTCTCTTCCTGGCTCAAAGTCGGTGGCAGGGGCCACATGGGGAGCTCAAGATGGTGATGACTGCACGGCCAGCATCAGCAGGCCACAAATATGGTCAAGAGGGTTCCATTCCCCTTCTGTCTCTCTCACTCTCCTCCCACCTCATCTACAGGGGAAAGGGGAGTATTCTTCAGCTCACCATGGGTCACTGGATGGTTGCCCCATGGTGGGGGGAAAATCGGCACTAAATTCTTGATTCTCAGTCTGCCTCCAGCTCGGAGCCAGGCCGGGTTGGGGCCTGCTTCTCGAGCCACCTCCCCAAGGCAGAGGAGGGGCCTGGAGTGGAGAGCAGCTGCTGCCAACTGCCTGCCCTCCCAGAGAGCAGCTGCAAGCCACCGTGTCCCGTTCTGTTCCATCTCTACCCCCCCACTCAGAAGTGGAGCCAGGGAAAGATGGAGCCCTGTGCCATTGCACTGGTGCAAAGCTCACAGAAGGGTAAAAAAAGGGCAGGGCTGGGATGTCAGTCCTCTTTTGTAGTGTCACCTAGCGACGCTATACCACAAGGATTCAAACCAAGCAAGGCTGGTGGTTCTAGTTATGGATTGGTTTTTTGAGGGGTGAGGGGTTTTTTCAGTTCTCTGTCTGCTTTTTGTCTTCAGATTTTAAAAGAAAATTAAATTCACTAGTGCACTGGCCATAATTACAGTAGTAATCCACTTCATATCAATGTCTTGCTGGTTTATCCATCATTAACAATGGTAAACACCCACAGCACCCACTCAGGCAACTTCTGGAAACGTTTCAAGTGCTTGTCTAGAGCTGGATAGAAGCTTTTACGAGATTAAGCCTCCCACTGCTCTTTTATACTTTACCTCTTCCGCAGGAGTACATAAATTTCACTCCTATCTATATTTTTAATCAAATTCATGACCTTTAATTTCAGATGGTTGATTTTTGTAAATGATTTTTTTAATCAAACATTTAAAACAAATAGTAGCCTGGAAAGCAAATCTGCTTTGGGGCCGTTATTGTTATTTACTGCTCTGCAGTGGGTCAATAAGGTTTCAAGGTTTGTTTCAGAACTGGCAAAGCCTAACAATCTCTCCAAAATAAAAATACCAAATGTAACTCAGGAAAAGCTGGAGAGGGACTTTTTCATCTAGTGACAGGACAAGGGGGGATGGCTATAAGCTAAAAAGGAGCAGATTTGGATTAGACTTTAGGCAGAGCTGAGGGAGGGTGAGGTCTGTGCCTCTGGAAAGGACAGTCCTACACTACTGGGCAGGTGCAGTGAGGAGCAGGGGTGTGTGTGTGGGATCAGGTATTTGGGAGCAGGTGTATGGGATGGAGCTGGTGAGGGACAGGTGCATCATGCGATTTTCTGTTGATGATTCCAGCAAAGAGACACTTCATGGAAATTTCAAACATTTGGAACTTGTAATGGATGAATATTTAATCTGTTCTAATGTTCTTGGTGGTGTGCAGGTATTAGGCCTGATGTTTGTAGTATGAGTTGAGGTTATGACAAGGTTAAAGTTTATGATTGGTGTGTGGAGGTGAGGGTTGGAGTTTATGATGGGTATATGTTCAGCTAGGCGTAATTGATTTGATTTGCTGTCCTGGTGCATGATTTGTAAGGGCAAAATAGGAGTTTTGTAATAGCCACCTGTTCAGTTTGTGAACAATGGTGAGATTTGTTAATTGTGAAAAATTAAGAAATATACCCTGAGCATCAGTCAAACATTAACAAGCTGACATTCTATCTATCCATCCACCCATCCATGTATCTTGTGATTTGCTTCACTGCTACAAGACCTTTCCACTAATGAATGTGAATGTAATGACCTGAGATGGTGCCTACGTAGCTTCCTCAGTCTGAAGCTCTGGTGCCTTTGAAATGCATGTTACTTTTTGCAAACTTGTTTAAAGCCTGAATCCTTTAAAGAATGAAAAATGCAACACCTGGGAGATGAATAAACACGTATTAATTTGGAATAAACTTTAAACCCAGCAGAGGTCAGCACAGTAGCCTGGAGCAAGGCTAAGGAGGTGTAAAGGCACTAATTATTGTAGTAATGCAATTGAAATAATGGGGACCTGACAGTATGACTGATAAACAGCTTTGAAATTAATGAGCAGGATGCCTGTCTTCCATCAAAGGACTGCTGAATGTCTGTACAAAATACTGCAGAAGACACTGGCTTTACGTTCAGGCTGAAATATTCTTTGTGGCATCAACTCAACACATGGCGTTGCTAATGATTGGAGTTTGTCTGCCCACTGTGTATGGATGAAGTAATTAATCATTTTTAAATTACACAACGGGAGTTTATAATTTAAAAAAGGATACATGATGTAAAGTGTGAGGGAAGGGAGACATAACTTGGATCCTTCGGATTCAGGATTCCAGACTGTAGCAATGCTTTCTGGTCACTTACAGCGGGGTTTTTTGTCACCGTGCCACATTGTGCTTGTCTGTACAATTAGTCTAGTTTTGAATTGCTTTGAGTTTTACTCTGATCCAGGAGGAGTTCGGAACAGCGCTTTGTGTATCCCAAACGTGGGGTACTGAAATAACCAGCACCTACAAGTGCTCAGGCAGTCACTGGGGATCACAGTGACTTGTGGCAGATGCAGAAGAGGCAAATGGTTTCACACCAGACCAGCTCAACACCTGACCTCAATTTCCTCCAAAGCATTGAAGCTATCATCAAGCACAAACCTATGCATTGCACAGTCCATCAGCAGCCAAATGCTTCAGAAGGAGGTTTCGAAGACCTCATATTTCAGACAGATGCTACATGATTTTCCTTCACATAAACACATAATCCTATGATTCTGAAATCCTTCAAAAGGACTAAAAATCCTTCAAGCCTTCTCCTGGACAATAATGGTAGGAAGAGACTTGAGACCTGATATTGTATGTACTATAGTTCTTACATACTACAGTATGTACACAAACACATTTTCACGTAACCTTGGTGAGCCTGTGTTCTGTCTGTTAGGTATTGATGCTGCCTCTCCAGTTCTGGAAAGCCAAGGACCCTGAAGTGCATCTGGCCACATTTTTAAGAGGTGTCTGTGCTGCAAAAATGTATAGCTGTAGGGCAGAGTGAATATGCCTCCTCATGGTGGCAAATACTACTGTCTGTTCTACAGAAACAGAATATTTGATGAATTGAAGAGTATGTCTAGTCTGTGCCCAGTTGTCTGGCACTGGTCTCACTTTGTTGTTGAAATATAAATGGTAAAAATAATACAGAAAAAGACTGTGATTTTCCTGGATAAATATGGAGTTGGTATTGAAGTCTCCATCATCAGTAATGGGCTTTGATTATTTCAAGAGGCCTTGGATCAGCTCCTACATGTACTGTCCTAAAGAGCTTTTTCAGTCATAGTTCACAGTCAGATTGCTGTGCAAAGAAACAGTTTGAGTCCTTGATTATATTTGGCACACATTTGTAAATGGCTATCTGAGTGATCTGCTCTCAGACTGATGAAAATCTTAGAGAGCCTGCTCTAGAGCCCACAATGCTTTCCTAAATGCTTTAAAGGGTAAGTATTTCTTTGGGGAACATTAGCACCATTAGCATCAGCTTCTGCGTTTCCACTTTCCAGGAATTTAATAACCTTCTAATGCATAGACTTCCCAAAATGTCAAAACATGACATGAAAAGGACAAGATATCTATTCAATTACAGGCTTGGGATATCAAGGGAAATGTGAATTTGTCCCTTGGAATGGACAAGAAGGTTGATGGGATTAGTAAACCAAACACCGTTCATGTGAGTAATTTAGACACTGTATGCTTTTACAGAACATTACCTGTGTAATAGCTGCACAGAGTTCATTAGTACCTAAGGCAGTAACATGCAAGGTGTCCTTATTTGCTGGTGGGTTTGTTTCATTATCCTTTCTCTTACAAACTACCCAAATCTATTAAATCAGAGTTGAGCTATTTTGTTTCTGTTTTATGTAGGTATGTAAGTTCTAAAACCAGTAGTGTAAGGATTGCATCATGCTGCTCTTCTATGCTGTATCACAGTATCACAGTAATGATAAGGTTGGACAAGACCTTAAAGATCATCCAAGTCCAACCTAAATCTAGATAAACCCAGTAATCCTAACATCTGACATCTAGATCATGCCACTCAGCACCTCATCCAGCCTAACCTTGAACACCTCCAGGGACGGTGACTCAACCACCTCTGTGGGCAGCCCATTCCAAAACCGGATCACTCTTTCAGTGAAAAATCTTTCCCTCATGTCAAGTCTAAACCTCCCTTGATGGAGTTTAAGACTATGATGCCTTGTCTTGTCTCCAGTAGTCAGTGAGGAAAGACCTACCCCTGCCTGACTACAACCACCTTTCAGATAGTTATAAACAGCGATAAGGTCACCCCTGAGCCTCTTTTCCAGACTAAACAAACCCAGCTCCCTCAGCCTCTCCCTGTAGGGCTTCTCTTCCAGCCCCTTTACCATTCAAGTTGCTCTTCTTTGGACTTGTTCCAGCACCTCAACATCCCTCTTAAACTGAGGGGCCCAGAACTGAACACAATACTGCAGGTACGGTCTAACCAGTGCCAAATACAGGGGAAGGATAACCTCCCTTGACCTGCTGGCCACACCATTCTTGATGCAGGCCAGGATGCCATTGGCCCTCTTGGCCACCTGGACACACTGCTGACTCATGTTTGCTATCCATTAACACCCCCAAGTCTCTCTCCACCCGAGAAATCTCTAAGAACTCCATTTTCTAGCAAAATTCCATATTCTAGCAAAATAGAATCCTTCTACTACTAGAGATCTCAAGATGCTGCAATAACAACAAAAAACCCCAACCCAATACAAATGCTATGCAATTCAGGTCTGTTCTCACTTGTTGCTGGATATGTCTTTTGCTGTGTGTTCACTAGCAAAGCAATCACCAGACTAAGGAGAAAGAACAAACAACATCTCTTTATACTTATGTCTTAGGAAGAATACGGGCCGTCGGAATTTTAAACATTTGAAAGCAAACATTCTACCACTTGAATTATACAAAAATCTACTTTTTTAAAAAAAAAGAATAAAAATACCCTGGATATTTTTTCAAAAATATCAAAAATAAAATTATATCTTATGCAAAAAAAAGAAGGTATTTCCAGAAGATATTCCAGAAAACTGGAGTAGAGATGGCCAGTGTGAAATGATAACAAGCTCTTGACTTTCCCTCCCCCTTCATGCATTTTCATGAAATGATGTAATCCATTATTTTCACTGATGTTGTGGAGCTGTGGGCCAGGTTACTTTATATTCATTTATTCAGTCCTGAGTAATCTGTGTTTAATAGAGTGCTGAAGTGTGTCAGAATGAACAATTAAACCTGATTGTTAGAGAAGACAACTTGCCATTAGTGCCAACGTTAGTTGCATGGGCTTTAATTTTTTAATACAGAAGGTGTGTTGCAAGTTCTGTATATGTTTCCCACATTAAAGTTGTACACTTCTTTTATTTAGGAAGGAAATACCTCTCACACACTTGAGATCACAGAACTTTGCATTGAGCTCTCAGTGTCCATGAAGGCCAACGGTATCCTTGGGTGGATCAGAAAGGGGGTGGTTAGCAGATCAAGAGAGTTTCTCCTCCCCCTCTACTCTGCCCTGGCGAGACCGCATCTGGAATATTGTATCCAGTTCCAGCCCCCTCAGTACCAGAAGGACACAGAACTGCTGGAGAGATTCCGGTACAGAGCCACAAAGATGATGAAGGGAGTGGAACATCTCTGTGATGAGGAAAGACTGAGGGAGCTGGGTCTCTTTAGCTTGGAGAAAAGGAGTCTGAGGGGTGACCCAATTAATGTTTATCAATATATGAAGGGTGGGTGTCAGGATGATAAGCCGGGCTCTGCTCAGTGTCATCTAATGATAGGACAAGGGGCAATGGTTGTAAACTGGAACATAGGAGGTTTCACATAAATATGAGAAGGAACTTCTCAATGAGAGTGATGGAGTGCTAGAATGGGCTGCCCAGGAAGATTTTGGAGTGTCCTTCTTTGGAGACATTTAAAACCCACTTAGATATTTTTCTGTGTGACTGGTTCTAGGTGATCTTGCAGTGGTGATGAGTTGTACTAGATGATCTTTCTAGGTCCCTTCCAATCCCTAATGTTCTGTGATTCTGTGATTTATGATGCATTTTCTGTCCTCCAAGGCTAAGCAGACTGAGAAGACTGAAGCAAGCACTAGGAGAGGTAACAGGTTCAAGAGCTCAGCTTCTCATCAGCAAGGGGCAAAGTTTTGAAAGATTTTATTCAGCAGTGCAGAAACTGAGTGGGTTTTTCTGACTTCTCAAAAGGAAAATAAAACACAGCCTGCTTCAGGAATAATGCATTTGATAAACCCCTCCACCTGGCAGGCAAAGAGAAAAATATCCAGGAGCATGTTAAATGAACAGGGTAGAACACATGCAGGCAATCCCAGGGAGTAAAGAGGCCATGGAAGAAATAGTCTAGTGAGAATTACAAAAAAGTACGATAGTTTGTATGATTTTTTTGCACCTTCTCTTGGGTAAATCATAACTGTTATGGTGGAGCTCAGAAAGTCTAGGAGGACTAAAATCTCTCTCATAACAGCTCTAAAATAAAAATCCCACAGTAGCTTTGTAGTTCAGCCAGTGGGAGCCTGTTCCTTTGGGGCAGAAATACCTGCGGTTTAGGCTTACTGAAACCTTAACATTTCAGCAGTGTAATGCAACCTCACACTACAGTGTTTGAATTTGCACATGCATATAGTACAACTCATGTGACAATTTTCTCTAGAGGGAATTGTAGAGGTCTCCACAAATTCCATGAGCAGGAAGGGACAGCAATTGAATTTGGATGAAGAAATGAGCCTGATAAAGGGTCTGGGTGAGCCAGGTTCCAGTGCAAGCAGGACATATATGCAGGTGGCTTTGGGTGTATATTTGTGTTACTGCCTTTGGGTGTATATTTGTGTTACTGCCTGGTGTGGTTTATCTTCTGTACATTCTTCACTTTGACAGTTACAGCACAGCTGTGTGTGCCAGCCAGTGCCACCCTCACACAGCTACATCAGGAGACTTGGCTGGTTTGGGGGAGTTTTGCTGTTTATAGCTGCTATCCTGAGCCAGCAGAACGTTGTTGTACTTGAATGTGCACACTATCCTTCTTCTCTCTCAGCGTGTGTTACCATGGAGCTCAACATGTGCCAATGCGATGAAGAAGATCCTTCCATTGTGTTGTACCACTGGATGGGAATAGCAGTAAGAGAGGAACTGCAAAGGCACTCTCAGTAACCTGTCTAGTAAATGGAACAGTGACTTTTGGAACACCTGGAGGGTCTTGTATTTCCTTTTTGTTTCTATAAACTGCTAAAGTGGGTCACACTAGACAATACCCTGGGAATGAAAGTGAATACGTGGAGGTAGACCTGATCAGCTAAATGTCAGCTTTTTGATGGTCTCTCAAGTAACCACCAGCTATGCACTGATATTTCCATGCCCTGTAAATTATTGAGAGTTACTGATGTTTCATTGCAAAACAGGATGGGAAGGTGACAGGTGAGGGACTGAGAATAAAACATTTGAAAATTGAAGACACTAAAGGCAGATCCTTTTGCTAAACAGTTCCCTGTGCTGGTGTGTTCAGAAGGAAAGAAGATCTTTTGTGTCTAGAAGCAGGTGGTCAGAGGAAGTTCTAAGAGAGTCCTGTGGTTCTGTGTCATCAGCTGTGCCTGTATTCATTCCTTGGTGCAACGAAGCCTGCTGAATTAGCAAGCAGGAGTGGTGCCTGGTGTTTATGTACTTATGCCTGTAGGCAGCTATGAATTTTTAAGACTTCAGAATGAAATCCATTTTACAGTAATGAAGATTTTATCTGAGGTAACAAGGAGCACCAGCTCAGTGTTTCAGTTAAGAGGGATGACACACACAAAGCAAGTCTGAAAGTAACAATCACGAGGAGGTCAAACCTGCTCAGTTATTGCTGTGACATACAAAAGTGAAAAAGTGCAAAGTGCTATCTGCACAGTGCATAACATCTCAGGCATAGAAACCCATGGCTCTAGTTCTTTTCCATGGGCTCCAAGAAAGCTACAAAAAACAGCACTGGAGAAGTTACAAGGTACAGATTCTGCACAAACTGGGTCAAATATCGCAAAGGATTAGAATCACAGTGATTCCACCAGTCATTTCTGGTTTTTGATTTCATTGTAATTTCTTGCAATGTCTTTCACATGTTGGAAACCTTCAGGACCCAGTGTCTTCTCTCAGTAGAAGTATTGTTTGTTGAAAAATGTTAGTGCAACAATTAGTACAGATTATGTTTTACAACTGTCTGTAATCCAACTGCAATTTTTCCTTTCCTAAACTAAAGATGGTTCCTCCCTCCATCCATCCCACAATACACACTTGAATCCCTAGCAGCCTGTTGACCATGAAGATGGCAGGACTCGTACGCAGATTATATTCAAGATAAACAATAGCTAATTGTCCCTTATATTGCCCAGAAAAGACAAAGCTGCCATCAACAGACTACATACTGCCGGCTGAAAGCACAAGGCCTATTAAGGATTATATAAGATGCTCATGTGCCTGTCAGATTAGCACGGTGGTTTATCGCAGGTGTTCTGTTAGTGGTGATACATAAAGAGCTGCATGTTGTGTTTGAAATGACCCTTAAATAGCCACCTCACACTAGCAAGATGAGAAGACATAGTGCACTGAGCTGTGAAATAAAGCAAGGAGAGAGTATGACAGTAGCCCAAAACCTCTTCACCTGTATTCATTGCCAGTGTTGTCAGGGTAGCTACAAGCAGGAAATCTTTGATTCTATTTTCAATCTGTCTTTATGGTTTATTATTTAGTGGTTTGCAAAATGACCTAAGTTGCTTTTAAAAAAACCTTGTTAAATAATTTTGAACCAAACTGCATGAGCTCGAAAGGTGGAAGTTGTGTAGGCTGGAAATGAGAAGCTCTCTGTTAATTTGTTTTATTTAAAAAGGTAAATAATGCTGCAATCAAAGCACATGTTTCCCCACATATCCCCATCAAATGTAGGAGCTCTTACACTCTGGGTAGAAGGGACTTTAGACAGCCCTCATACACAGATCAGATGATTTTGGAAGCAGCAGAAAGGATACTGAGACAGTTACTGTGAGGATCTGCAGCTGATGGCACACGCTGATTCTGATGGTGAGAGTTACAGCGTGTGTTTGCCAGGGCAGGTGCCACTAGCTGCTTTGCCTCACTGGGCTGCCCCATGGTGGCTAAAAGCTCAGGCCTAGGAGGGCAGGGAGCATCTGCTCAGTTCCAGACCCACAAGCAGCAGTAGGGGAGCAGCTCCAGACAGCACTGCCATGAGACAACCTCTGGGAAGGACAGGCTGCAAGAGGCAAGGCTTTTAACAATGCAAAGGCTGAAGAAAAGTAAGACACCAAAAATCATAAGGTAATTGCAGTTTAACTCATGAATTAAAGCTGATTTCAACAGACTGCCTGAGAAAACTCTAGTACACAAAGGAAGAAAGCCTTTTCATTTTGTCTTTTTCCATCCAGAGTGCTTTGATGTTTCTTTCTGAATTGTGTCTTCAGACAAATTTTCTTTTTAAAAATTGGAGATCAAGAAAAAAATTAAATGACTGGAATTGAATATTTATTCAGTCCCCAATTTTTTTGCTATTTGTTTACTTTGTTGGCTGACAAACAAAGAAATCAATTTTTTACACAGCTCTAGTACAAGTTTAATCATCGTGAGTAGAAACAGCAGTCTAAGCCCATGTGTATTCATATTGTGTTATGCTGCTTCGTGGTCCTGCATACTGAGTAGTACCTACTCCAGAAGTAAAGAAAATGAGAATGTGATCAAATGTGTGAATAAGGCTGTCAGTTTTAGGTCAGTTAGCTAATTCTGGGATCTCAGATATTAACATTGTTATTTTGGCCTAAAGAGATAACAGTAGTTCTCTACATAAACCTTACTCCTTTTTTTCTCATTCTTACCTTAAGTTTAAAGAAGAGACACAGATTAGAACAAGGCAATGCAGACTATAACAAAGCAAACCAGATTTGATATTTAGGCACAGAAAGGTTTTACAGTTCAGAGATTTCCTGGAAGTGTGCAAAGCAAGGAGATATGTGTGTTGCCCGTTCCCTGCTGCGCTTCATTCTAAGGATCAGGAAGGCTTTTCACCACTGTGCTAAGTACATGTTTAGGGGAAGACAACCCCAGTAGCATTTAGTACTTGTGCTACAATGTCTGTTTTTCTACCAACACAGGCCTCTTTGTCATCAAGCCCTAAATTGTAAGCTAACAAAGCAAAAGTTTCACAGAATCACCTTCATGAGTTCCAATATTCAAATTCAGTATTTTTCATTACTGGTTGCTTCTTTTATAACTTCTAGTTTTGTAATTTGTAGCAATTTGTAATTGCTTCTTTTCCCTAGAAATATCAAGGAGATGGGTAATGGTCAGTGAAGAAAAATCTGTAGCCAAAGAAATCACAGAACAGCAGAATCACAGAACATTAGGGATTGGAAGGGACCTAGAAAGATCATCTAGTACCATGCCCCTGCCACAGCAAGATCACCTAGATCAAGTCACACAGGAACATATCCAAGTGAGTTTTAAACATCTCCAGAGACTCTACAAAACCCCTGGGCAGCCCCTTCCAGTGCTTTGTCACCCTCACCATGAAGAAGTTCCTTCTCATATTGATGTGAAACCTCCTATGTTCCAGCTTACACCCATTACGCCTTATCCTATCATTAGATGACATTGGATGACTCCATCCTCCTGACACCCACCCTTCATATATTTATAAACATTAATGATATCACCCCTCAGTCTCCTTTTCTCCAAGCTAAAGAGACCCATCTCCCTCAGTCTTTCCTCATCACGGAGGTGTTCCACTCCCTTCATCATCTTTGTGGCTCTGTGCTGGACTCTCTCCAGCAGCTCTGTGTCCTTCTGGAACTGAGGGGCCCCACACTGAACACAATACTGCAGATGTGTTTTCACCAGGGCAGAGTAGAAGGGGAGGAGAACCTCTCTTGATTGGCTAAGCACCCGCTTTCTGATCCAGGCCAGGATGCTCTTGGCCTTCTTTTCAGGCTTTCTCAAAATTTGGAATAACTTTCTTTACTGAAGAAACTCTAAGATCCAGACCACAAAGATCAACATTTTAAACCCTGAATTGTTTTTCATCTGTATGAAACTTCCTTCCAAGATATTTCTGCATCAATGCAAGAAAAGTGGGATCTGTTCATATAAGTATTTGCTCGATGTTCATGCTATCAAATACAGAACAGTAAAAGGATTAGAAGGGCTTCTTAAGGTATGTTGTATCCAGTGCTTCAGATAGATAAGTGCTTGCATTTATGGGCAGTGATAGACAAATTGATGAATAAAGGTACTTCTTTCAGAAAAATAGATGAGTCACACATCCATCAAAAAAAGAGGAGTGATATGGCCACATAGGAAGTTGCGACCAGTTATGTGATAACTGCCAATGTTTGCACTGTTTACAAGTAGCTAATCCAGAGAAAATTGGTCCGGAATGAAAGAAGCTAAATTCTCCTTAGATCATATGTGTGAATAAGACATGCTCACTACACGTGAAAGATATTCTGCACCTTTCTGGGTGAATACAAACTTTTATTTGCTTTAAATGGTTTTGGGTGGGTATCAAATTTATTAGAAACTTGCCCAAGAAAAACTCATCAACCTTCCAAATGGGACTATTCACACTGTTGTGATAAGCTCCGGCTGAAATCAAGCAGATCAAGAGTTAAAGGAATGGAATATGTATCAACATGTTTATGTTGAGAGTCCACCTTTAAATCTAGAGAGAAACTGAAGTGATAATTAACTGGGCATTTTTCCAAATTAGAAAGTAAAAAGAGGAATTTACTCTAAAGGACAAAGAACAGTCATTTTCGATGTCGAAACAAAGCAATATTGAAGTACACTAGAATAACGAATGTTTCTCGAAACTGAGTGTCTTTTAAACCTGAGAAGCAACAACAATTCCTTTAATATAAAAGGGCATCACAATGGTGTTAGTTAGTTCCTGTGATGTGTCAGATATGCATTAGTGTACCTGTTTATAAGGGATATGTCTACCATAGCTAGTATGTGGAAGCTGATGCTAAGAATAGATTGTTGTGGTTGTTTAAGAAAGCTCTCTGCTATCTAAATGTGAAGTATTTCTGGTTATGTTATTACTTTCTCGTCCAATAATCTGAAGAATTTGAGGCTTTGCCTTGGGCAGTGGGATATGCATAAGGTCCACCAGCTTGTAAGTAGTCTCAAGAGTCATCGTGCCTAAGGCTGTGGTTCAATGAGAGAGTAAATTCGGTTTTCAATCTCCTAACATAACTTCAGAATGCCATGGCTACCTGAACTGGTATCAGCCATTCTGCTAGTTCAAGTTTGTTTAAAAATACTCAGGTTGCTGATCTTCTTGCCTCAGACTTAACGCTGCATCAAATTCTGCTAGGCAGGCAGCACTCTAACTTACGTAGACAGGTGTTCTACCTAAGGATCCAGTTTAACATTACGGGAACTGCACAGTACTCAGAGGCCACTGGTAAAAGAATGCATCTGCTCCTCCATCTCCTGTCAGCAGCTCAGTCCCACTGCCAGGTGTATGGCCACTATTTCCAGCATAGAGTAGGAGGCAGTGGGGCAGGGAATGCACAGGACTGGAAGGCAGAGCAGTAAAGCACTTTCGGGCAAAAGTCTGCAGTCGCATCAGTGGAACTGTACTGTGGATCCACATCCTGAACTCAGCAGAAGGGCGTGAAGACATGTAGGCTTGGATTAAATTGAAAACACTGTGCTGGCTGATCCAGGATGTTCAGTACTGATGACTGCAGAAGGCACCTCAGTGAGCCAGAATTCTTCCAGTTGAACCTGCTTGCTGCTGTCCAGTTTTCATCAATGCCCTGTCTAGCAAGTAATTGCCACTTCGACTGTGCTTTTTCTTCATTTCAGTGGTGACAGTGACTACCGCTGTCCTCATGAACAAACTTCTGCTGGAGGAAGGGAGCACCACTGTGTAAGTCAGAAACTGCTTCTAACGCCCACTTAAGCTGCTTCAGGAAAACGTTATGAAAAATGTAAACTTTTTAGCTCCCCAAACTACTTGTTAAAGCACATCTCAGAAGCTGGTTTTTTGTTTGTTTGTTTGTTTGTTTGTTTGAACAGGTACCATAACTATTTAGCACTAAAAATGCCCAAGCCACTTTAATTCCTCCTTTCAGAGGAATCTATTAGTTTCTGAAGTCATGCAATTTGTTCACAAATATCATCTTGGTCTCTCAAATGCAGCTGTCAAGAGACAAAAATAAATAAGTAGAGCAGAGTTCCTGCAGGATTTTCCCCCTCTTTTTTTGTTTCCTCACCTTTCTTGACATTTATAAAAACTTTCTGCCTGGAAAAGTATAAAATACTCTTACAGTAGAGTTGATTACAAAACCACGGGTGCAGCAGCAATAGGCTTGTAGTTCTCCTCTGTATGTTTGCCTTCCATTGCATTCAGTGGAATAAGAGTCACCATGCTTCAAAATACAGTATTTTCAAGGAAAGATGCAACACATACAGTTTCCAAGTCTGTTTCTTATGGCAAGTCAGTCTGTTGTCACACTAAAAAGTAAAGATTGATGAGCACTGCTGGGAAAGTCATATTTGTCAGAGAGGTGCTGGGTCACTCAGTCTTTGATCTTTCAACAAGGGCACTTGTTAGACAGCATCAGTTACAGACTCCAGTGATTATTTTGACCAGTATGCAAGCTCTAGGCTTGCTCTTTCAAACACATTGTGAAGATCCAAGCATCCACCTGAGGTTAACCAGCTGCTAAATGATCTTAGTGCCCGTTACTCTTGATATGACATCAGTCAGCAGTTTGCCTGTGCCCTTCATACTGAATATTATTCACCACTGCTCGCTAGCAGCAAAAGTCATTTTTTGCAAGAAAGATTTCCAGGCAGCAGATTCCAATGAACCATTGACTTGGTATTTGATATTCATAGTTAGTGCTCGGTTGCTTCAGACATACTGTATTTGACTCTTCATTAGAAAATGGACCACTCTGAATTATAAAGAAGAGAAATAATATCAGATTAACTGTGACAGAGCAAAAAGGGAATAAAGAATGTTTCAACTTCTGTGCAGAAGCACGCACAAAGAATTAAACATTAGTATTAATGTTTCACTCATATGGAAATTGTCTATTTGACTCCTATCAAGGACAAAGGAGTTTTAATTGTAGACCCAAAGGTTTACCTCTCTAAGATTTTGTATCCAAGGGCAAATTTTTCTTCAAGACACTGGAGTTTATTTAATTTAATTCTTCCGAAGGACGTAGAGGTTGTTGGGGAAAGATGCTGGAGTAGACCTTGGACTGAAAACTCTATCTACAAGGTTGTGGTTGCACAAGGGCAACATGGCTTTGGCTCTTCTTTATCCAATCACCTGGTCAAAAGCCAGCTCCAAAGGCCAAGCCAGAAGGCTGTGCAGGGCATATGGCTGATTTGATAACAGATTTGTAGTAGCACTCTTCATAACTGTTCATCATAACTGTAGTTAATGGGTTCATACAGTCTCCTTTGCAGCTCAGGGAGTCACATATGCTTACAACTGGGGCAAAGGCAATGTCAAATGACCATTAAAGCCTGCGAGTATTAATTGAGTCCAACTTTTGTACATAGGAATCATGGAGAATTTTCTTCATCATGCAGTATCTCTAGGAAAACATTTCTAGGAAGAATTTGAGCTTTTGTAAAGCATCCGTATAGACAGAAATTCTATGAAACCTTTAAAAATCACAGAGTCACAGAACACTAGGGGTTTGAAGGCACCTCAAAAGATCATCCAGTCCAATCCCCTTGCCACAGCAGGATCACCTAGATCAATTTGCACAGGAACATATCCAAGTGAGTTTTAAACATCTCCAGAGAAGGAGACTCCACAACCCCCCTGGGCAGCCCATTTCAGTGCTCTGTCACCCTCACCATGAAGAAGTTCCTTCTCATACTGATGTGGAACCTCCTTTGTTCCAGATTATACCCATTGTCCCGTTATTTAATGACAGTGAGCAGAACCTGGCTTCATCCTTCTGATGCCCACTCTTCACATATAAACATTCATGAGGTCACCTCTCAGTTTCCTCTTTTCCAAGCTAAGGAGACCCAGCCTTTCCTCATCAGGGAGATGTTCCACTCCTTCCATCATCTTTGTGGCTCTGCAGTGGACTATCTCCAGCAGTTCCGTGTTCTGCTTGAACTGAGGTGCCCAGAACTGGACACAATATTGCAGATGCGGTCTCACCTGGGCAGAGTAGAGGGGAAGAAGAACCTTTCTTGATCTGCTAACCACCCCCTTTCTGATCCACCAAAGAATGCCGTTTGCCTTTTTGGCCACAAGGGCACACTGCTGGCTCATGGTCATCCTTCTTTTCACCAGGACCCCCAGGTCCCTTTCTCCTATGCTGCTCTCCAACAGGTCAGCAAGGAACTTTGTGAAACTGCAGAAGAAAACAGGAGCTGAAGCTGTTAATGTTTTAATCACCTGGGCATATTCACTAGCTCCAGTTTCTCTTATTTTCTTGGTCCCACAAAGACTTGATTCTGGTTTTTGTATTAACACATCACTTTTATTTTTAGTTTGGTTTCAGAGTGACTTTTAAAATAAGGCAAAAACCAGCAGCTAAAGTTGATTAAAAGAACAAAAATGCATCACTTAGAGGAACAGCGTAGAGTAACATTTCAACACAATGCTCGAAAGTAGGTTAAATTTTAAAGTAATTACATTTTAAAACCTTACAAGAAAATCCTTTTTCTCTTCCCCCAAATGAATATTCTGCAAAGCTGTCTCCTTAGTGAAATTTCAAAGTCACCAAATGCGTGGCTATTTAAGGCAATGTGTTTTCAGTCTGTCGGATGAAGAGTGCACTGGGAGGGTATCATTCAGATAAATAGGATGAGCCAAATCCTGAGATTAGAGAAGTGGCATTGTTAATTGTCAAGATGACACTGAATAGACAGAGGCACTTAATTGTTGTGTTTGTGCTCCATTGAATCATTGTCTCTTTGTGTTGTTTTTAATTTGTTTTCTACTGTAACTCATGAAGCTTACATTACTGCTATTAAGGTGACTTTTTGAAGCTGCATCTGCTCATTGGTTTGCCGATTCCCTCTCTTGAAATTAGATTGATGTAGTGTTATATATTCATTTCAATCTAATGACTTTTCCAGAGCCCCAGAGTAAAGAAAATGGGTTTCATTAATTTCCCTAATAGCATCACTAAAAGACATGTAATGCTCGAAGTTAGAACTTCTTTTGTTTGTAATCTCTTAATGATTTCTTTTCCCTTTGTTCAGACTATCCTTAGTTTTACAAAAATAGAGAGGAATGAAAACATCTTGGTGGGTTTGTCAGGGAAGCGAGACTCTAGTCGCTTGGGTGGAAATGTTTCATGGCATCTTTATGTTCTCTACTGATGTTTATTCCACTACTCAGTCCATTTATTGCTCCATAAATTGCAGTGTGTATGGTTTCTTTTCTTTTTTTTCCTGTCCCAAGGAAAATGAAGACCAAGTTGCTCAGCCGCAGCCTATTTGGCATCCTGAATTTGTGACTTGTCTCTAGATAAAAGTCTAGAAGTACCATTACAATGACAGGAATCATCTTTGTTGTAGTGAAAGCAGGAGTTTCACATGTCTCATTTCTACTGACCTAACTCCACAGTTGGTGAACCTGATTATTTGACACACGAAGTTTTTTACAAAATGTTCCATTTGCTGAAAAGGAGTTCTCCTTGTTACTGACTTGGACAGTATGAAAAGGTATAAATACACTCAGAACAGATTGTCTGGACACAGGGTGTGAATCAACACCAAAATTTAGGTGTTTTCTTGTTTTAGTTGCAGAAATAAGGGGGTTTTTTGAGGTGCCACCTTTGTTTTGAGGGGGCTCTAATCTTAATTAGAAAAGTTTATTCAGTTGAAATGTGAGGTTAACAATTCAGATAGTCTTCATCAGTAACAGGGCCAATAGTCTGTGATCATTTCATATGCCATATTTTTACAAACTCAGGCTTACATTTTGGAAAATCAATGAAAAACAGGAGATAAATCACTGTCCAGTGTTGTAAAGATTTACCATGGTTATTTGCATCCCTACTGGGGTTTCATTCCAAAGAGGAACCTTCCATCATCTCTAGCAGTGTAATTGTAAAGTTTTCTTTTGTCTCACCTTATGCAGATCTCAGGGTCAATCTACATCATTGTCATAGTTTGAAATTTGAGGAGGTTTCTCTCTGAGGCACAGGAAGGTTGTTGTAGCAACTTGTGACTTGGCTCAAAATCCAACTCTTGGAACAGACAGGAGTTTGGAGTTTTCAGTTTCAGGTTCCTGTCTCCTCTTCTTTCCTCTTTGCCTGGACTTCATTTCTGGCTTGTGTTTCAGAGGGACAACACATGTCACTGAGTACTGAACATGGGAATGCAGTGAACAGAGATATTGCATGGAATCTCAAGGGACAGCAGAAGAAAAGTTTAATCTGAATTCCATGGTGTTCTGAAATGAAGGACTACTTCCCCTGTTTGTGGTTGTAGGAGCTGACATTTTGGAAACAGACTGGTATGGAAACAGACTGGTATGGAAACACATGAAACACAGAATTGGACTTTAAATTGCCTGCTGATGCTGAGGGACATGTGTGTGAATTTGATGGACACCACATTTCCACAAGAAGCAGGAATGGCTGTAAGTCTCTTTCTTCCCTTTGAGGAGCTGTTTAAATCTGTTGATATATTAACTAAATTAATTGGTTAATTTCATGCTGGAGTTTAAACCCTTGACAATCATGCTGTGGAGTGTGATACAGTGATCTCCAGACTATCTCAAATCAACGTATTTGGAACTACAGAATTACTGCCCTCACTTAAATACTGTGCTTGCAGAATGTGCCTTGTACTGATGTAGGTTGAACATAGATTAGTACTTATTAACTCAGGACCATTAAGGTGACACACAGAGTCAAGTCAGGGTACAAGGCAAATACCAGATGTTGCAGGTGTTTTCAGCACTGCAAAGACTGGGTGTCATCAGCAAACTTGCTGAGGGGGCACTCAATGCCTCTGTCCACGTCACTGACAAAGATGTCGAACAAGACTAGTCCCAGGACTGATCCCTGAGGGACTCCGCTTGTCACTGGCCTCCACTTGGACATGCATCCATTGACAACCACTCTCTGGGTGCGGCCATCAAGCCAGTTCTTTACCTGTCTAGTGGTCTACCCACTAAACCCATGTTCCACAAGCTTGGAGACAAGAATATGGTGTAGGACAGTGTCAAAGGCTTTGCTCAGGTCCAGGTAAATGTCATCAGTCACCTGCCCCATATCCATTAATGTTGTGACAATTAAAGTAATGTTCATAGAAGGCCACCAGGTTTTTCAGGCAGGATTTGCCCTTGGTGAAGCCATGCTGATTGTACCCAATCACCTCTTCACTATTCTCCTGTCTCAGTAGTGCCTCCAGGAGGATCTGCTCCATGATCTTACCGGGCACAGAGGTGAGACTGACTGGTCTGTCAAGGTTTAATTATATTGAGGTCTTGGCTTTCCTAGTTGCGCCCCTATGTCCTCTGACTAGATTTTTCCAATCATTCCAAGCGGCCATCCCCTCCTTCCATGACCTAGAGGCTTTCTTCTTCTTCTTCAGTTTGCCCAGCAGCTCCCTGTTTAACCACGCAGGTCTTCTGGCGTCCTTCCTTGACTTCCTTTCTTATTGGAATGCTCTGATCTTGGGCTTGAAAAAAGTGATCTTTGAATGTTGACTGACAATCCTGGGCTCATTTACCTACCAGTATGTTGTCCCAACAGGTACACAAGAAGTCTTTCTGAAAGCGCAACACAAAGGTAAGGATGTGAGTGTAGCTGCACTTCTATGATCTTTTTGATCTTTCCAAGTGAGCTCATATCAAAAGGTGCTCACACCTTTTTCCTTTACTGTCAACAACAGGTCAGTTTTGCATCCTCAAATTCATAAGCTCCTGGACCTGTCTGTAGTGTCTTCACCTCCCACTTGAAGAGACCAAAATGAGCACCCTGTAGCATGACACAGGTAATATTCCTGTCAGTCACCATACTGTCAGTCAAATCCTTGTTTCATTACTTGGGCTTTGTCCTTCTGGCAGGAGGCATTCATCTTCCTTACAATCAAATTTTATAGTGCCTAAGGTCATGCTTTCTTTCCTTTGTCTTCACGGTCCTCCTTATGCAAAATCCCCTCTCAAGCGAAGCCCCCCCACGCAATACCTGGCACATAGCTCCCAAACTTGGAGCGGTACATTTCGGTAAATGCAAGCTGCATGTTCCCATCAGTTTCACTGCTCATTGGTGCTTAAAATGAAAGAACTTATAGGATGATTGCTCTCCTCTGTTGCTCTCCAATTTTATTCTGTGGCACATTTCACACTTGCAGATCATGTCCTTACTTTTCCTTTCTGAAAAGGAAAATCCTCTAATTTCTCTTAATATTGGAAATAACTTTTTTCAGCATCTGTATAGACCAATACACAGAGAGGTTGATTCTTTAGGTCTTTAAAGTACTGTGTTATTTCATAGAATCATAGAATCATTAGAGACTGGAAGGGACCTCGAAAGATCATCTAGTCCAACCCCCCTGCCACATCACGATCACCTAGACCAAGTTACACAGGAACACACCAGGTGTATCCTGAAGACTATGAAAGAGTTAAGCATTTCTAAATTGGAGAGACCAGTAACCACAGAATAGAGAACATTAGGGATTGGAAGAGGCCTTGAAAGATCATCCAGCCCAATACCCCTGCCACAGCAGGATCACCTAGACCAAGTCGCACAGGAACACATCCAGGTGGGTTTTAAACACTTCCAGAGAAGGACATCCCACAACCCCCCTGGGCAGCCTGTTCCAGTGCTCCATCACCCTCACTGGTGATGTTCCTTCCTGATCTTTACATGGAACTTCCTATGTTCCAGCCTACAACCATCACCCCTTGTCCTATCACTAAATGAAACAGGGAAGAGCCTAGCTCCATCCTCCTGACACGCACCCTTCACATAATCACACAGAATCACAGAATTATTGAACCTGCAAGAGACCTCTGAGATCACAGAAAGTTACAGGTTGGAAGGGACCTTGATCATCTAAGTCCAGCCCACCCCTGCTGGAGCAGGGTAAGCCTACAGCACCTGTTGTACCCAGACTGTCTCTTATCCAAGTACAAACCAGACCTGACTCTATACTTAGTTAATCCAACGTTCCATCTCTATATCTCTTCACCCGCTTGGCTGGGCTCATCACTTACCATCACTACAATATTTAGACATTAATGTGAGTTTTTCATAAATAGATAAATGTCCATCTCATGTCATCTGATTAGTTTAGTGTGGGCAGCAGCAAACTGTGGATCTCATGGGGTGTTTCCATACTTCTGCTGAAAGGTATTTCCTTTCATGTGTCTCATTCTACCCTACCCTTCCTGCTGTCTAGATGTTTTTTTCATTGCCTCAAGACTTCCCTGATGGGAAGGAGGAGCAGGATTAAGATGAGCCTAAGCAAGAGCCACCCCATCCTCAGCAAACCTTATACTGAGCGTGATGTGTATGGTCTGGGTCACAGTGAGCCAACTGCCATAGCTGACTGGAAACTGCCTGGGCTTGCCTGGGCTATGATACCATCCCAGCAAAACCGGAACACAGATGTAAAACTCTATCACTGGCGTTTACAATGAAGCGTTCCTACAAAGCATTACAGTTAAAGTATGTGTGTTCAGTATAGTATGATTTCCATCTAATGGTAAAGTAATAATCAAAGTCTCCTTTTAATCTTTTTCCCCCTCCCTCTTTTTTGTTAAGTTAATCCCCAAGGGTTTTATTATTGTGGAACCATGGCCACTTGCATATTATGAAGTAAAACTTGTGTTGCACCATGTAAATTACTCAAGACTAGAGGTCTGGGGTCCATTAACTATTGACTGTCTGTGAGGAGGTCAACATAAGTGGTCATGGTTGGCTCTTTTTCATTTTCTCATTCTAACTGCAAACCTTTGTTACATGTCTAGTAAAATGCATACGAGACTTAGATATTGCCATGCCTGAGAAGATGGCTTCATAAAACAGGACTACACATGTCAGAATTTAAACTACTGGAACAACTGATATTTCAGTTGATCAAACCAAAATAATAAGAATATAATCAATGTTGTTACTTTGTCCACCTCCAAATTATGCTCTTTACTACTCTCTACAATGAAAGAACATTGTAGAGACGTTACTGCTGGTCTCTTCTTACAGGTAATTAGGGATATGGTCTAGCGGTTAGACACTAGGAGAAAAGGTTGGACTCGATGACCCTGGAGGTCCTTTCCAGCCATGATGATTCTGCGATTCTGTGATTCTGTAGTCATGCACTGGAATGGGCTGCCCAGGGTGGTGGTTGAGTCTCCATCTCTGGATATGTTTAAAAGATGCTTAGATGTGGTGTTGGGGGATCTGGTTTAGGAGTGAGCTTAGAAAGCAGTGTTGATGGCTGGACTCGGTGGTCCCGAGGGCCTTTTCCAACCTGGATGATTCTGCGATCCTGTGATTCTGTCTTCTTTCACTGCTTAGCATGTGAAATTCAAGCAGATTTTTAATCAGAATGGCTTTGAAGTAGAATACCAAAATATTTAATTCTGAAAATATCAACATTATTTTTTTTATTTAAAGCAAAACATATTTGAATGTATTTTGACTCAGACTTTTAGCCATACTTCAGCATGAATTCACAATAGCCCCAGATGACTGAAACTTCATTCTTCTGCAAGGAACAAATCTAGTCACAAGTACAAATGTCCTGCTGTGACTTTGCCAGCACTTCTTTTTTCCATCTGGGCTGCAATAAATTAGTGCATAAAGGAAAGAAAAGAAGCTGTACCAGTGTTGTGGTTCTCTAAAAAGCTTCATATTGAAAAATGTTGCGTCTCATAATCCAAATTTTTTACAGTGCTTTGACAGTCTATAGCTGTGATTTCTATAGCTGTGATTTCTATTTCAGCCTCCCAAGTCTTGTTCGTACTTGCAGTGCCTTCCATATACTTTTACGTGACCAAATGTTTCCCACTTTTTTGATCCAAAATTACTACTACTTCTCCTTTCCCCATCAGTATCTTGAAGAAAAATATAAAATTAGAGACTGAAACATCATCAATCAGATTAAATTATCATTAGATATTTATTATATGAAAGAAGTCTCTTTATCAAGATACAGGGTGAAAATAGTGGCATAACTTTATCAGAGCAAAACACTTTGTCTCTGGTTTCCATAGATTTTCTTTTCTGTTCTAAAGTCTTTGCAGTCTTTCTCTGTGTGTGGTTGCACACTCCTGCAAGTGAGTGTCACTGTGTAAAAAGATTTTGCTTTCAGAGAGTCATGGCCGAAGGAACCATAGATGTTTTATCATCATGTTAGACTCTCCATGTCTTAGAAGTACGTTCTACTGTGCAGCAGCCTTCATTGCTCTTACGTGCTGAGCAAAGAGGCGAATTCTTGTTGGTTGTTACATCCTAAGGGCAGAAAGAAATGGAGGCATTTTAGCAGCGTATCCCGTTAGGCTAGCAGATTCCAAAATTAACCTTTAAAGAAGAGGTGGAAGACATCATAGCTCTTCTCTAGTGTATTTAATTCTTGCACTGTCCAGAGAGATATGCTGCTTCTCCTATTGCAGTCTTCTCATTGATATTGCCAAAATATCCTACATATTTTACTCCCACCTGACACTTTACACATTGTTTTCTCTATTTAACCCTAGGGAAACACATTTTTCTTCCTTTCTGCTCTGAAGTTCAGTCAGATTTCTTTGTTGTATTCAGATATCAGTGTGGATAAAAATCCATTCCTTGCAGAAATTTTTACTTGACTGACAGAAGGGAATAACCTTTTGTTTTGTAAAAGCTCCTGCTAACACCAATACTACAGTTGAATTTTATCCACATTACATATATATACTGGGAAAGAAGACAAAATGCAATTCCTTGCAAGAACATGCTCCTAGAAGACTTTATCCCATGTGTTCTTTCCCCAAAAAATTTCCCTCCAGGCAACTGTGAGATAAGAGACCATTGAAAAAAACCACTGTACGGAATTATAGGAAATTGTTGGACACAATTACCCAAACTGTGCCCTGACACTGGTATTCAAATATCAAGTCATAAGCTTCTCTTTCTAATGTAGTACACTGTGTGTTTCTCTTGTTACCCACTGAAATTGTATTTACAATGCCACCGGCATAAACATTTAACATCAAACAAGGACAAATGCATAAGGCATTTTATAGACTTCTTTGGGAATTGTTGGGGCTGTATTAGGGTCCACCAACAAGCTTTGGTTTTTATGGGCAATGAATACATGATCAGAAAAAAATGAGCATATGCTTCTGCCCTGAATGTATTCTAGTATTTAAATTGAAATGTACGTAGAGAAGAATTCTCTTCAGAGATTTTTGAGTGAATTCCAAGCAGGATGAATAGTAAGTTTTCCATTAACTTAAATGGAGCTGTAAAAGATCAGTGCATGGGCTTTGCACTTATAATGGCAATGGCATTACACTTTCTTTGAACAAAATAGTTGAATCTTGAAGTCTCAATAAGGCATGATGAGTTGTGGATTTAATTTAGACTCAAATTCATTTTAATACACTCTCATTACATTGCTGCCATGTCTTGGGACACTTGAAAACATGCCAAGGTGTGCCAGAGGAGCTGTAATGGAGTCTTCACTCTGCCAGACAGATCAAGTGGATCCAGTTGGACTTTTGCTCTTAGGATAAGCCCTCCAAGGTAGACCAAAAAGATATTTGAACAGTTGCTCCTGCTACCACAGTGGGAACAGAGGTGTGGAGACAGAGTGCTGCCAGCAGAGGAAATCATCCCTGATAGAGCTCAAGGCATTTCTAAAGCCTTTTAATCTTTTTCACTTGGTCACACTGAGAGAGGATGAGGACAACACTGGAAATACTTTGCATTGTGATGCCTGCTGGGAGAAGTACTTTATTTACTCTGCAGGCTGCTGCAGGTGTTCATAAAGTGGAGGAGATAGAGGATTTTGTGATATTTCAGACAAAAAGAATGAGAACATTCCTCACCTGGACTTTCAGAAGACCAGTTTATGGCACTTTATTGTAAGAAAAGTCCACTGTTCAGACTCTGGTGTAGTTTAGAGGTCTCTGAAGGAAAAAGCCTTGGTGGTTAAGGCATTAAGCTGAATGTTTAGACACCTGGTGCTTCTTCATATTTCCTCTTTCTGTCACACTAGGCAGTTAATCTCTTGCTGCTTGGGTTCTTCTTCTGAAGAAAGGGAATTGTTTACAGGCCTTTGCCTCACAAGCCACTGTTACTGTGACTTCAGGAGAGAGCTTGGGTGTCCAGACCTGGTTGTGAGTTAGTCCCCAGTGCAGAAGTGGAGAAGGTAGTAGCATCAGTAATGCATCCACTTTAATGTTTGTTTGCAGCAATTTCTGCAAGAAACAGTATTTCACCTGCTATTCCCTGTCTGAGTACCCATCTTAAAAATTCAGCATTCCTCTATCCTTTCCTGACTTCTGATCTGACATTTCCCAGTACTAAGTCTTACCTTCTCTTCCAACTCCAGAGGCAAATACAGCACCATCCGCTCTGCAGTAAGAAAAGACATTGGCTTTCATGAGCGTGGTGGAACACAATTACAGAAGAGTTTTCTTTCTGGGAGGGTAACATAATTGGGCAAGTTGTGTAACACACTGTGTGTCTGCTGTGTTCTGGTCTGGAACTGGGATCTAGGCCAAGCTCTGAGCAGCATTTTCAAACAGGAAGAAGTTTTAATGACAACTCAGGTTCTGTACAGCCTTGCCCAGATGTAGGCTGGGATACTCCACAGGAGTGAGTAGGATTTTGAGGTTTAGAGGCAAGCTTCTAAAAGAGATGTGACAAGCCAGTTTCAATTTTCCCATCAAGTTGCTCCAGAACTTCATGGAATCATTAGTTATGATATCAGAGCAATATTTCTTTCACTGTTTTATGTTCTTGGGATGTTTTATGTGTCTTTAATATTTAGTTACTTTTTATTTAGTTATAACAATTTATCTGGAGGATTTCAGTGCTAAGTCTCAGGCCCACAGAATATATACCTAACCATAGACATTGGGTTAATGTCTCAAAGTTGAAAATTGCAGCCTATCTTACCTTACATTTACCAAAATTGCTGCAGACCAAACCCTTGAACTGGCTGCCTGCCAGCACTGTGTTTCCTCCACTCCTTACTAAAGCCAAAGAAATAGAAGATGCTCAGCACTGCAGTCAAAGCCTAACTGGTAATCCATATTATTCCTGAAATACAAGCTAATTACTTTTTGAGCTATCTCTTGCCAATACCCTGGCTTAAAAAGCATGTGGGAATAGCCAGTGGTACAGATGAGAAAGATAGCTGGACCTACCTAGTCTGTAATTTCCCAGCTGAACTCACACAGCCACACTTTTCTTTTTCTCAGTGTTATATTTTCATGCCACCAGCAATAGGTTTCCTGCTATAAGCAACTTTTCTTTATAGCCCTGAGAATCCATGAAAACAGGAAGTTACTAAGTCAATAAATACAGTTGTGTACGTTTGGTGTAGCTTTGCAAATGACCACTTTTGCTGGACAGTTCAGACTAAGCTTCTAACAATGGGAATAAACCTTGTTTAATGGGACTATTAGACTGATGATAAAGGGATGATTTGATGACATATGGACTTTATGTTGGAAATTCTAAAAAATGTAGATGATAGCTTCTAAGGAAGGCTATCAAGCTGTGACTCTAGGCATTCTCGACTGAATGTGGTTGAGGACAGATCCATAGGCAAGAAGAATCCTTAATCTGAAACAGTTTGTCCATTTTCATTTGTGCTTCATCTTTTCTGTAGTAGATAAGATCAGATTTATCCTTTTGGAAATACTGTATGTAACCACACACTGCTGTCCTGTCACTGCATTGTAAAGGCTCAGCAAGACATGGCATTTTATCACAGAATCACAGAACATTAGCGATAGGAAGGGACCTTGAAAAATCATCTAGTCCAATCCCCCTGCCACAGCAGGATCACCAAGTTACACAGGAACATATCCAAGTGAGTTTTAAACATCTCCAGAGAAGGAGACTCCACAACTCCCCTGGGAAGCCCCTTCCAGTGCTCCGTCACCCTCACTGGGAAGAAGTTCCTTCTCATATTGATGTGGAACTGCCTAGGTTCCAGCTTACACACAGCTTACTCCTTGTCCTGTCATTAGACACCACTGAGCAGAACCTGGCTCCATCCTCCTGACACCCACCCTTCACATTGTTGTGAATATTAATGAGGTCACCCCTTAGGCTCCTTTTATTGAAGCAAAAGAGACCCAGCTCCCTCAGCCTCCCCTCATCAGGGAGATGTTCCACTCCCTTCCTCATTTTTGTGGTTCTGCATTGGACTCTATCCAGCAGTTCTGTGTCTCTCTTGAACTAAGGGGCCAAGAAGTGGACACAATATTCCAGATGCAGTTTCACAAGGGCAGAGTAGAGGGGAAGAAGAACTTCTCTTGATAAGATAAGATGAGATTCATCCTTTTTGAAATACTATACATAACCACACACTGCTGTCCTGTCATTGCATTGTAAAGTCTCAACAAGACATAACACTCTATGTACTCATTTATTTAAAGTGCATTATGTATCAAAAGAGCCTTGAATTTGTGGCAGTTTGACAATCAAGCCATTAGATTGATTTAAAATGCAATAAAGTTGCATTCTGTGCAATGAACTTTTCAGTAATCCTGGTTCCTTCTAGGTATATGGAACATAAAGGAGTCTGCTGTAATGCTCTAGTCAAGTTACTCCACAAGCAATTTAAAGATTTATTTAATGGTATATTTCACTGCTTTCACACACACTTGTGCGTGGCTGAAATCACACTTACTCTTAGCTCAGTACCTTTCTTTTTTTATCAATAATGATAAAAGCTGCATATTCCCACAGAAAATGTGTCCCTTTACTCCCGTTTCTCCTTACGATTTTCAAGCCTTTTCCTATACTAATTTTCCCAGGAGTGAACACTACAAAGATCTAGCACTAGCTTTGATGTAATATATCATAAACTCAGCCCATGATTCATGCTGGACGTCCCAGAGACTGAGAGAAAAATTGTGTCATTCATAAATTTCCATGGGTAAAATATCCTGAGGTGTGCGTTAGGCACATCTGATTATTATGACTAGTTGCTTAACCTTAGAATCTAGGCATCATACTGGTGCCAAATGAGAAGGCAACGATTACCAGAATTAAAAAAAATAATAGGAATTTATTAATAAATCATCTTTTCCCTTAAGCTGTACTGTAGCAAGAAATAATCACAACAGTAATGAACAGTGTTATTATTGGACCCCATTATGAACACCAGTGATTTTGTGCCAAGCTCGGTTCAGCTTTTACTGTCAGGGGAATGGTTCATTAACTGCAAAGAACACTTCACATTAGGGCCAATTTAGACATTGTTTAAGTAATTTTTAATTAAAATCAGGGTTCTGCATTCTGGAATGGTGTACTGGTTCAAAGGAATTATAAGCAAAATTACTACTTTAAAGTCGTTAGTAAATTTTTTGTTCCAGATTAAGGTTGGACACTGGTCAATCTGTTAAGCAACCTCCACTGCATTTTCAGTCCCAAGTGGTAGGGGGTCTGGGTGAGAAGAGAAGAACGACAAAGCCTTTTCATAACATAGGAAGTTTTTTAACTTAAAGGCAATTCCCTGGAAAGTGAATTACAGACAGCAAAGGAAGAGTTTTGCTTGTAACCTTAATATAAAAAAAAAATGATTCTTTTTGATCAAGCCAGCTGTATGTCACATTATTTGCTGTGGTAAATATCCTTTTGGGGATGAAGTTGAAGCTGGGGAAAAAAATTCGCTTATGTTGTTCATGGTATTTCACCTCATTACGGGATAATATAAACTCAATGAAAATTGCCTTTAGTCAAGATAGAAGCCCTATCCTTCCATGCACCAGGCAAGAAAGATGCTAGTGCTGTATCTTAAAAGGAATTTGGATTGAACCTCCAGCCAGAGTAAATGTATGGACTTGTGTGTCTCAACACTTACAGCAGATCTCTGACACGGGAAGAGTAGTGTTTGTATCATTTTAAACCTCATCTAAAATGAGAAGCAAGCAAAATCCATGACTGCGGGTTCTTTTTCCTGTAAATAAGCCAAAGTGTACATTAAGATCTGATATCAGCAGGAACTACTAATCAGAGTCCATTAAGATCAAACGTGAGTGAATTTGCTGTTGTGTTTACACTGCTTTCACTCACCTGTCAGCCAAGCTGCACTCAAGGTGCCAGCATCACTTTCAGGAGGGATGCAGTCAGGGAACCTCACTGAGCTGCAGCTGATGTCAGGATTTAAAGCCAGGGATTCACGTTGTGGCAAACTTGCCTTTCTAATTAGCCAAACAAAACTGTTGCAAAGCTGATTTACACCAAAATTTTCTTTCTTAATTTATTTTCTTCCTCTTGAGATTAATCATGATAAATCTCTTCTAAATATGCTAAATAATGAAATGAAATTAAACATATTCTTCATGCCTAAATGGATAGTTTCTCACATCCTAATGGAATGTTGTTGAAGAATTACAATAGACAGAAATGTTAAGAGCTAATAACAAACAGGTAAAGAAAAATCACAGGGACTCCACTGGGCCAGTTTCTCTTTGATTTTCTCATTTTAATTCACTTATTTTCCTTACACTATTCCCATTGCTTTCTTTTCCAGAGAAGTAATTGAGATGTCTTTTGAAGATTCTAATGAGTCCTGAAGTAATATTTTTGTTGCAATTTATTTCTCGTGTGTTTATCCACTGGAAACATCTGCGTCTTCTAAATGGAAGAGAAGACTTGTTAGAAAAAAAAGAGTAGGGATGGGGGCTGGTGTGTAGGGGATGTGCAAAGGAGAGGAACTTCTGATGGTCCTCTTTACTGAATGCATTTTACATGCCTTTCCTTTCCTGGAAGAAGACTGTGCCCTTGTTCCCCTCAGCCTCACTGCACTCAATGACTCATGACTTGGAGAACAGAACAGAGAAATAAGCACTCATTGCTCCCAAGCATATTACCTTTAGTTCTGATGCCACAAAAACCTTATACACACAACTCAAAATTTATTTCCTCTTCCTTGGAGATGTTTAGGGGAGGAAATAGATCCAAAGATGCCTTCTGTGAGATGTTCTGTAGATATGGCCTGCTTCCTTATTTTCTCTGGAGTTTCTTCAGGCTATTCATCCTCTTCATCAAAGACTCTAAAGTTACGTAGGACTTCAAGTTATGCATTTCTCAGTTCCTAGTTATATAAGCACTTTTATAATTTCTTTCCTATGAGTAGTTTTCTCTGATTTATTTTCTGAACTGTCCTGTTCTTCTTAATATATCCTACTACTCAGTGTCCATCGGATGTTCAATATTTGCCATACTTTCTTGGTAGCCTTGGAGATTAGACTCGGGATGCCACTTGTCTATACAAAGAGCTTGCTCTAATTACTGTATAGACTGCATGACAGGTAGCAGATCCTATCTCTGCTATCAAAGAGAGCTCTTCTCTCTAAAGAACAATGTATACAAGTTCCAAATCTTGGACCTCAACTGGTATTTCAAAAGACATTTGTGTATAAAAGCAGGGGCAGTAAAAAACCAGGTTGCTAAACATAGTAAGTAGTTAGATGATGCAGAACTATATATACAAAGCCAACCAGAAGTTTAACAACTGCAGTGTTGAATCCCAAAGACAAAAGATAAAATAACATGACATGGTGAAAGACAATCCAGAGGTCACGAGTATAAAGTCTGCCACTGGAGCATGTGATGGTAAAAAAGGAACCAAGGGGTCAAAGCAGAATCATGTGTTCTGATTTCTTCCAAGTCTTTTGTGAAAGTTTTCAAATTGGTATCATGAATGCAAATCACATGTGGGCACCTAATCCAATTGATCTTCTTTGAAAGTTCTCAGGATGCAAATCTATCCAAACTAAGAGCCAGAAAAAGAAGTGATGGGGGTAGAAGAAGAAATACAAAAGCTTAAAAAGATTGATATTCTTTTCACTCGTCTTCTTCTGTACGGCAAATTGAGTTTCTGTTAGTAACTAGGTACTTCTGCAAGTGCTTATTTAGTACTGTGCAGGGGAAAGGCAGGAGGTGTGGGCAAGAGAGGCAAGTCATACCTTGCTCAGGAGGGAGCCTGTTGTAGTGTTCATAATGCACTGAATGAGGCTCAGAAATGCAAAAGTTTCTTTTTCTCATGTTCACGCATCTTTTCTTTTGTCTGACGGACATCCAAATTTGTAACAGTTTCTTAGAACTCATTTGCACCATTGATAATTAGGCCCAGATACCAATTTAATCCTGCAAGATGATAAATCATTCCTCATTTTCACATAAATACAGTGAAAAATTATGATTTTATGTAGAGTTTGATGGTGCAGAGGCAAGAGCTACTATCTTCAGTGAACTGGGAGCTTGGCCACCTCACCTAACAGTGGTCCAAAGTGACTGTGGAACATCCAGATTTGAAGGTGTTAGAGCAGTCATAAGGCTGTTTCTCTCCTGGAACATAATTTTCTGATTAACTGAGTAAAACTCAGAAGACAAGACTGTTTGGGATTTAAATCAGGGGTGCATGTAACACTGCAATGCTCGGTCTTTATAAGAATGGAACGCGTCTGAAGACATTTCCATCTGGCGTGTAGATTATAGAAGAGTTTTGATATTTGAGCAGAAAACCTCTGGCAAACTGATGGAAGAGGTGCAATTTACTTCTTTTGTTTGATTATATGGATTTGTAAGCAAATTCAAATGCAATTTGTAAGGTTCAAACTGAAGTTGCTTAGGCAAGTGGGAGAGGGCATTGGTGACAGAAATGAAAGATTTCTCTCTACTGATGACCTATTGGGAGACCCTTGTGAATATAAACTGTCATTCAAACTAAAAATAAGAGCTGTAGCCTGGGATGTCTTCTGTGGGATCCACCAGGCCTTAAGTTTCCCCCCATATATATATATCTTCTCTCTGAGCCAGCTGTCCGTGCAGAACATGACGGTTAATTACACATCTCTGTTTCACTCTGACAAACAAAGCACAAGTAATGCCAGCAGGGATTAAACTGTTTGCTTTTGGTTTACAAGGAATTAAAGCATATGTGCAGCAAATTTTCCTGTAAAGGCCTGCCTTAAAGCCACAGACCAGGGAAATAATATTAGTATCTAACACTGTGCACACAGAACTCAGCTCAACAACCTTTAAATAAACTCCAGATATGTTTTCCTCTCCAGACGGGCTTTACTCAAGGCGTGTCTATGTGGGCTTCAGCAGACTGATTTAAGTTCATCCTACCCATGTGCCCTGCAGCCAAACTGTCCACACCTACAGCCAGTCTGACAGCCACAGGCACCTTCATTAGCTGGGTCAAGCGCTGTGCTAAGCACCACTGATGTTTCCGGGTCAGACCCCATTTACATCTGCCCAGCGGGACTGCAAACTCCTTTGTGAATTCAGGATGTATTTGTGATAGCTATGCTTCCCATAACTCTACCACTTGCTCGTTTTGGCTGCAGAACCTTCTCTTTTCCAGTTGTTTGTAATGAGATCTGTCATGTTCAGAAGGACTGGGTCTCCATGAAAAGGCTGAAAAGCGACTAATGAGGCAGAGCGTGACTGGTTCAAACCTATGAGGTTCTATCAACGTGAGGAAGCATCATAGGTTGATCCGATGGCATGAAACATTGTCTTACCTAAACTTTCATTAAATCAGATGGTCATTTTGAAGCAAGCCCGCTTCAGACTCAGGAAGAGGACCTTAGGTCTAACCAGGCCTGGGTGCAGGGAGCATCTCCATCTAAGCAACATAGATTCGGTTCTACCACAAGGCTGCTCCGAACATGCTGTGATGGCCTTTTCTACAATCAGAACGTTAGCCTCTCTGCCATACATGGGGGCTCTGGCAGGAACATCCTCCAGAGAAAGGAAGAGAGGAAGTATCAGAGGGAACTCAGCTGAAGCCACAAGGCTGACAGCTTAAAAAAGATGAAAACTTGTGCTTCCATTGTTAAGGACCACCCTTACAAAAAACCGACTCAAAACCTCTAACACAAAATAGAAGAGAAGGGTGGTGGTAGTCGGTGACTCATTTCTGAAGGGAACAGAAGCTCCTGTGTGTAGACCAGACCCTTCCCACAGGGAGGTCTGCTGCCTTCCAGGGGCCCGGGTTCAGGATATCACCAGGAGGATACCTGAACTCATTCAAGCTACAGATTTTTATCTGCTGTTGGTGGTACAAGCTGGCGGCGATGAGGCTAGTGAGAGGGGAGTTAAGACTATTAAAAGGGAATTCAGGGAACTTGGAGAACTTATCGATGGAGTAGGTTTGCAGATAGATTTTTCCTCGAGCCCTATAACAGCAGGGGTGAATAATGAGATATGTAAGAGAATCCTTGCTATTAACAGGTGGCTCAGGGATTGGTGTGAACAAAAGAACTTTGGGTTCTTTGATCACAGGGAAACATTTATGGATCATGG
>VXBP01007160.1:26516-60308 GCA_013400115.1 Rhinopomastus cyanomelas | reverse complement strand
TCCTGCTGTTGCAGGCGGATTGGACTAGATGATCTTTCGAGGTCCCTTCCGATCCATAGTGATTCTATGATTCTATGAATTGGGATGAAAGGCAATTGAGAAAGCACTAAATAAAGTGCTCAGTCTGCAAATCAGATAGTTCTGCCCCAAAACCAATACTCCACCTCTGGAGAATTAACCACAGGATGCTGCTACGTGAAGGTCGCATAGGGGAAGCTTGGTAATGCTTTTGATTTTCTGTGGAAAACAGAGAAGCTTTGCCAAAAAATACTACATTTATTTTATTGAAGAAAAATCCAGAAGGATTAATGTGCAAATTCTAGCTGAAGAAATCCATAATTCATAGATATCTGGAGTCTGAGAAAATAAACCAAGTGAAATACCATTGTATACTGGTCTTTTCTTAGCACACTAGCTGCATAATTCATGCATATTTTGAAAATAGAGCAATCTTTATCTTTAGACCATTGTCAGTAGCTGTTATAAAAAAATTTGAAATCATTAAATAAATTAAAAAGGAGAAAAAAGAAATGATAGAACACACTTGCTTAAGGTGCAGGGCAACTGGAAAAACACCAGCAACAGATTGAAAGGAAAAAGCACAGCAGGTGTAATATTTAATGGAATGTTAATTGTGCAGCAGCTAAAAATAAATAGGCAGCCCAGAGGTTGGGCTTTGGGTTAGTGGTTGATTGCAAGTGCTAAGCTCTGCAATTAGCACTAAAAATGATGAACTCACTTTTTTGTGCTATAGCTTGTACTAGCAGTTAGATGGATTTCTCTGTGAAAACTCTAATCAAACACATACTGAGTAGGGTAAGCTTCTGGTAGTATATTCACTACTTACTCTAGTGTTTAGGAATGTGAACCACTCCTTAATCTCGGAACCTCATCTCTTCCATATAATGACAATCTAAATTGTTTCAAGCAGAAATTAAATTAATCCTATAGATTTATTGAAAGCAGTATGTCTATATCTGCACATTTTTCCAGATTTCTACCACAATTTTCTGTCTTACAGAAATTAGTAGTAATTTTGGAATCTAACTAGGGAAGAAAACCGTTAAAGGCAGAAGCATCTTTCATTTCTTTAACTAGTCTGTGCATTTGGAAATCTATAGATTGATCTATCTATCTATCTATCTATCTATCTATCTATCTGTCTGTCTGTCTGTCTGCCTATCTACCTATCTGATATGCAGCCATGATATACATAAATGTACATGACCAGCCTTCTACAAAGTTTTTGCTACATCCAGTACACCCTGTGCTTGTTTAGATTCAGGCATGTTTGGTTGAGTTTTCCCTGTACGTTGTACCAAGTCTTTCTGTTATGGACAGATAAATAATACACTTGTATATATTTGTGTTTTCATCCAGGAAGAAATACAGGATTACCTGTCTCAGCTACATAATAAACCTACAGTAGGTGTGTGTTGCATCCTGTTGTTGCTGTGAGATCACGTTTCTCCTTGCTGGATCTTCTGCTTTCTACAGTAGGTGTGTGTTGCATCCTGTTGTTGCTGTGAGATCACGTTTCTCCTTGCTGGATCTTCTTCTTTCTCATCCGCTAAAGCATCAGGGTGTTGATGCTGAATACCACTCGTGAAACACTATCCTGTAAGCATAAAAGCGTAAGTGTTTTCAACTGTGTGCTCTTGAACATTCCTCTCCCTTCCCCATAAACTAAACAAAGCTGATAAAATACAGTGGAATGGCCCTCTATCAGAACACAGCCCACTGAAAAGGTCAGAAACTTAACAGCAGATTTCTATAATTCACAGGAGGCACAAGACATTAAAAGATACTGCCTCATTCATGTTACAAAGATTGTGTCAAGAAAATAAAATAGTACAATATTTATTCTCATGGTGCATTCATCAAAAGATGAGGAAGTGGCTTTAAAGATCGTTCGTCTAATGCTACAGAGACTTTTTAGCCATACAATCTGCCAATGGCTTTCTCCTTTTTTAAAGCAGAGCAACAAAACACATATAAACCCCTAAATAATTAAAAGGAGCATAGTCACAGAGGCCTGGCATCCCATTGTGTAAGGTGCTGGACACACACAGAAGCTGCTTTGGGAGGCTGTAATAGGTTAGGGTGACACCTAGCAGGTTTATTTACGCTAAGCAGCTCGGAAGTGTGACTTGGGCCCTGAAGACAGTATCCATGCTTTGATGTGGGGTCCATTCTTTTGCAGTCCACATGTGTCTCTATTTGGTCTAGAAGGATGCCAAGAGTCACAGCAGACTGGGACTCTGTCCCCGCCTGGATGACCAGATGTGATCTGGAGATCTGCAGAGAGAAGGTTCTGCCTGCAGTCCATTGTTTGCTGAAACAGAGCGAGTTTTATCCTATTCATGTAGCAATCGACATGCTGGAAATAGAGGAATGGCTTGGAAGCACATGAAACAGAGAACTGGACCTTAAAATGCCTGGTGGCACTGGTGAATGTATATCATAGAATCATAGAATCATTAGGGATTGGAAGGGACCTTGAAAGACCATCTGGTCCAATCCCCCTGCCACAGCAGAATCACCTAGACCGAGCCACACACGAACTCAATGGACTCCACATTTCACAAGGAAAAAAAAAACTGCTGGAAGTTTCTTCCTTTTGAGAGGGTGGAGAGAACAGCTTGGCCCAGTTATGTAAGAACATGTTATTCACCTCTGCATGTCTTTCTGTTTGGGTTTCTACGTGAGATGAATTTAATGTGTCTTGTTGTTTTTCCTCCAAATGGAGTTTGGGTTTGGTTTTGCCTGCAATTTCTAAGTGGTTTTTGAACCCTCCTTAGTTTGTTGGGATTTTTTTGTTAGCATTAGCACATTAAATAAATTAAACGGTTAACTTAATCTTGGATCTGATCAATTGATGGCAATAATAGCAAGACAGGCAGCAGATGAGATAAAACCATGACACCATAGAGACAGTCTCTTCCCTTTTGCCCTATGAAGATGCTGTTGCTTAGCATGACAGACAGTGTTTTCAGCACAGTGACTGCTGCCATTTATCATTAGAGGTCCTGGTGGACTGTTAAATTGACCTCTGAACAAGGTAACAAGGCCTCTTAATGACGGGACCATTTAGGAGGACAAGGCACCTTAGTTTCCTGGTGATAACTACACCGTCTCAGAAAGGAAATAAACTTCTTGCCTTTAAATACATTGACCTGCACTCATTAGTATTTACCATGTAAATCCTTACCTGAAAACCCCCTGCTGCTGCTGTCTTTGACCCTTCCAGCTCTTTTCAGGTACTTTCCATGAGACTAATTACAAAAGTTACTTAAGGGATGGCTGGGCATCTTTTCAGGTTCAGAGCCCAAAGCATGTTCTGCTTGCCTACAGTGGGAGCAGGCTGCTCCTCTAACAGCAGTGTAATGCAATTACCAATTGTATGGGTGACTCCTTCACTATTTGTGCACAGCCCAAGAGAAAATAGCAATGCTCTGGAAAGAAATCTGACTACTGTCAAGCTGTTGCTGAACAAAAGTATTTGGGAAGCTGTGTGAAGTAGCTGTCCCGTTGCTCTCATACCAGCCATGCGGAAGAGTACCAGTTACAGTACAGAGCAAGTTCAAGTGTGGGGAAGAGCACATGCTGCTCATTTGTTTAAATTCTTTTAACTTTGTCTTTAAGAACTCCTGCAGGATGTCATAGTTTTATAAGCCATACACTGACTTGCCTTTACACTAAGAAATTGGACTCTGACTGTGCCAGGCAGACTTGGACTTGCTGCAACCTGGCCAGTGATTGCTTAGAACTGGGAGAGTGTTTGATTTCTTCAGCAAATACCCTTCACTGCCTCCTTCATGGTGTACAAAGAGCTTATGGATACTTCACATTGCAGAGTCCACATATTCCCTGACAGGCTTCCAATTTATTCATTGACTTCATACTAATGGCAGTAAGTTCATGTCATCAAATTACGTTTATTAATGTTCATCTATGGAATGGTCTGTGTATTTAAATCCATTCAAATTATCTTTGCAAGATCAATTGTGTTATGCCATCTCTTTTTCTGTATACATATGACTTTATATCAAATTTCTTTCCCATGTACAATAAACTTTCTAACTGGCAATGCACAGTGCATAAAACAAAGGTTATTTCACAAAATCACACAATATTAGGGATTGGAAGTGACCTTGAAAGTTCATTGAGTCCAATCCCCCTGCCACAGTAGGATCACCTAGATCTAATCATAGAGGAACATGTCCAGGTGGGTTTTACACATCTCCAGAGAAGGAGACTCCACAACCTCCCTGGGCAGCCCCTTGCAGTGCTCTGTCACCCTCACTGGGAAGAAATTCCTTCTCATATTTATGTGGAACCTCCTGCATTCCAGCTTACACACATTGCCCCTTGTCATTTAACTAGAAGACACTGAGAAGAGCTTTTGATTTGTAAAAAAGACAATCTATCATAGCTTTCCATTAAAACACTGAGCCAAAAAACCCAGAAAACTTAAAAATGTTGATTATGTGGCATAAGGTCCAAAAAGAACACATGTCTATAGCATAAATATCTCTATGTATAATGTCATATATTAAAAAACAGGTATTTTTAAACAATTTGTATTCTACTGAATTTATATCTAAATTGTTTAAATATTTCTATACGTAATATGAAGTAATTAAACAAATAACTGTAAACTGATCTTTGTATAGAGCACATGTATTCTATTATTATACGTCTTCATGAATTTTTTCAAAGAATCCCAATTATTTCTTTATTGCTGCTGTATGTTTTCAACTCCATATATATTTTTACATAAACACACACACATGCAGAGGCCACGTCTGGAGTCTTATGTCCAGTTCTGGGCCTGTTAGTTCAAGAATGACACAGAACTGCTGCAGAGAGTCCAGCACAGAGACACAAAGATGATGAAAGGAGTGCAACATCTCCTTGATTAAAAGGCTGAGGGAGATGGGTCTCTTTAGCTTGGAAAAGAGGAGACTGAGGGGGTGACCTCATTAATGTCTATAAATATGTGGGTGTCAGGAGGATGGAGCCAGGCTCTTCTCAGTGCCATCTAATGATAGGACATGGGGCAACAGGTGTCAGCTGGAACAGAGGAGGGTCCTCATCAATATGAAAAGGAACGTCTTCACGATGAGGGTGACAGAGCACTGGAAGGGNCCTCAGCTCAAGAGGGATGTGGAGCTGCTGGAGGGAGTCCAGCATGGAGCAATGAGGATGATGAAGGAAGTAGAGCACCTTCCTTATGAGGAGAGTCTGAGGGAGCTGGATCTCTAGCCTGGAGAAGAAACTGAGGGGTGACCTCATTAACGCCTATAAATATTGAGGGCNAGAGCACTGGAAGGGGCTGCCCATGGAGATTGTGGAATCTGCTTCTCTAGAGATGTTTAAAACCCACCTGGATGTCTTCCAGTGCAACTGNAGGAGGATGAAGCCAGGCTCTTCTCAATGTCTTCTAGTGATAGGACAAGGGTGTAACAACAGGTGTAAGCTGGAACTAGGTTCCACATAAATATGAGAGGGAACTTTTTCACAGCGAGGGTGACAGAGCATTGCAAGGAGCTGCCCAGGGTGGTTATGGAGTCTCCTTCTCTGGAGACATGTAAGACCCACCTGGATGTGTGCCTGTGTGACTTTGTCTAGTTATCCTGCTGTGTCAGGGGGATTGGACTAGATGATCTTTTGAGGTCTCTTCTAATCCCTAATCATAGAATCATAGAATCACTACGATTGGAAGGGACCTAATGATTCTATTTATTATTTTTTTCAAAAAACCCAAATGTTGCCATTTTTATTAACAGTTTATTTTAACATTTCTGAAAGTTTTTTTCCCCATTTCTAAATAAAAATATCTCTGTGTATTGTGTTTATTGTGGAGGGGGATTTTTTTTTTCCTAACAGATCCATTAGTGCGGAATAACAATTTAAAGTTTAGCTGAACAGTTCTTGGTTTAACTGCTTTGTCCAAAGGTTTTGTATCTTATTATTTCCACAGATCAATAATCCACACACTACAATACACAAGGCCTCCCTTTAGAATTTTAAACCAGCCCACATCTCTTAATCATGAAATTCTACCCAGACTAAATATTTCTCTGCATCTGGCATACCAGTCAATTGTGACGGGAAAGGAAGTTTTTGAAAGAGGATGATGAAAGATTAATATTACAAGTGGGAGTCGAAACTGAGGTTTCAGAGCATGTTATTTGGCAGTCTGTAAAGTACAAACACTAATAAGTAGCAACAAAATTGTGTCTTCCTGTTGACGGGAAGTATCTAACCCACTTCCAAGGTATACTCACTGTTAGCGTTCTTTCATTTTATAATCTGCATGTGATTTCAGTATCATCTGTCCATTGCATAAGAGAGATTTATGTTCCATTTCTAGCAACACTTCTAAAGGAAAGTTAATCAGATCTAAAATACAAATTGCTGGTGCTCCATAAGATACAACAGGTGGGTTCACACAATGGTTGAAGAGTTAAAAGTCAAAAGACACATTTCCATATGTGTATATGTGGAAATGAAGAGGGATGATGAAATGCAAAACCCCGTAACAGTTGCTGCATAAGGTGGTGTGTGGGTTTTGTATTCTTCTTTTATTTTGTTCTCCTAAGATTGAAAGATATTTTCATTTAAAAAATACCAAAACAATGGCTATAAAATGTAACATATCACCATAAAAAGGCTAACAGATGCAAAGATTTCATCCATGTACACATGTTGAAGAGTCTCCTTAAAAATGTATAAAAATAGTTCCAACAAAAGCTATCCAGATAATTCAAAAAGCCTGAAACCTAACATCACTTGAAATTTCACACTGCAAGGTCATTTCCATCTAAGACTTAAACCTGCAGCACTAAAATCAGTGTGAACTTTGCCTTCCAGTTAAAGCAAGATGAGGAATTCCCAATATCCAGCACACTGTAGAATGTAACATCAGTTATAAATTGCATGAGTCTATCACAATGTAATTAGTTTTTCTTATTATTTATTATCTAGTGGAGTCCCCCAAGGGTTGGTACTGGGATCAGTACTATTCAATATAGTAATTAATGACTTGGATGAATGGTGTCAGGAGGATGGAGCCAGGATCTTCTCAATGTCATCTGGTAATAGGACAAGGGGCAATGGGTGTCAGCTGGAACATAGGAGGTTCCACATAAATATGAGAAGGAACTTCTTCACTGTGAGGGTGATGGAACATTGGAACAGGCTGCCCAGCGGGGTTGTGGGATCTCCTTCTCTAGAGAGGTTTAAAAACCCACCTGGATAAGTTCCTGTGCTACTTGATCTAGGTGATCCTGCTGTGGACTCCATGATCTTTCGAGGTCCCTTCCAATCCCTAATGATTCTATGATTAGAGTGGACTGTCAGCAAGTTAGATGATAACACAAAGCTGGGAGGAATGGCCAACACCCCAACAGGTTGTGTTACCAGTCAGTGGGACCTGGACAGACTGGAGACCTGGGAGGGGAGACATTGAATTAAATATAACAAGACTTCACAACCTCTCTGGGCAGTCTGTTTCAGTGTTCCGTTACACTCATCGTGCAGAAATTCCTTCTCAGATTGATGTGGACCTTCCTATGTTCCATCTTACACTCACTGCTCATTGTCCTATCATTAGATGACATTGAGTGGAGCCTGGCTCCATCCTCCTGACACCCACTCTTTCCATATTTATAAATACTAACGAGGTTACCCCTCAGGCTAATTTTCTGTACGCTAAAGAGACCGTTTCCTCAGCCTTTCCTCACTGTGGAAATGTTCTGCTCCCTTCCTCATCTTTGAGGCTCTGTGCTGAAGTCTCTCAAGCAATTCTGTGTCCTTCTTCAACTGAGAGATCCAGAACTGTGCACAAGATTCCAGATGTGGTCTCGCTAGGGCAGAGTACAGGGGGAAGAGAATCTCTCTTGATTTGCAAAGCATCCCCCTTCTGATCCATCCCAGGAAATCATCCTTAATTATTTAGTTTCCAATATATGAACAGAAATTAGTGTTTGCACTCTTACTATGTACTACTACTAGTTACACTCAAAAGTAAACATAAAGGCTGAAGGTATCGATGATGTGCCCTAATTTTCAGAGGAATGTGGTGTTTAGTCCTACATCTGAGTGACATGATTGTCAACTTAGCTGACATAAAGAGGCTTTTTGTCATTCTAAAATAAATTCGTTTCATCACATTGACATTTCTTACTCTGTTGCTCCCTTCTCAGGGACATTATGAGCATTGTGTTAAATTGGGAAGTGTCTGATCCTGAACCACCAGAAGTGTAAATCTGTTGCCTAATTGATCATGACTACGTTACATCTTTTCCAATATTATTCTCTTTGCCTATATGAAGTTATAACAGCTTTTTAAAGGACATTAAAGTGTTAGAAAACATCATTTCAATGCTTTCTGTTCCTGTAGTCTAGAGAAAAGCATTAGAATCAATAAAGGCAGGTGTCTTTTTAGCATTGCCACTTACCTATGGTTTGGTAATGATTCTTCAGTCAGATTTTGTACAGGGAGCTAAGGATGTATAAATACCACCACATGAAATATTTCCAACTTACTCTTTACTCATCCAAAATTCAGTGAAGAATCCTGGGGAGATGACAACACTCTCAAAGTACATTTTAAGAGTGAGAACAAATATATTTAAAAATAATTTTGCATGCATTCTGCTATATTTTGCTTTGCCTTAGATTCTAATTATTTTTTTCACTGACCAGACTAAATCTAGTGATGTCTACACTATCCACCGGAGGAGACGCCTGAGCCCGTGGGCCCCTACGCAGCATATATGATGCAGCAGAGGGGTCCTCAGCTCTGTTCCATCTCTTACTTTCACTCTCAGAGCTGGAATGTGGGCAGATAGAGACTGCTGTCCCAAAGCAGAAGCAGGAATGTCACATGCCCATATTTGAGAAAGCAAGGGAGGTGCAGCAGATACAGAACTGGAACATGTTCAGTGTCAGGTCCCTGTCAATTCTCCAATTCTTTCCTTTGCCAAGAATAGAGATCATTTGTGATAATACCTGTTGTCTTCAGGCTGGAGACAACTGTGTCATAAATTCTGTCTGTTCTCATAAGTTTGCACTTTTGGTTTATGTGAATAGCATCAGCAGTCTGAGAAAGACTGTATAGCTGTCATTCTTTAAAACTGCAGAGAATAGGAGGAATGGAAAACCCTCTGCAGATACTAATTTGTCACATTTTGTGAGATTCGGTTCCTGAAAGGAAAGTCATGTTAAAAAAACATAGACTGATTTTTACTCTCCACCACAATAACGCTCCTAGTGCAAAAAGACTTGGGCACCTCAATACAAGGAAGATGTGGAGGTGCTGGAGCAGGTGCAGAGGAGGGCAACTAAGCTGGTGAAGGGCCTGGAGAATAAATCTTATGAGGAAAGACTAGAAGAGCTGGGGATCTTTAGTTTGAGGAAGAGGAGGCAGAAATGAGATCTCATCACTCTCTACAGCTACCTGAAAGCACATTGTGGAGAGGATGATGCTGGTCTCTTCTCACAAGAAATTAGTGATAGAACAAGAGGGAAGGGGTTCAAGTTCCAATAGGGGAGGTTTAGACTGGATATTAGGAAGAATTTTTTCACAGAAAGGATGGTAAAGCACTGGAATAAGCTTCCCAGAGAGGTGGTTGAGTTGCCATCCCTGGATGTGTTTAAAGATCTTTTGGATGAGGTGTTGAGGGATTTGGGTTAGGGGTGAACTTGTAAGGTAGAGTAGATGGTTTGACTCGATGATGCAAGGGGACTTTTCCAACCAGAGTGATTCTGTGGTTTCTTTCATATAAATTAACACCTATGCTTGAATTCTGCTTCTCAAAAATGAATGTCTTTCATAGAAAATTGCAAGTAGGATCAGAGGCAGGTGGACTTGGACACGTCTGTACTGTAAAAACATCATGTCCATAGTGTAAAGAGAAGATGGTTCTCTCTTTCAAGAACTGAATTCACAGTCTGCCAAAAATGATTAGGGATAAGATGAGTGTTTAAGTGTATCTGGGTGGTTCATCCCACCGTTTTTAGGTAAGGTAAAACAAACTGGTAAAACTCCAGCCTGCTAACAAATGTGTACTGCCACAAAGAATTTAGGGTCAAACATTTCAGGCCTTGCCTTTCCCCAAGTTTACCCATCTCTGAACCCATGAAAGCTAGTGGTGGATTAAATGTGGTTGGAGGAGGGATTATTTAGTCTCAATTCATGGCTATTGTAAGGTCCTTGGGAGGGTGACTGTGTTCTGTCCTGTGCGTGGTTGGTAGAGAAGGCCTTGGGGATCACTGTATCAGTCACTACATACTTTGTCATTTCTGGACATCATTGCAAGAAAAGTGGTGTCTGCCTAAGCTTCCAGAAAAGAGGTAAGTCACTGGTAGATATTGGTTGAGTTGACAATACAACTATACTTAGTTCTGCTCTAAAGAACAGAACCTTATAACCATGGAAAACATTTCCATGGCAAAATGGATGTTAGTACAAAAACTGTAGTTTAAAACACTGAAAAACCTTACGTAATGAAAATTAAAACACTTCCAGGGGTACTTCTTAGATATTCACAAAAACCTTTTCTCACCTGGTTCCCGCTGGCCAGCCATACAAGAACATCTGGCTACAAACCACACCCTGACCATTATTCATCCACAAATTAGAGCCATAGTCTGCACTGACAAGATGTCCTGTCTTTGCACTCTGAAAGACTCAATAAGAGTAAATTGAGTGTCATCTCCACTTTGTGAAGCTGAAAAGATGGCCTTATTGGGTTCTAATAAACGAATTTTCCTACAAAGCTTCATTATTGTTTGCAAATAACTGGTGAGACAAACAGGTTTTCTGAAGAAAAAGACATAGATATGTAATTATAATGCCAGTTAATCCTGTCCTTGTCACACAGAATAAAGTGCTTTTGTGTAACGCTGCATCCATGTTCTGAAGACGATGGTGTTTAGTGGCTGAAAAAGCAAATCTTCTGGAGAAAAAGCTGTATCTTTGACTTATGATACATAATCAATAACCTTGCAAGGCATTCAGGATACATATTCACTAAGGAGCAGCTTTAATCAAACACATCCATGTCTCTTTTAGAATAAATCCCTGTTGTCAGCTACACTAAAACAGTATTTTCAGCTCTTGTTTCCATACTGTTAGTCCTACATGACAGTTCTGTGTCATCTGACAAGCCTAATCCATTTCAAGGTTAGAATCTATTTTGTATTTCAAATCTCCCAAATCTCTGACCACTTAGTTTAAGTAGGATTAACATAAGCACCAGAAACCACAGAGAAGCGTCTAAAGCCAAGATTACGCTTTGATCTGCTCAAGTAGACATTTGCAACGAGCAGCAGGGCAGAGCAGAAAAGGAAAGCACAAGCCTTGGAGGAAAGCTCTGTGATGGATGTGTCTTGGTAGGAAATTACCAGATTCATTGTGTGCTTCATTAAAGTGTTTTACTCAGAAAGTTAGGATAAAAATACCAAAACTGCTGTTATCAATGAAGCAGAAGCAGATTTTGCTTCCACGCAGTAGTTAGTCCAGTGAACAGACTGAAATAACTTAGTAAAATGTTCCTAATTATACTGGAATTTAAATCAAAGTTATTCCCAGCCCTATACATGCACTGTTATGCGTTTGAATTGGAAGTGTTTGTCTGCTTGTAAGTGGAAAGATTACTACTAGGAATTAATATTATCCAACTCTATTGAAAAAGTGGTGTAAGCTGTGTCTGCCTCATAGCAAAACCACAGGGCCTGATCCTGCATTTCAAAGCTGGGTTGTTTTAAAGTTAAATCATTTAGTATAACTACTTACATTCATTTTCTGTTTCCCAATCTTAAAATTTATTTTATTGGACACTTTTTTTGGTTCTGTACTCACCTTCAGAATAATGGTGACATTTCTCTTATTTACACAGTCTTTCACAGACAGGGTCCATTCAGCATTGCTGAGCTTAAGTGGCTGAACTGTAGGCAGCTCCATGCACAGCACTGTGTTGAGCTCACGAGCTTTCCCTCAAGTTTTTAAATGAGAGAAGCTTTCCCATTCTGTGACTCACAGGACAGTGTCAGATCTAGCTACAGCACACCTTGTAGATACAGCAGGAAAGATGGTCCTTAGAATTACTCATCAAACCTATTGGATTGCAGTGACTCATGACAGAACTGCTGGCTTCTGTCCTAAGGCAATATAGGTAGGCAGAAGATGCTTTCCTATCTGTGCTGTTAATGAACACTGGGAGTGTTTAATGTATCTCTGAAGAGACATTAAGTCCTTGGCAGACCCTCACACCAGAGCAGGGAGTGGGTCTCAAGGCAGATTAATTCTTCTGGCAGCCAGTTGCCATCTGCCTCTGTTCAAATATGATGGATCATCTGCAGCCAGGTCACCTGGCAAGAGCTCATTTGGGGATGTGAGGGGGCAGCAAGTGTCTGTCTCAAGTGTCTCCTGAAACTGCTATGTCAACATTTTCATTATCAATATCATTGTCAACAGTGTGGGTATCATCTGCAAAGCCGCACTGAATAGCACTTGAAGGAGCTACGTTGTCTTCCCTTGTGTTAGCCTGTTGAATGTGGCAGCAACTGCACATCATGGGACAGCAATTTCGTATTTTTCTAGTGTTCCCAGTCATCCCAGTGTGGCTCCAGAGAGCCATACTGAAAGTTGCCCTAGAAGTGATTGCTGCTTGTACCGTGCAATTGGATCTGCTGCTCCACCCTCAGACTCAGTGCTCCTCCACTAGTAGGCAGTTCAGTGAAATTATTGTTTTAACCTCAGTTACAGGTTATTTTCATCATTTTCAGTGTTGTAATTCCATGGGAATGCTTACAAAGATGACAAGGTAGGAAACTCTGAGGGATTACGAGATTCTGCAGTACAATAAAATGGGATTATTTTTCTTAATAAAAAGGGCTTTTCCAAGTCTTGTGAACCCAAAGCACTCAGCTCTTCTTTCAGTACTGAAAAATCTCTTGGGTTTTTTTTTTCCTTGTGGTTGTTAAGCTTATATGCAGCAAAATGATCATCTGAGTCTCCCTGTGACTTTTCTCCTCCAAAATACCTCATAATGTGTCCCACAATATGATGCTACAGGAAAACTGCCTTTCCTTCAGAGCACTTAGCTAACTCCTAGGAGTGAAAACTGGAGAGAGTCTAACGCAGAGCCACAAAGATGATGGAGTGGAGCATCTCCCTTATAAGGAAATGCTGAGGCAGTTGTGTCTCTTTAGCTTGGAGAAAAGGAGACTGAGGGGTGACTCATTAAGGTTTATAAATATGTGAAAGGTGGGTGTCAGGAGATGGAGCCAGGCTCTGCTCAGTAGCATCTAATGACAGGACAAGGGGCAATGGGTGTAAGCTGGAACAGAGAAGGTTCCACATCAATATGAGAAGGAACTAATAGGGATATAAAGAATAGCAACCTATTCTGGAGGTTCCAGCACAGTCACATAAATCAGACAGGTCTTCCAGTAATATGGCAACCTCATCCACAAAGAAGTGGTCCTAGTTATTGGAGACTCGCTCCCGAAGGGAACTGAGGGCCCAATATGCAGACTTGACCCTCATCGTACAGAAGACTGCAGTCTACCTGGAGCCTGAATCAGGGATATCACTAGGATGCTCCTGAACCTGGTGAGATCTGCTGATCTTCCAGACAGATGGGGAGGAAGATGTATTGCATAGCCTGAGGGGAATGAAGAAAGGCTGCAAGGCCTTAGGAAGCTTGGTAAAAGACTCTGGGGCACAAATTATATTCTCCTCTTTACGTCCACTTTGGGGTGAGGACGTGGGCTGGAATAGAAGGATTCAGTCTGTAAATGCCTGCCTACAAGACTGGTCCTACAGGCAGGGCTTTGAGTTCTTTGATAATGGCTGGTTTTATAACACCCTAGACCTGACGGTCACACATGGGAAAAAGTGTTCGTGGGCAGGAATCAGCAGGGGTCATTCAGCGGGCTTTAAACTACATTTGAAGTGGGGTGGGATTGTTCAAAAAAGGAAAGAAGAGGACACAGGTAACTGTAGACCCATCAGCCTCACCTCCATCCCACAAGAGGTGATCGAACATTTCATCCTAGAGGCTGTCTCCAGGCACATCAAGGACAGGATGGTGATTAGGGATAGACAGCATGGCTTCACCAAAAGGAAGATTATGGCAAAGCAGTGGATGTGGTCTATCTTGACTTCAGCACAGCATTTGACACAGTCTCCCACAGCATCCTTGCAGCCCAACTGAGGCAGTGTGGTCTAGATTATCGGGTAGTGAGGTGGATTGTAAACTGTCTGCAGGATAGAAGCCAGAGAGTAGTGGTCACTGGGTCAGAGTCTAGTTGGAAGCCTGTATCTAGTGGAGTCCCCCAAGGATAGGTACTAAATGACCTTTCAAGGTCCCTTCCAATCCCTAGTGTTCTGTGATTCTGTGAATTATACAGCATGTGGATCAAACATTGTCATTGTACCTCACGTCTACGATTCCTCTTTTAATTTCTCATAGCAAAAAACATTCTATATTCACTTTCTAAGCCTACCCTTGAAGTCCTTCTATTCTTTTTCTGTACGAATAATATATGAAGCATGTGATGCCCCACACTTTATTCACTTCCATGAATGCTGACCCTGCCATACAACATGTATTTTCTTCCTTCCTTGGGACAAGTTCATCAGGTCAGTCCAGTATCATAGAATCATAGAATCATAGAATCATTACGGACTGGAAGGGACCTCGAAAGATGATCTAGTCCAATCCGCCTGCCACAGCAGGATCACCTAAACCAAGTCACACAGGAACCTATCCAGTTGGGTCTTGAATATCTCCAGTGACGGAGACTCCACAACCACCCTGGGCAGCCTGTTCCTGTGCTCCATCACTCTCACCATGAAGAAGTTCCTTCTCAGGTTGATGTGGAACCTCTTATGTTCCAGCTTACAACCATTGCCCCTCGTCCTATCACTACATGACACCGAGAGTATCTTTTCTTAGAGCACACATTCTCTTCATAAACCTTTAATTCTTCTCCAAACCTATATTCTGCATTTGAAGCCCACTTAACATTAGCTAAACATTTAATTTGTTATGACTTATCCTAACAGTTCCTCCATCATATTTCAGCTGCTGTCTTACAATTTGTGCTCACTTTGTAAATGTGTAAGGACCATACATCAATTTTTTTGCATTCAAAAATGTTAAAGTATTTTAAAAGGTCCTGAACCATGCAAGTGAGGCACATGTAGTACATTTGTCTTTTATACAGCTCGAAAGAAGTTTTGGGAATTTAAGAACATTAAAAAAAAATATTCTATTTTTTTTGCCAGTCAACAGCTTTTTACATCAAGAGGTGCATAGTAGAATCAATATCTGTATTCTCCAAAGATTGTCCAAGAAGATAACCCACTTGGACTGGACACAATCCAAATGAAGTACTCTGAATTTAGCAGCAAGTCTCTTCTTGACTCCTACAAAAGCAAACTTTCACCCAGAGAGAGAGAGAACAGATATTAGAATGCTTCACATTTCTTTATTTTGCACTAGCTGGGCTGGAGATACACAGAGGGCAGACAAAACACATTAAATGTAAAGGAAGATTCATAATATCTAGATTCTTTCCATCCATTGTTATGCTGGCAGTCTGGAAAAGGTGTCAATTTTCTATACCAAAATAAGGGACTAAAACTACAAATCGTCTTTGGATTCATGAGAAGAGAAACTATTTATTTGTGATTCATGATGAAAATATACCCTCTATACAAGTTTAAAAGTAGCCAGTTTTGAATTGCATAGAAAATAGCCTTCCAAGTATCTCTCACATTGAATTGCTTATAGTTCTCACACTTTATACGCAGGATAAGTCCTGAGTTTGAAGTGTGTTTATTATTTAAAGGCTTGTTTTGATATGTCAAGGTCTCCCCAATCCCTTTCGTTTGAAGGTTCACTATCTGATTGAAATGAGAATTTCCATCCACTGCATCAAACAAGCAATGATCTCTCCTGAAAGGTTCTGTACTTAATGTCACCATGTGTGATGGGAGAAGGGAAGGGAAGGAAGAGGAAAATCTTTTCACCAATCTCCATGGTCATGCAGTTCTGTGTAATAATGTTGAATCCACCATAATACAAATGGCAGAACTAACCTAACCTTGGTGGTTTTCTAATAAATAGAATTCAAGCCCAAGTAATAAATAGTCTGTATATTAAAGACAGAATAAGAAGCCTAGAAGGGAAGGCAGTGCACTCAGTAAGGTCAAATACCCTTATCTCATCCATCACTACGGTTCTTGACTAAGCAGACTTTTAGCCATAGACAGAGACAAGAAAATATAAATGTTAAAATACCTCTCCATGTTAGCTTCTGTTCTCTAAAAGCAAATCTTGTAATAATTTCTATTTACACAGTAAATCACTGAGCAGGCATTGAAGTAAATGGAGCTTTGTTTGTTTGCAGCAAGTAAGGATCTGTCTCTGTCCATCTTGAATTTACAGTTCTGAACTTCAAGTAGCTTAGTTTGACAAATATACAGAGAAAATTTATGGTCACCATCTTAGCTACTCTGGACAAGCAGAGTGTTCTAGAATTCAGCTAAACATCCTTAAGAATAAGACAAATGCTATTTGGGCCAGTTTTATACTTAGTAATTAACTTACAGCTACAAAACATGTCCAAAATGCACCACTTCTTTCTAAAAAGGTGATTTTGTCTTCTGTCACATAAAGGCAGAGCAACATATGAGTACACATACATTCTTCTGATATATACATTCAGTATTGTTCTTGTTTTGTTGATAGACTTTAATGACATCTGCACATATGCTGTGACCTAGAAAATGTAGTGTCTCTACTACTGAACATTTAGCTTGCACATAACCTTGTATCTTCTGGATCGTTGGTCTACCTCTCAGACATCCAGCACACTTTGTTTGCTAATAGAAAGGAGATTTGGCAGCCTGACATTCGACATACACACCAAATGCCTGACCAAAGATCGCTGAGTCTGTAGAAGTACTGCTTTTGATGCAGAATATTGGTTCTAAAGAAATCTTTGATCTTAAAATGCAATCAGTTTTATAGTATTAGGTGACATTTCCTTTTTTGTCATCCCTAAATCCATCAGAAAGCACTACTATATAAGCAATGTTTGAAAAGGTTAATTGGTGAGCACAGCCAAGACTACCATACCCAGCTATGAAAAGTTTTGACCTACTGAATTCACAAGAGATCTCTCCTACTGAAATGTGCTGGAATGAGCACACAACGCTCTCAAGCTTCCTTGGACTGTCAAGTTTTTGCCATTAATATCAAACAACTTGGCTAGTTTCCTTTATGCTCTCTTCTCATTTTTTTTTTGCTACCAAATTTATAGTGATTCCATATGAGAAAATCCTCTCATGCACCATGATTTCATAGAACCATAGAATGGTTTAGGTTGGAAGGTAACTTACACATCATCTAGTTCTAACTCTTGTGCCGTGAGATCAGGTAGCCCAGAGCCCTGTCCAGCCTGATCTTGGAACACTTACAAGGAAGGGGCATCCACAACTTCTCTTGGCAACTTGTTCCTGTGCCTCACCACCCACTTAGTGAGGAATTTCTTGCTAAGATCTAATGTAAATATCCCCTCTTTTAACTTAAAATCATTCCCTATTGTCTTATCACTAAACTTTCTCATAAAATGTTCAGTTCTAACTTTGAATATCCTTATAATTCTTCCCTAAGATGTGATGCTCTGTTATTGCATCAGCACATGTTGTTTTCAGATAAAGCCAGGTCTCATCTCATTTTGACAGTATGAGACATTGTACTTATGTAAGACAAGCAAACTATAGGAGGGAAAATGTAGGGAGGAAGGGAGGATCTCATCCTTGTCAGAATGCATCATAAAGCTAGACATGCCCTTATTCACCAAACTGCACTTCCTTCATTGTGTAAAAAGCATCTATTGAAGAAAATAGGAAAAAAGACTTAGAAGTTGCAATAAAAAAAAGGACTAGACACGGGAAGACAAGGGAAACGGGACACCAGTCAGGTCAACCGCCTCTTTAAGGGTAATAATTAAAAGAAAGTAGACCATTAACTGCTGTTTCACACTCCGTGGTCTTCTTAAAACATTTACTTCTTTCCTGTAGACTGCCTTATTACTTCTGTGTTTATTTAATGACACCAGACATGTACTTGAGAAAATTGCACACCAAGGATCTGATATATTACCTAGGATTCTATTTGCATTCAAAAAACCAACACCAATACAATGTTTGACAGGTAGGTATCCATTCAGTTCCTAAGGGGTGCATTTTGAGACAATTGCGTGGGAAATTAGTCATGCAGTTACTGAAATTTATTTAAACCTGTAAGCATTTAGTACTTACCTTCACAAACTAAAGCTATAAACAGAGTGAATGGATTCAAGGACATTGCAAGAACAACTTGGTCAGCCTGACCCGCTCAAAGCCCTGGCATTTCAATCCACAGTATCTCAAATTATTTCAATGAAACTTCATTTTTATCATTGTTCTACCGGTTCCAGGTCACTGACAGAAATTATTACAGACTTCCTAGGGCTAGTTCAACCAGCATGAGTTCATTATCAAAAGAATGATACCTGTCTGTTCCTCTATATGATGTGCTCAGTGTAAATTCAGATCATCTAGAAAAATATTTGTAGAAGAAAAGCTTGAATGTTATGAAGGCAAAGATACAAAACCCAGGGGATTTCGCGTTCTACCTACCACGAGACTTCTTGTCTGTCTAGACTAATGGATACAAACAGATTTCATTTAGAAATCAGCTACCAGGATGGGATAATTGACTTAAAACTATTGTAGTGTCTGCCTGATATTTGGCAGAAAAAGGAAAAAAAAATTCTAAGAAACGAATAATGATTTCATAATTATGGTTACAGCTGATTGGGAATCTGCCAGCAAAACACAGTTGCAATAACATGTATTTGTCATAACCATCTGCTCATCAAAGTCCTAATATTTTATGAACATTAATGCACTCAGTCTTAAAATACCCCCATTATGAAGATAGCTGTTTATTAGTTGGTTTTATAGAGGCAGAGCTTTGTGTTGTCCATTTGCATAAACATGAATTTAATGTTGTGGAAGCACCTCTGGGTCAGACTTTTATGTGGAATATTCCTACATACTGTCTATGGCACTCAGGTTTCTAAACTGCTGTTGAGCAGGAAACAGCCACTTTGTAGGTCAGGCTTTTAAAATAATCTTTGAACACTTTTTGTCAGAGAGACATGCTGGTGTAAGTGAGATACCTAGAGAGGAAAAAGAGGTGGAAAATCCTAAGCGTGCCAGCTGAGACAGCTAACCTAATGTATTTCAATGTATGAGGAAATTAGCTCTTTCTTCATTAGCCAAGTGGCTGAGCAATGAATGAAGCATGTATTCATACAGAGAATACCAGCATGAAAGATTATGGAATAATGCACCATGGATAATTTACAAGAACAAATGCATACAGCTAGATAGACCATCAAATTAAGGCAGGACACCTATGCTCTAATACCAGACCCAGCCCTCCAATCACAGGAAACACTGATTAAGTAACTAAAAATGCTTGTGCCAGTTATTCCTCTCTCTTCTTTTGTCTGCCTTTTCTATCTAGACACTAAGCTTGTTAAAGCACAGACTGTGTCTTTCGTGCTCACACAATGCACGGAACAATAACAGCCCTGCGCTCAGCTGGAACTTTCAGACAGTACCATAATAGAACTAATTAATGGTAATGAGTTCTGTGGAGTACTGTACACGCTGGTTTTTAAAGATATCCATGTTGGGTCAGAGCTGTGAGATTTCGCAGGCACACGGTGAATCATATGCCAGTCTGCTAGCTTAAAGTGCTACCACAGAGGTTGAGCAAGAAAAGCTTGTGTAGCTCCTGGGTATGACTTTTACACCATTGAAACACATTGGGAAAATCATAGAATCACAGAATATTAGGGATTAGAAGGGACCTAGAAACATCATCTAGTCCAATACCTCCACCACAGCAGGATCACCTACAGCAAGTTGCACAGGAACATGTCCAGGCAGGTTTTAAACCTCTCCAGACAAGGAGACTCCACAACCCCCAGTGAACCGCCCATCCCAGTGCTCTGTCACCCTCACTGGGAAGAAGTTCCTTCTCATATTGATGTGGAAACTACTATGTTCCAGCTTACACCCCTTGTCCTATCATTAGATGCCACAAAGCAGAGCCTGGCTCCACCCTCCTGACACCCACCCTTCACATATTTATAAACGTTAACAAGGTCACCCCTCAGTCTCCTTTTCTCCAAGCTAAAGAGACCCAGCTCCCTCAGCCTTTCCTCATCAGGGAGATGTTCCACTCTCTTCATCATTTTTGTGGCTCTGTGCTGGACTCTCTCCAGCAGTTCTGTGTCCTTCATGAACACAGTATTCCAGATGTGGTCTCACCTGGGCTGAGTAAAGAAAGAGGAGAACATCAGTCTCCTACCAGTGTAATTGGCTGAACAAATACACTCACTTCTGTTGGAGTATATTGATGACAGAGGCCTTCTTTCTGTCCTTTTTTGTGTACAGTATTTGGAAAATAATAAAACTGAATCATATTAACAACCTTTGTGATAATATTAGCACATTAATGACATTGCCTGCCCTGTGATTTTGCTATCCAATTTCTTAAAATGGGAAAAAAGTCATTCTTTTTCTGGGGAAGGGTATTATTTTGTCAAAATTAGTTAGTCACTCCCAGTATTAGTTGAGGCAGGGGAGATTTGTACTGGATATTAGGAAAAAAATCCTTTGCAGAAAGGGTGGTGAGGCACAGGAATGGCCTTCCCAGGGATGTGGTTGAGTTACCATCCCTGGAAGTGTTTAAGAAATACATAGAAATAGGACGAGGGCAACGGTTGTAAGTGAGAACATAGAAGGTTCCACATAAATATGAGAAGGAGCTTCTTCACAGTGATGGTGACAGAGCACTGGAACAGGCTACCCAGGGAGGTTGTGGAGTCTTCTTCTCTGGAGACGTTTAAGACCCGCCTGGATGTGTTCCTGTGTAACTTGGTCTAGGTGATCCTGCTGTGGCAGGGAGATTGTACTGGATGATCTTTCGAGGTCCCTTCCGATCCCTAATGATTCTATGATTCTATGATTCATGCCCTGCTGCAGTGGCAAGCATGGAGGGGGTTATTGTGTGTTTCTCAATCAATCAGTGTTTAGGTACTCAGGTATTTAGGGGTTTTGTTGTTTTAGGTGTGGTTGGACTTGGTGATCTAGGAAGTCATTTCCACCCATGATTATTCTGTGATTCTGTGATTCTGTATGCAGTTCTTACACATCTATCCATATGTGGCTTTTCTATATCTTCCTTGGAGTTATGAAGGACAAAGCTTGTCTCATTTTCTGCAAAGGTCTTCCTTAGAACAGTCTAAGGGGACTAAATGGCTCAAGTCTGAAGCTTTCCTATGGTGACAAGTTTGGCTGTTCTTCCCTGCCAGCATAAGCCAGGGAGAAGTCACAGATCACACTTCAGGTGCCACAGTGAAGGGGAAGTCACACAGAGGACAAGGATCTTGCATAGTTTGAGTCGGGACACAATAGTGCTTCACACGGTCTCTCAAAAAAAGGCAAATAGGGATTTTTTGCTTTGCTAGGATGAATCCCAACAATGCCAACTGTGGAAACAGAGACAAAAGGTTCTCTGTTGTCACTGTTCCACTGCTTAGGGCTTTGGGGTTTTCGGGTTTGTTTCTGTTTTTTAATAACAAGAAACACGTTTCAGCAAATCTCATACAGAAACCCTGCCAGCCTCACTGCTGCAATAGTGACAGGTTCCTGTGCCTGCACTAACACACCGCTGAAACAGTAAATGCAGCACACGCCAGGCCTGGCATGACTTCCTGTCAAGGAAAGAAATCACAGATGATCTTGCTTCCCACATAAGCTGAAGACTTCGTGCAGAGAAAGATGACTATTTGGGCACGTTTTCCTTGACCCAGTTTCAGCCAGGTGATGATATGCTTTCTTTTAAATGAATGGTAATGAATGAACCTGTAGTATTTGTATGTGTGTATATCAGTGGAAAAAAAATTGCCAGTTTTTATTTTTTACTATTAAGAGGTTTTTTTCACTTTCTGTGGGTAGCTGTCTGTGTTCCATTTAGAATATTACAGGCTTTTCTTGTAGTAATTCTATTTTCTCTATTTTCTTAATGTGTGATGAGTATGTTTGGAAGTGGTAGAAGATTTTCTTTCCTTTCTGAAAGGACATGTTTTCCTTCTGCTTGTCACTTCCTCTTGACCAGTCTTCAGTGTTCCCACAATAGATATATATTGGCAAAACTCTTATGAGCAGCTTTCTATCTCCATTCCGTTATCTATTTGAGTTGCAGTCACCACTGAATTTGTTCTGAGCTGGTACTACAGAAGTTTTTCTTTCAGGAGAAGGTTTCTTTTCAGGTAAGACTGTAATAAGACATATTTTTTTATTGATTGATTCTATGTCAAATAGTTTTTAAAGAGAATCACCTTCTCAGAAGTGATGCTCACTAAAAGAAAATTGCATTAGGTACTTCTTAAATTAATCGTGTAAAGAATCTTTTGTAATGCAAGAAAGGAACATGATGCCACTTGCATTGCCATCATTCTGATGACAAACAGGCTCAAAACATTAAAATATATAAAATAATTCTTTGGAAGTCTCCCCATGTTGTTACTGTACACAGTAACCTGCATGTAAGTTGTACTCAGCTTTGAGTCTCAAATCTGCCTTCACTGTGGCTAAAAATGGTTCGTCCATAGACTTTTCATTCCGTAGAGTCTCCAGGGTTATCGGAGGGTTTGACTCTTGTCCAGTTGGAAAGACTGGAAAAAGAGATTGACAAAATATCACCATTTTGTTGGAGACAAGTTAAACCTTCAGCAACGGAAGACCTTGCTTTTGCAGGAGAATTTTGTGAACACTTAAGTCTGCAATGTAACCAGTTTTGCATGAAAGGGCATTGGTTTGGAAATATATTTTTCATTAGTCCAGCTTCTGCAGATGTAAAAATAGAGAAGAGCTTAGGAGAAGAACATAGGAGGTTCCACATCGATATGAGAATGAACTTCCCAGTGAGGGTGACGGAGCACTGGGTTGTGGAGTCTCCTTCTCTGAAGAAGTTTAAAACCTACCTGGCCATGTTCCTGTGCTACTGTATCTAGGGGATCCTGCTGTTGCAGGGGGATTAGAATGGATGATCTTTCGAGATCCCTTCCAGTCCCTAATGATTCTTTGATTCTGTGAAGACAAGCTTGTGAAAAGTCTGTTTTGAGCAATTTAACCTCTGCTAAGGTTCACAAAATTTCTTTGATTTTCACTTCTGATCATATTGGATAGACTTATTTAATTTTTTCTCTATTTCCCAGATGAATCCTTTGTTCACATAAATACTATGTATGGGCTAAATAATCAGGATTTATACTGTGAAAAGTCTTAGCAGATACGGTGTTTCTGCTCATATTTCTTCACTTTCAGTTAAAGAGTTTTGTCTTTTCTCAGGATTAATAACAAATTAGTTAATGTGGTCTACTCACTTCATACCTTTCCAGTGACATCAAAAAGCCTTAAATATGGTTTTAAAGGTATTCTTGAAATGCTGTTGAACAACCAGGACACACCAGCAAATCCATCCTTTCAAGTGCAATAGACTGTACAGTCTTGTTTCAAGTTTCCTATCCAGGTGAGATTACAATGTAGTTTTGTTTAAATGTAAGATGAACGTAAGGTTCAGCTCTGAGGATGTTATTCAGAAAACATCAGTCATCACTCCTGAAACTTCCTGTCATATCCCTCAAACTGTGATTTTGATAGGCTTATAACGTACCTGCTAGTATTGGCTCAGCAAGCTGGTATTCTGCTGTCTTTTGCCATGCTATGCTGTCCAGCTTTCCTGACTAACTTTGGAGCTGAATCTTCAATACAATGACACCAAAACAAAGAACGTGTGAAAAACTCTAAACATGTATGTCCCTAAAACAAAGGAATAATGATTCTAAAGTGGTGGAGTTTTGCAGTAGAACATACTAGATACATAGTCTGTAAAGCAAGCTAAAAAAAGCCCCATAGAATGATCCAGGTTGAAAAAGACCTTTAGGATCACCCAACCATTAACCTAGTACTAAACTCACCACTAAACCATGTCCCTAAGCTCCGTATCTACACTACTTTTAAGCACATCCAGGGACGGCAACTCAACCACCTCCCTGGGTAACCTGTTCCAATGCCTGACAATTCTTTCAATTAAAAAGTTTTTCCTAATGGTTCCATAAAGAAGCAAAGTAAAATGTGGCCATTTTATTGATATTCTGTTGATCAGGTTCATAGAATATTTCACTTTAAGATTGCATTCCAACAGTGAGTTTTTGCTGAATTCAAATGTATCTCAGTCCTAATGAAACAGTGAATAAATGAGTGGCAGCTTTTAGCACGAGGTGGCATCGCTGTAATTCAGTACTAAATCGATGCCCCTCACTCTGGGGCACACATCACTTCTGTGCCCGTACTCCACTAGTACACACAAAGACACACAAGTTATTTCCCGTAATCACGTAGCTGAAGTGTAAAATAGCTTTTGACCACTTGTACACACAAAGACACACAAGTTATTGCCATGCCATGCTGTATTCTGGCAATAGCAGTCTGCACTCATGAAGAAGAAAGTTATTCCATAAAGCAGAGGATGGAATTCAAGTGAAGCAAATCAACACAGCCACGGTGAATTCAAGCAAGCTCAGCTTTGGCTAAGGAACTGATTAATAATTTATAACTCAAAGTATGTAGGTCCTGGTAATCATCTAGATGGAAAGCACTACCTTAAATATAAATCCCTACGAAGCTATTATCTATTAGTTGGCAGATATTTAAATAAGTTCAAACAGAAAAAATGTGTTTGACAAAAGAAAGGGAGATGACTTTGTAGGCAGAGGAATGCAGACTGCTGGAAAAGTTAGAGAGAGGGAACAGTGGGTTTAATAAAATTGTATTATGCACTGAACATTGATGAAAACCAGCTCAGCTACTCATAGAATCCAAGAATAATTTGCTTTAGAAGGGACATTTAAAGGTCATCTAATTCAACCCCCATTGTAGTAAGCAGGGACATCATCACTTCAACACAGAATCACAGAACATCAGGGATTGGAAGGGACCTCAAAAGATCATCTAGTCCAATCCCTCTGCCACAGTAGGATCACTTAGACCAAGTGGCACAGGAACATGTCCAGGTGGGTTTTAAATGTCTCCAGGGAAGGAGACTCCACAACCCCCACCAGGCAGCCCATTCTACTGCTCTGTCATCCTTACTGGGAAGAAGTTCTTTCTCATATTGATGTCGACCTTCTTATGTTCCAGCTCACACCCATTGCCCCTTGTCATATCATTAGATGACACCTGAGCAGAGCCTGAGTCTATCCTCCTGACACCTGCCCTTTCCGTATTTATCAACATTAATGGGGTCACCCTCAGTCTCCTTTATTTCAAGCTAAGGAGACCCAGCTCCAACAGCCTTTCCTCATCAGGGAGATGTTCCACTCCCTTCATCATCTTTGTGGCCTAATCTTCAACTAAATTAGGTTGCTCAGAGCCCTATCCAACCCAGCCTTGGGTGTTTACAGAGATGGGGCATCTACCACATTTCTGGGCAGTGTGTTCCAATGTTTTACTCTCCTCTGTGTAGAAAATCTTTCTTTATATCTAGCCTGAATCTCAACTCTTTTAGTTTAAAACCACTACAACCTCCCCTTACTAGTTAAGTATTGAAAGGTTACAGCAGTGTCTACCTCAGAGCCTTCTCTTCTTCAGGCTGAACACCCCCACCTCTCTCAGCCTGTCCTCATAGCAGAGCTGTTCCATTCCTCTGGTCATATTTGTGGCCCTGTTCCAACAGGTTTATGTCTGCCCTGTGATTAGGACTCCAGATCTGGATGCTGTATTCCTTAAGTATTATCCATTTCCTGCTAATACCAAGGCTGTTTGGGCAGCACTTTTTGTAGCACTGTTAGGGGATGTGAAGCATTTTTCCATATGGAAAAACATGTTTCACAATACCAGTGCTTCATGCTGGGAAGCAGAGAACCGATCCTGGTCTCATTTTTCACTTTGCTGTGTCCTCTGGTGTCTTCAGCAGAAGCTACTAGCACTGCTGTTTTCAGGTTAGAGGATGAAGGAGGATTTTAGGGATGCCTTTGCTTGCGCAGACAAGCAGCAAGACAGAGAGCTGAAAGCTCAAGCTGCAGGTAGCACAAACTTCTCAACGCTCGGAAAACCACTCTGTGCAGAGCACAACTTTGCCCTCCACATCTCAAAGTGGCATCCAGGGATCTTGTCTAAAATGCTTGACAAGTTCAAAGCAATTCTGTCCTGTATTGCAAAGGCTGTTGTACAGCTGTGGGGTTAATCAGTGAGGTGTCCCTAACTGGATAAGTGTTATTTGTTTGAGTTTCAAATTAGAAATAAGAATCACTGTAGGACCTGGCAGACCAGCAAAAGACTCTGGAAAATAGTTGAATGCTACTGATTATATTAATTTAGAGTCCTTCTGCAAGAGCTGTAATTAAATGTTCTTACAGATAAGTACATCCTCTTTTTCATTTTTTTTTTTATAATCTGAATTTCAGTGCTTAGTTTCAGTATTGCCTAGGCTAATCCATTCCTCTTACTGCTTCCAAAACTTAAGCAGTGGACACTGCATTTGAAAAGTCCCAATTGAGAGAACAAAACCTCTTTCAGCACTTGCACTACGCTCTTCTTTGCAGTAAGAGTTGGAAGGCTGGGCTCCAAATAGTGTCTTTTAGAAATCTTCCCTTCTCAGTTCTGACCCTGTTTCAGTGTTAATGTTCTGGATTTGGTGAAGTGACAGTTTCACGTGTTTTGTTCTTGTAGTAACACCAACAGAGAAGCCTTTCTAACTTTAAGGAACTTAGAGACACTGAAGGGGATCGTTATGTGTAAGATGAAACTGTAAGCAGACAGGATAAATGAGATATTTCATGGAAAAAAATTAAAGCCATTTTTATGAATTCCTAAACATACTTAATGTTTTTACTTTGTAGTGGTCTAATAGTTCATGCTAGATGTAAAATGGCTATAGCTCTGGGCTTTTTGTAACACAGAGTCACAGAATCACAAAATCACAGAACGTTAGAGGTTGGAAGGGACCTTGAAAGATCATCTAAGTCCAACTCCCCCCTGCTGGAGCAGGGTAAGCCTACAGTACTGTCTCAAGATATCCTACATGGGGCTCAAAGCTATGACCCCAGGAATTCTGAGTCCCATGCTTTGCCAACTGAGTCAGCCAGGTATCACAGTGACTGTGCTTTGAAATCCTAAGATCGTAGGAAGAAGACTGAAAGTTTTATTACATGGTTCCTGCCAATGAGAAACTGAGGCACAGACAGATTTAGACCGAACACCAGTCTCCTTGGTTGCTTTACACACAGAATTAAAATTCTAGGGAATAGAAGTTTGAGAAAAAGATGACAGAGATGCATGCAAACAGATGTAAAATAAAAGCATTTCTTCATTTTCTAACTTTTCTCATTTACCCCTTATCAGGGTCCAAAGGGGGGCCGACAGACATTTGATTCAATTTGATCCCAAGGGTGAAATTAAGACACAAACAAGGTCAGATGCCATCCACCAGTTGCTTTTATTGTTAGGGGGAGAGTAGAATAGGAGGAGTAGGAAGAGTGATAGGAGAGTCAGAGAACAAAGGGTTTAGGAAGGTAACGTGAGAAAAAAGAAAGAGCAAGGAAAGTCACCAGCATGGGCCTTCACAGCATCGCAGGAGGTCCATCCTCAGGTGGTATTTGGCAGTGGGCATCACACCGTTGGTCTGGAACAGGGGTCTTTTATCTGAGGTACACCATCCATATGCATGAGGGGGCATTCACAGTCAACTTCGATTCCAAGAACTGTATGCATATTTATGAGGAGAGCCGGGTCATGAAGCTGCCATTTCATAGTCCTGAGAAAGGGTGAGAACTGCAGTGTCATTGTTTCGGTTGCTTGTGTGTTGAGAGCTGCGGTGTCGGATAAGCGTTATCCAGCTGTTTGCTGCTCTCCAGGGTTCAGCAAGTTGCTGTGTCATGCTCATCAAGCACCTTTGAGACTGAGTCCTCCTTAATTTAATTTAGTTCATCGCACTCTTTGAGTGCATAATTCTTGAAGCACTTTGTTGCTGCTATGGATAACTTTCCTTACTGGTAATTACTGGTAAACTCAACAACTCTTTAAACAATGCTCAGAGGAACAAGGACTATGGCTCTTCCCAGTTCTTTCTGGGATATTATATGTCATTTATCCAGACTTGCTCATTTAAAATGTTATCTAACATCCCCCTCAGTCACAAATAGACCTCAAAATACTTTATCATTCTTACGTGATACAAGTCCTTGCTCAAATACAGACTTTTACACTTTCTGTTCATTATTAGTTCTATTATAATCTCCAACAATTAAAAATCAGTAGTTCTGTGTACTTCTGAGAATTTACTTCTCCGAAGAGTAATTCCTTCAAGCTGTCTTAGACACTTGTCCTAAGATGAGGTGAATCTCCTTTTATGATTTCATTTCCTTCTTCACTGACTAGAAAGGCAGCTTAGTCAGCTCAGACTGCAAAAGATGTGTTTGGGTAGTTTTCTGAAGGCTGAGATTAATAGATCACACATACTCACTCCATCTGCTGAGATCGGTATCTCTATTGCTTGAAGAGTTAGAATTACTTGTGTCTTGTTTGAATGAACAGGTTTTGATTTCTTTTCAATTCTACCCAAATTCCATGCACTGCTGAATGAACACCTAAAGAAAGACATTGGTTTTGATCTTTCTAAAGAGAAAAAAAAGTGTTTTTTCCAACTTGGAGAACGGTTTTGGAAAAAAAGGAAGGATGCGTACAACTTCCACTTCAAACTCAGGGAGGTTTTGGACATTATTTTCTTGCTTGCTTGTTTTTTGGTTTGTTGGGGTTTTTTTGTCATTTGAAAGTGATTTGCATCCACTGCTGCAAAGGTGTTTTAAAAGTTGGAAACGAGTGGAACGAAATAACTGTGAAATCTGGGTGGCTCAATGAAGTCTGTAGCTGAGGCCCCATCCCTGGAGATATTCAAAGTGAGGCTCAACAAGGTTCTGGACAACCTGATCTGGTTGAGGATGTCCCTGCTCACTGTGGTGGGGTTGAATTAGATGACCTGTGGATGTCCCTTCCAACCCAGGCGATTCTATGACTTTATATTAAAGATTTATAATTTTACAAAAGCCCCACTGTTCACAAACCACTCTTGTGGTATGGTGTGACACATCAATACAAGACACAATACTGCTTACATTAGACAAACAACACTTTACTGAGAAGAAGAAAATGAATTTCACACTTTCCATGTTACAACAGTGAGAAAAATATATAAGAAACCAACAAAATAATACAAGTGAGGAAAGTAAGAATGTCCTAGTCAACTTTAGGTGCAAATGTTTCTAATTAAAAGCACACTTTGAAATGAATCTGCAAATGAATGGGGTCAGGATAAGTTTAGTTTATCCAGTTTTCATTTCTCAATATAATGTGCAGTCCCTTCAGCAGTGTTTATCCTAAACACAGCTCAGGTTTATAATGAGAACAGATTGTTTTGCCACATATCCTTTCCAGCCAGTTGAACAGTGGTGAAGACAAATCAGCTCACAATGCTACTGCCAAAGGATTTTTGTTGCACCTGCTTTAGTGACAAATGGGTTTTTTACAGGACAAAACAGCAGCTGATATCAACCCACACACATGACAATCCCACTTGTTCATGACACAAGGATGGGCACTAACCATTAATCTCTACTTGTCACAGCCAACTATAAAGAATTATTGTAGAAGAATAAAAAAAAATACCAGTGAGACTGCAAAAAGAAGGAGGTGAAGTTCATCTCAAAGAGTCAAGCAGACGAAAGTCTGGATATTATCTTGTATGTGTGACCTGGGTTAAAATTATTGCAGTTCATTAGAAAATTCATAAAATAAAAGAATGGCTCAGGTTGGAATGAACCTTAGAGATCATCTCATTACAACCACCCTTACCTAGGCAGGTACACCTTCCCCTAGACCAGGTTGCCCATCCAACATTTCCAGGGAGGTGGCATCCATGATCTCCCTTGACAGCTTGTTCCAGTGCATCACCACTCTCACAGGCAGGAATTTCTTCCTAAGATCTAATCTAAATCTATCCTCTTAGCTTGCATTCAAACTACAGATATCAGCAGCTAATAACACTTCCAAGTATTTTCCAGTTCCACAGTTTAGAGTGTAACAACTCTTCATAGACTTGAAAAGAATTTTTCTTTAGTAGATTGAAGTCCTTTCCACGGTCTGAGGGTATATGTTGTGAATTTTTAGAATAAAGTGTAGAATGTCTGTTGTGTTTTGTATTGCCTTAACAAATGGAGCAAATTAGTCACTAATGAAAAAGCAAATACCACAGCCACCACCACCCCACACACAGCCTCTAAACAAACTGTGATTTATTCCTTTGTTTCTCATCATTCATCACTAGCACTCACCTTAAGAAGTCCAATCCTTCAGAGGTGTAAATTAGCAAAGTTCTGCTGGCTTCAGTGCTGTTATGCCAATTTGCAGTATGGTCTGTGTTCCCTTACTTATATTTCTCTGAGTGTATGAAGCACCTAGGAATGTTGGCAATACCTTGTGCACAACTCATTATTCATCGTTTATCTACACTGAGCTGTCTTTCTCATCTATTAGTCTTTAAATATTCTAAGCCTTTCGCTATCTACCCGTACCCTTTCTGCTATTTACCTTTCCTCTCACATCAGCTACTAACTTTGTCATCTTGTTATCCATATTCTAATTTTCCAGACCAAATCCCTACACTAGTATTACAAGTGTTCCAGATGCTTAACACAAAAAAAATCAAATTAATTTTCTTATTAGCAAAAAATTGGATTTTTATAAGCTTAATTTGTCTGCCCTCTTAATATGCCATTGCTACAGCATCTGAGTTCCTTCTGTTAAACAAAGGTTATGTCACTGCTAGAAAATGCCAACATAGTGAGAAATGTATTCAGACTAGTCAAGTACTCTGCCTTTGATAGTGGCCAGCACCTTTTCCTTTAGAGAAACATATAAATGCTGGCAAGGTAGACAAGTCTGTGCTGAGCAGTAGAGCCTTCAGATCTTTTCTGACCGAAGAGTGCTTTTATCTTTTTGCATTCCATTAACAGGAGATAAAGCCATAGTGTTTGTGAAGAACCAGCAGTCCATTTCCATGTGTTGTGTCTGCCTTCAGATATCAGACAAGGAATACAGAGAGTCCATCCTAAAAGCCACTTGCAAGCAGAGTAGACAAGGCTCCCCAGAACGGATGATGCAGAAATGTAGTTGGAGGTACATGCTCAGGGAGACTAGGACACCTAAAGCTGGGAAAGAGGCTGCTGTGGTCAAAAGAACCAGTAGTGTTTGCATCATGCTGAAGATCAGCTTGCAAGAGAAAGGTCAGCGCAAAAAGCAGATGAATCATAGAATCACAGAATCATCATGGCTGGAAAGCACCTCCAGGGTCGAGTCCAACCTTTTCTCCTAGTGTCTAACCGCTAGACCATATCCCTAAGCACCGCATCCACCCGTTCATTAAACACCTCCAGGGTTGGTGGCATCACCACCCTCCTGGGCAATCCATTCCAGCATCTAATCACCCTATCAGTAAAGAATTTCCTTCTAACATCCAATCTAAACCTCCCCTGATGCAACTTGAGGCCATTTCTCCTTGTCCTATCATCACAATTGGAGAGAAGAGACCAACACCAGCCTTGCTACAACCTCCCTTAAGGTAGTTGTAGAGGGCAATAAGGTCCCCTCTCAGTCTTCTTTTCTCCAGACTAAACAACCCCAGCTCCCTCAGCCTCTCCTCACAGGGCATGTCCTCCAGCCCCTTCACCAGCTTGGTTGCCCTTCTCTGGACTCATTCCAGCACCTCAATGTACTGTGGTGACCAAAACAGCTCAGGCTTCTGCCTCCTAGTGAAAGCACCAAGTCCTGAGAACTTCCTCTGCCCTTCATTTGAAATGGATTTGCTGGGTTAGCAGCAGCTGATTCACCTGTCAGTCTGTCACACAGAGCCACTGCAACACTGCTTTTTGGCAGACTTTAGCTACACTTTGTCCTTCACTACTCACAGTATGGACACACTGAGGGGAATTCAGTGGTGCTTGAGCAATGGTAGACTCTGTCATGTTCCTTCATGCACCACAACTTTCTTGCAGTGTACTCCAGTGCAATGGTTACCCTTTCAGCCATGGAATATTCATCATGTTCCTCTAAGACTTCAGCCAGACTCGGAGTTATGTCTGGGGACACTGGTTTAAGATGTGTTTAAAGCATGTTTCCTGTGATCTGTTGCAGCTGGATAATTTTTGTTAGTTTATCTCCCAGCTACCAGGGCACCCTTTTATTCCACAAGACAGAATCTCTTTTGTTCTGAAAGTCACATTTTCTGGACTAGAAATTATTGTTCCCTCAAAAATGGCAAAAAGCCATATTTCATCCCTCTGGTACTTTAGTTCCTGTGGAAAAAAATAGTTGCAATGAAGTGAGGAAATTTTTTTTAAATCTTATTTTTTAAATGCGGGGAAGCTCCACAGTTATTGTTATGAATAATCTTATTAATATTTGGGGCAGCTGGACACACGTGCAAATATTTGCTTACCCTCTCCATTTTACTTTTCAATATAAACGAAATGCTTTTTACTCCTTCTGGGAATACCAGTCAAACGCTTGCTATCTAAAAGCATAAAGACTGGAAGAACAACAATTATTGATATTTCTTACTGAAGAATCAAAACAGTCTTTATGCTTTTTCTAAGAAGTAAAATGGTGATATAGACCATATCACCCTCCATTAAGGCAAAACAGCTTCTCCAGTTAATTTTAGCTTCACGCCAAAGTCAAAGAAGAGAAGGAAAGCCTAGTTTTCTTAACTCCAATGGTATACTAGGATCAAAGTCATTGGGGTTGGAAGAGACCCTTGAGATCATGAAGTCCAATCATTAACCCTGCTCTACCAGGTTCACTTTTTCTTAACCACGGGGTGGCATTAACCTATCCATTCTTACTAGACAAGCAGCTCTATGATTGACCAACATATTAACTGATTGGGTTTGAAACCAATCCAGGTGATCCAAACACAGACAGCAGAGGAACAAGATTTTAGATATCTTTAACATCAGGAAGTGTCCATGTAACATGTTCTGCAGCACCTAACTTTGGGGCATTTGTACAACAAGTGCTGTACAACACTTACACGTGTCTATACTTATTAGCTAATATTGTGACAATTGCTTCACGTGGTGAAGGATTAGGACTCCCCAGTCAGAAGAAGAATTACTGTTTCACTCATTTTCTCAATTAAGTGCTTTGGGAAGCACCTTTCCTGGCTCAACAAGTTATTTCTACACAGGGAAATAATTTCAGCAGAAAGATAATTGTTCCACGTTAAACAGCCAAAAGGTAAGGGAAGCCATCCTTCACCCTAGGATTCTGCGAGGATAGTCTGAGAATACCTACCACAGCAAAGCAATCTAAGCAAGGCTTTTCAGGATAACAATTTTAGATTAAGATGTCTAAATCTTGCCTAAATTCCACTTGGGAAGTCATGGTCCTAAGGGTTGGATGGANTCTTTTCAGACAGTTGTAGAGAGCAATGAGGTCTCCAAGAGGACCTCCTTTTCCTCAGACTAAACAGCCCCAGCTGTCTCACTCTCTTCTCATCAGATTTATTCTCCAGGCCCTTC